>JAWNKW010000168.1:1200000-1800000 GCA_035041775.1 Chymomyza caudatula
TTCAGTTATATTTAACACAAGTTAGTACAGTTATACACAACAACATTCAATTGTGCAACACATAAGTACAAATAAACGAACACCATATAGTAGTATATGTATGTATGTATGCTTATGTACAAGACATACAGTTGCATTCTTATGTATTGTCTATATACAGAGTCGCATTCATTAGATTCATAACAATACTTATTATAACGCAAGTTTGTTTAATTACTTAGCTCAAAGTAATCCCCAAAAACCCTTTCCAATTCACCTATTCATTACCAGTTGGCGTTTTAAAGCTGTTTTTATCTCTGATAACTAGTGCTTGTAAAACTGAACGACTGGCAAATAATTGTAACTATATCTATGTAATCCTAAGATACTTATTTGTGCTATCGCAAACATTCCAATAGACCAAATTTTCCACAACTTTTCATAGGGCAAACACACGTCTGAACCTTTTGTGTGTTATAAATGTTTCAAAAATTTATTGATACTTTTCAGCAATGTGAATATCAATTGCATATACTACTTGCATGCATTCCATAAATAGCTTTTGCCGCAATTCCGACCAAATTTTAGTGCAAATTTGGGCGTCTTCACTGCGACAAGTATTTTCGCTATGTGTAACTTAGTATCTATTTACGTATTTATAAACAATACAGAAAGTTTTCCTTTGGAGCACCAAAGTTTATATACTCTTTAAGTAGCAATACCTAACTTACCAGCTGACAAGACTCACTTAAGAAGCCGTTGAAATCCCGAAACGTTTAACAAATTACTTTTCTTAGTATAAGTGATCAATTTGCAAATATTGTTTGTACGTATTTTATATGCAGATCGTCAATTTTGTTCTTTATATTATTATTTTGAGAGTATTTTCCAAAAATGTTAATCAAATTAGTACTTTTCAAGATAAGCTACATTGAGTAACAAGTCGAGTAACTGAAACTCGGGGACCTCTAATAACCACTAACCAATTCATGGATTTAAGTGAAATTTATCCAGTTTAAAGCAATGTTGTACATCGCATCGAACAGAGACATACGGCTATTTTTCAGAATCCGGTGAATTTGAGGAGGTGCCTCGGTGGGGGTTGTAACTAGCAACGTTTTCCAATTATCGCTTTTTCAAAATTCAAGATTTCTATAGTTGCTAAGTCAGCAAATTACTCAGAAACTTTACTGCCGATTGATATGTACAGTAATTCAAAGTAAAGGTTATTACATAGAGATTCAATGTCTTTAAGATGGTTTTGCTTTAGATTCCATTGCGAGTTACAGGGCAATAAACTTATCCATTTTTTTCGCATTTCGAAACTTACAAGAAGATTGATATGATTTGATAAATTGATTCTATGCGAGTATATCAACACCAATTTGAGCAAAATCTGTAGCGAATTGGTGAAGTTATTAGGGAATATCGAAACATTGCCTTCAAACAAAAAAAAAAACAATTGATAAAACAAGCCCTTACTGGTAAATCCGACTTGAATTATCTAGAAAGGTTTTCGCATTATGGCTATTTCAAAACTAAAATTCAAGATAACGAAATCTTAGTAGGAAACCCCTCGGCCGATCAAGATAAACTGTAGTTTGAATTTAAGTTATTTAAGTGTTATTTCTATGGTTCCTTGGACAGTTTTGGTCTATCTTACCTCGATTTTTGATTGCTGGCCAGGGGTGGGAGAATGTTTCAAAACCGGTTGTTGAGTAGTTCAAGCCAAGATTCATTTTTTCGATTGAGCAAACACATTTGTTCCTTTCGTATAGCTGATATTGAATTCGTTCATCAGTTCTTTCATATCAATAGTATCAGCATCATGATAAACATTAAATATTGCCAGATGATTTGATCGTTTTTGAACCATGGTAGGACGCAAGTAAAATTTGAGCAATTTTAGAGTCGAACAAGATTCTGGTATCAGTCATTTCACGAATTGGAGTTTGTCGCAGAAATGCCACGATATCTCCTAGACTTTTCAATTGAACTGCTTCTCTGCGAGCCAAATCTACGAAAATGTTTCGATCGCCAACGAGCGGATTTTTTTTAAAAATCATTTTTATAGAATGCGACTATTTCATCTATACGAGAATCCTCGCCAATCACAAAAGCTACAAGAGAACGAAAAAACTTGGCTTCAACATCGGGATTCTTATCCCGAAAGAAATGTAAGGTTTTAAAGTTTGCGAAGTAATTGAATGTCATGTTCAATGCTCTAATAGAGTTGTTCATCGAAATTTTGGAAATCGTAGAGTTTTTGTCAATAAGTTAAATCACTGAACTGCCCAAAAACCTAGGTGGGATTCTTAGTATATTAACACAAATCTAGGGCATAGAAGTACTTATCGCAATTATAATGACTACGAAAAGAGTCGGAAGAAAGTAGTAAATGCCGATAAACTCCATGGAATGATATTGGTGGGTTAGAGAATGAAAGTGCGCAAGTTGGCGGAAGCTGTAAACATCCCATTTTACATGAATATTTGAACATGAGAAAGCTATCCGCGCTATGGATGATGCGATTGCACACACAATACCGTAAGCGCAGCCGTGCAAGCACTCCAGAGAATTGTTTATCAAGGTTCAACCATAATCCGGCGTGGATGAAATGTGGTTCCATCATAATACACCAGAGACTAAGGAACAGTCAAAGCAGTGGATTTCTCGCGCTACCATTCACATCGATTGACTCGGGTAGCAATTGAACCATTTTTGTTTCTCCGTCCGTCTGTATGAGTCGGTAGATCTGGGAGAATAATCACAATCACAAATGAAGCAATCACGCTCCCCCAAAAAACATTGCATGAAACCATAGTTTTTGTCAGATATTATTAACATTTTGAGTGTGACGTAACATTTCGGTATACCACTCACCCCATCGCCAAAATTTGATGGGCCTCTCCCCCCTCTTGACCCAAGAATACTGAAGTTATGGGTATAAAATAAATTTTTGCTTCCATAATAACCCATTTCTCAATTGGTCTGGATGGAATTTTTTTTTTCTTATAATCGTTAAAGAATGAAATTGATTCCGTAGTATATACCATGTATAGGGTAGTATTCCTAATGTTTAGGACGCTGGCAAGGAAAAGTACCAATGGTACTATCAATAGTATCGGATGTTTTCGAAAAGATGGTACCATGGTTGAATAAGAGAAGGTATGATCACTCTTCTTCTTCTAGGCACCACAAATTTTGTGAGCGATGCAGCGTGAGAGATTCTCTTATTCTACCACGGATGGGACTATCGTTACTATTGAATCTTTTCCCTGAAACTACCAAAAATACCGAATGGTGCCACTATCGATAACTTAGATAGACTCTACAATAACTATTGGATGTTGCTGACAACTTGTACACTCTCAAAAACTGAAAAGGCTTCAAGTGACTGAAGTACCCAAGCTTTAAACTTTATACTAAAAAAATATGAAGTATTCTGCACTGCGGTGCCAAAAGCGATCCAAACATGCATTTTCTTAAATTAAATACAAATGAACTGAATCAAGTCCAGAATTTTTTGTTTCGAGTGTAATAGCGGGATTGAGTTAAGTTCGGAAAGAGCCCAAAGAAAACTGAAATGACCAATTGACATTTTAGGAGAATACAATGTTTACCCCAACTCTTGAGGGTAGAGCGCTTTTTAGTGGTTAGTTACTACAAGTATAAGCGTGTTTGGTTCTGTTTGCTTGAGCTGGAACTAGTTCTTTTGATTCGCTACGTAAAAAGTACAATTGCTGTACTTCTTTTTTAAGTTCTTGCGTTATTCAAAAGTTGTTTAAAGCTTTCATTTAGCCTGTATTTAGTATCGATACCAGCATCGATACTAGTAAGTAAGTACATGTATATGGTTAGAAAATATGTGTTGTATGTAAAGACATTTATGTAACGATATAACATTGGGAAACCTTTTAACTGTTTATATTTATTGACATTTTGTATTTTTTTTTATTATTCTAACTGTTTTTGTTGGTTCTGTTTAAAATATAAATTGACTTGCAACTGTTTAAACAGAAAAATTAAGTAAAAATAAAAAATAAAAAAACAAACAAAAATAATAAATAAAGAACGCGTGTCAGCTGTATTTCATGTTTTTATTTAAATAATATTTCTTTTTGTTGAGTTGGTTTGTTTAATAAATTGCATAAGTTTAAATGTAAAAAGTACAAAACCTAAGCGCAAGTTTTGAAAAATTAAAATAAAAATTTCTATTTTAACATTAAGTTAATTACAAATTATGACTTCGTTTTGCTTAGAGTTGAAGAGAGTAAAAGTTTTAAACACAAAACAGTTCAAACTTAAAAAATTTCAATTCTCAAATATTAAACATAATGCTTTTGTTTTAAAGTTTTATGCAAAACAACTAGAACTTAAAACTAATTAAATTAATCGATAAATTATAAACTGAGTTTGAACTGACTTATGAACTTTAATTGTGTGTGTGTGTGTGTGTATAATAAATTGCAATTTTTTAAGCAAATTGCACAAATGTCTAAACTAAAAAAATTAATTAAACTAAACTAATGCACAAAATTATTGCAGGCACTGTTTACACAAGGCAGACAGAGCAGTTTTTAAGCCAAAAAGCACAAATCGAGCAAAACGCTTTTCCACATTTTTGGGCTAAATGGTGCACAATATCGTGACTGTCTTGTAAACAGCGCTTACGGAGTAAGACTATAGAGTACATTTGTGTGTGTGTGTGTTTTTTTTGTTTTTAAGACTTTGTTATCGATTATTTTTAACGCAAGAGTTACGTATGTTGCTGCTTTGCTTATCGAGTACTTGACAGTTTAAACATAGTTTTAGGACGCTTCTTCTTAAACTTAAAACTCAAATATGTACATTAAATTAGTAATTGTGTGTGTTTTTTTTTAGGTTTTTTTTTTTTGTTTTTTGGGCATATGCGTAGTTGCTTTGTGGTTTTACTTAATTCTTAAGGTTTTTGCAATTATTTCTGTAAGTTTAGTTAAACTAAATCAGCTCTGAAAACTTACGCTTTTTTGCCTTATTTCACTAACTGTATTTGACGTTATTTCTTGTGGTCAAAAAATATGCGCTTATTAGTTAAAATTTTATAATTACAACTATTACCATATTTCATTTAAGTTATATAAGTATTGTAGATATGACACTGTCACTGTTTTTTCTTTTCTTTTTGCATTTACTTAAAAACATTTATAAGTATTTGATTTAGGTGTAACTTTAAACTTAAAAAACGAAACTGTTCTTGCACAATTTCCAGCTGACTACTTAGAAATTATTGCACTGGTCTGGAAATTGCTGCTTCCACTATTGCTGCTCCCAGCAGTCGCTCTGCCACCGGAGTTGCTGCTGCTGCTGTAGCCGCTGCTGCTGCCGCCGCCAAGGTTCTCCCCCGCATAGCAGGCACTTAGCTGATATTGCTGCTGCTGCTCCTGTTGCTGCTGCACAAACTTCTGCCGCTGTTGCTGCATGGCTGCAGCCACATGTTGTCCATAGCAATCGTAGCTGCGCTCATAGTCGAGCACATCGGCTGCATATGTTAGGTTGCTCCGAGTGGACTCCTTCCGAGCAGGCGGTGGCATCATCGCTTGATCGTCCTCGTTGTTGTTGTTGTGGTTTGTGTTGTGGTTTGTGGTGCGACTGCTGCTGCTGCTGTTGCTGTTGCTAACGGTGGTGCTTGACTTCTTGTTGTTGCTTATGTTGTGATGTGCCTGTTGCTTGTAGTTGAGTGCGCTCTCTCGTGCCGGCTATGTGCCCCAGCCACCCGATATTCTGGGACGTTTGTGGTTGGGTGCATCATAGTCGCTTAGTTGTTGTTGTTGCTGCTGCTGGTGTTGCTGCTGCTGCTGCTGTTGCTGCTGCTGCTGCTGCTGATGCTGCTGCGCAGCCACTGCGGCCAGGCGTGCATCCTGCTCGCTGTTGGGCGTTAAACCTGGGGTTAAGATAATAAAGTCTGTTAAACTATTAGTTTGAGCTGTACAGCAGTCAAAAGTGTGTGGCACGTGCAGACATCTGGGTTTTACGTCAGACGCTCAAGCATTCAACGCCAGGCAATGTTATGCTGTAGGTATACGCAAGTGTGTGTGTGTGTGTGTGTGTGTGTGTGTTTATGAGTTTAATGAGCATAACTTGATTAGCTGTTAGATAAACAGAAAAGAGTATTAGCTGGCAACTGCTTAAGTTGCACAAGTCATTTTAAGTCCTTTGCGTGCTATAAATCCAAGTGGCAGGCTTTAAAACATTCTCAAAGATATATGACACGCAAGGACCTCCTAGTCTTACGCTTGAGATACATTACATGCAAGTTTTCCATCTTTTCATCACATTCAAATTAAAAACTACATGATTTGGCAGTACTTTTTATGGCTCTTAGTTAAGATGCAAAACTTGCACGCTGCACATCTCAGCTTTAATTATGTTCAACACAGAAGCAAATATTAGATTTCAAGTTTTGAACAGTTTATACTACTACTCTAAATAATGCAAAATTATAATTTTAAAAAAGTCATAATTTTTATAACAATGAACGTAAGTGCTGCTCGGTCGCTAGCTCAATATATTGACAACTTTTCTCTCCTGACATACAAATACCTAAATTCTGACCACGTAACACTGCCGATACCTGCTTCAAAGCTTTAGTTAGTTTTCTTTGTTGATTTTATTACTATTTGACTGTTTGGCACTTGATTAAGATATCGCCTTTTTATCGTTTATGGGAGTCTTTCTCGTTATCGTCAGTTAGGATCAGAGCCGACAGAGCGCAGAACTTAACTAAACTGAGCATGTCAGCGATGAAAAGTTAAGCACATTATCTGTATAACAAGAGAGCACATCAATAGCAGAGCGGAAATAGGATAGGATCAGGAGAGTGCAGCTTTTCTTTCGCCCTCCGTGTGCGTAAGGCCTTAGGATGGACAAAACTATCGAGTTAGGAAAGAAACTTTCCGATCGTTTTCTATTATAAAAGCGAAAGGAAGATATTTGAAGAGTCAATAATTTAAAATCTGATGCAAGCTCTTTGATGGATATATTTAATTTCGAAACATTGCATGAAAATATAACGATTTTTTCAGATTCCATTAACATTTTGATTCTGACGTCACGTTTTCGGAACACCCCCCTCCCACATTGTCACAAAATGTCACAATTTGATCAAAGATACCATGAGTACTAACTCAAGTGATTGAGCGTTTCTTAACATCTTTATACAGCAAGATGCTATGCAAGTACCTTGCGGACTCAGTAAAACCGGAGTTTGGACGAACGAACTGGAATTTGGTTAAACACTGTTAGCTAGCGAGTTGAGGGTAGAGTGTTCGTTTTACTCAACACCTGCTGGTAGTAGCATTTCAAAAGTGGTTGCCACGACTCATTCCCTTGTCGTATTTACAGACGGTTGCAAAACTAAGAGTGAGCTTTTCCAATAAAAATGCTGAGTTGAATAACTGCAGGAATCTTTAGTGACTGCGCTTGGGGCAATCCTCGCAGAACGTCGTTTATGGTCAGTGAGTGTAAGACCAGATTCAACATGATTATACATCACAATAAATTCATCACAATAAATTGAAGTCGTTTCATCTTCACTTTTTAGATCCAAAGCAACGATAACGATATCTTGTAATAGTTTAGCCAAGAGCACTACTGCTCATGGATCCCATTCCATTGCATTTCATTCGCTTATTTGTTGTACAGACTGTTCTACGCGATTCTCATCAACAAAGCGTTTCACTTGTTTTCCGTTTTAGTTTCTAAATACTTCACGTTTCACTCGATTGTGTCGCTTTGCCAATGAATGACTTAAAACTGCAAACCACGAGCGAAACATTTTTTAAGTAGTCCAAAGTAGATTTTAACATTTCGGTTGTCGAATTTCTAATCGCTTGTTATAAAATTAAACTTATTAAGGCACTTTTTCTAATATTTGCTTTTGACACAGTGGAAACATGGTCTTTACGCATTCAATGCTGTTAGTTAGATTTTAGTTTTAAAGAAATAATGGCAAGACAAAGGCTAAAGCTAGCATACAATTTGAAATTCAAGCAAATGTTAAAAAGTTACAAAACTCAAGGTAAGAAAGAGGTTTTTATGTAAGTACAACCCCAGGCCGCTTAATAAATCTTAAACATACTTAAAGAAAAAGTGTCTAAAACTTTGTCAGCAAATGGACTACCTCAAAGAAGAGAAGTAGACTTTTTAGGTTTTTTTCACGTACATTTTCATGTAAAACTTTGGAATATCTATAAAAGAGTCTTAAGAAAGCTTTAAAGTTGTACAAGAATTCTTCCAAAGACTGAATCTGTGACGTAGCTTCTGTACAGAAAGGAGTATGCATGTGTGTGTGTGTGTGCATGTAGCTATACATGTGTACGTGCTGTTGTATATATGTTTGTGTGTGTGTGTATTTTGTATGAATTATGCATTTGTATGTGTTTGGTGTTTTTTTTGGCCAATTTACCGGAAAAATTCCATCTAGGATTATGTCCCATATGCGCGCGGTACGGATATCCTGGATATCCATCATATTTATCATTCCCTAAAATATGGCGTTGTTGTTAATATTTGAAATATTGCAAAAATACAAAATAAAAGTATTTGGAAATATATTGGCAAAAAAAAAGAGAGAACAATTACAAAAATTGTATATATGCAAAGTTATATATAATCCTCCTAACAATGCATTAAACGGGACATTACACTAGTCCGCACCTAAACAATGCAGCACACGCGGCGTATGCGTATTGTGCATAAAGCATACGCCACTTGTGCCACAGCTGCAGCATTTAAATTTGTTTTAATGTTTACATTAAGCTTTTTTTATGTTTTAAATATTAATTTTTGGAATTTTGTAGCGTTATTTACATGCCACGCAAACAATTAACAAATAAAACCAAAATAATATAAGAAAAATCGAAACAAAACCGCCTAATGCTATGTTTACACTATATAGTTTTTTATGAAAAAAAAAATACTAAAAACAACATTACATTAATATTTACGATACGACAATAACAGAGAAGCAAGGTAGTTAGAGACAGCTAAAAATTCTAGTTTTTTTTTTCGTTAAACTCAACTTAGGCCGAAAATGCACCTGACAAAATGTTTCGTATCAATAAGTGAACTCAGCAAAAAGTATCGAAAGAAACTTGAAATAAGTCAAAGAAATTCTAGTATTTTTCTGCATGGAGTTCCATTACCGTTTATCACGAACAAAAACTGTATACAATTTGTGTGAATAAGTTTTAAGCTCAAATTTGTGTTTCGATAGGCGATAACAGCAAATGAGTCGAAAATTACGCAAAGAAATTCTAGTAACAAAAATTATCATATCTGTTTTATGCACTCTAATTTCTTTACAAACAGTTAAAACATAATTTTTTTTTTTAAATTTGACTATCAGTTGCTGAGAGCCACATAAAATATATGCCTCTAATAAAATGTCAAAAGTATAGTGTATAGTATACAAGTATTGTAAATGGTAAAGTGAAGCTACATAGTTAGAAACAATAAAAACTTTTAGTATTTTTGACTTTACACTCAACTTCAGTTGTTTACAGCCACACACAGGGTGTTAAATGCGCCTACCGTTAAAAAAAATACCAAGCCAATTACTGGAAACAGCAAAAAAGTATCAATAAGCTATAACAGCGAAGCTAGGTTGAAACAGAAATTCTGGTATTTTTATGCATTGAGCTTAACTTCAGTTGATAACAACAATATGCGATAACAGCAAACAAGTTGAAAGTTACGTATTGAAATACTAGCTGTATTAGAAAAAATATGAATGGAAACTTATAGCGTTTGTCAGCAAGTCAACTTTTTCTCTATTGAGCTCTTTATTTAGAAATAAATACACAAGCCCCGTGAAATGTGTCTACAGTTGGTAAATACTTAAAAATACAACATAATACGAATGATAGTAAGTTTTTAATGAACTAAACTAAAACTTGCTGAAAACAGCGAAAAATACAAATTTTAGTTTTAGTATTTTTTTCGCATTAAGCTCATTTTTAATACACATATATTTAGTATTTTTTTGGATATTTTTTAGGTTGTCAAGTTTCTCCTTTCCTTTGAATCAGTTGATTTTCGTTACTTGCACTTAACTGTGACTGCAGCTGCTTTAAGTTGTAACTCTTAAGTAACATTGCCAAAACTCAATAGTGTAAACATAGCTTAACATTAGTAGTGCTAAAAATCAACTACAACTTGCAAACTTGTAAAAAAAAGAAGATTAAGACTGAAACCACAAAACATACCTGCTGTCGGCGTGTGACCTGTGGACGAGGGTCGCGAATTGGGCATGACCAGATGCTGCTGTGAATGATTGAGGACGCTTAGATTGGTGGCTTGCTCGGCGCTGCCGTTTGTGCCACCACCAGATGTGCCACCGCCACCCACACCGCCTGCATTGCCGGCGATTATGGCGCTATTGTTCAAGTGCGTTATAACATTATTGACTGCTGAGTTGCCGCCACCAGCTCCGCTGGCAGAGGCATTGCTGCTTGTGCTGCTACTTGAACCACTGCCCGTTGAGCCATTACTGTTCTGCTGATGGCCGCTGGCGGAGAGATCTCGCGGCGGCGATTGTGGCTCCGATTTTACCTTAATGGAGCCAGGTGAGAGCGGGGGCGGTGATGTGGTATTCGAGATAGGCAACTGCGGGATACTGTACAAAAAGAAAGACCAAGCATTAGTTGTTACGCTGCTGCAACTTGGCTAGCGCTAAACTACCTATGCTGCACCAGACCGTGATGCCATGTAGGTAGACTCATAATATCCCCACTCATGGCAGCCGATGTTGAAAAGTCTTGGGCACCGAAAGAGTAGCCCGACAGCGCGGGTATGGGCGTCTGCAGCGTTACGATGGGCGTATTGAGTGAGGCCTGGTTCTGTCGTTGCTGCAATGGAGCAGAAGTAAGGAGCATACATTTATTTGGTTCGTTGCTTGCATTGTCTATATATTAATTATATTAATTAATATTAAGCATTGTGTGCGTCAGCTGCCAACGACAGCAAGGGATTTGGGCTACAAATACACATACGCCCACAACTGGGCAACACTTACGTCTGCATAGGCTACCTCCTCTGCTGCCGCCATGCTCTGGGCAATTGTAGGCGGTATGACAACACGCAAATTGGAAGCTCTTCCGTTCTGGCTACCCGGAGATTGTTGTTTGATGGGCAAGTGATGTGCTGTAAATGGTTCAAATTGTTAGTGTTAATAGTAACTTTAGATTGAACTAAATAATGCTGCATAAGTGGGAGTGTGTGTGTGTGTGTGTGTGTGTGTGTGGGAGGCACAAAACTGACTAATTTCAATTGCAATTATTATGTTTGTCGTTTAATTTGTGCATAATTGGATATTGTTGTAAATTCTATTCGGGAAAAATTGATCAAATTGCAGAGTTATGTAAATGTCCATTATTGTTAGCCAACACTATACTTTTGGATAAATTTTTGTTATGATTGGGTTGAGGTTATTGCTAGCTAATTGTTATGATATGTATGCAATGTGTGTCGTTTTGCCCACCTAAGCCAGGACTGGGGCCTGGACTGGGTGATCCCACAAGCGGCGAATGTGAATTTGGATAACCGTTTGACATCTCCAACATGGAACCCGATGGATAAACTGATGTTTATGTTGTTTACAGAAATGAAATAGAAGATAAGAATATATGTTTAATAATTATGATAGAGAAACAAGAACTTTTGCTTAATGCAAAAGTTGAAATTTGTTAGTGTTTTAAGTGCAATTGTTAATGCATTCAAAGGAAAGGGTATGTGAGTACTCAACGAAACTCTAAATAAACCAAATGTTAATAAACAAAACATGATCAAATAAGATGCAGCTTACAAAATAAAAACATGTTAAATACAGTTTTTAGGTAAACAGTCAAATTAATTCTTTACTTTTACTAGATGTTCGGGCCTGACGAAGGGGAAGAAAGTAGGGTGAGTGAACAGGGTATACGAGATTTGTTCAAAAAAAGGCTATTAATGTGTTTTCTATGTGTGTATGTTGTATTCCACTCAGAGACGCTTTTTCCCATCTACGCAGCCATTCTTATATGCACTTTTGGGAGTGCCCAACTCTTCCAGCACTGGCTTTTCAAAGTTGTAGGGGACCAAATCCGCTAAATTTTCTGCAAAAGCCATGAATTGCGTTTTCTACGTAATGTTCTATGTACATGACGCTTAACTGCAGGATAATATTTCTTGTTCAACGTACGACTTTGTGACAAGTTATCTAAGATAACATTAAGAAAAACCTTTACATTTGACCGAACTTGGTGTGCCTTTGTCGATCTTGGCCTTTCATTAACAGATGACTCGGCTTTGGTTTCCTAGTCATAACCAAAACGGTAGTTTGCACCTCGCTCTATACGCAGCAGAAGCTTAAGCTTAATTTACTCCCTCAAAATTTATGATTTTTGCCGAAAAAGAATCAATTGGATCCACTGTGCGACATCTCTGCTTACTTTGCCGACCATGCCTGTAGTTTAATGGTCAAATGAAAAAACCCAAACGAGTTTTCAAAAACCGGATAGATTAGATGTCCAAGTACGAGGCCAAGGTAGGAGTTAGTTTGCACAGCTCAAACTTTTCAATTGGTATTTATGAAAATTATTGGTGAATGTGTCTTTTTTATTATTATTTGAGTCCTTCCTATATTTTCTTAGCATCATTGATTGATGAGTTATATCAATGCAATTTTGCATATACGAGCACAGTGGTTGTAAGTCTTCTCAAAGTACACAACATTTAAAACAAGTTCCGTTGTTTATTTATCCTTATTATTCATAAGATTATTGAATTGAGGGGTTTTCAAGGGTGGGCATCGTCAGTAATATCTTCTCGGGCTTCTCTGAAGAGTTTGCACCACCTTTTGCCCATTTTGAAGCACACAATTTCTTTGATAGCATTTGATCATGTGGAACAATTGTCGTATGAAACCATTTTTACTTCAGTAATAAAAAGACGTACAATACCTTTCAAATTCCATAACTTGACTTAGTAATGTAACACAGGTTAGCTGTTGGAAAGTTCATGATCATTTCGAAGTATTTTTAAATAGCGTAGAATACTAATCAAATTTAAGCTATTTCGCTAAGATTTGTTAGTTGTTTGTCGTATGAGGACATTTATAATGACAATGGGTTCTTTCGAGACCAGTAGAGCCACCCTACCATTAAAACGGTTATGCGTAGATTTTGGGGCCCACCACGTAAAACCACAAGCAGAAGTTATGAGCATTTGCATGGACTTTTTGAGACATTAATTTTGTTCCGCCATATTGGGCATGAAAATTTCATATTTTCGTACTGAAATGACCGTTAGCCTGACAACAACAGCAACATGTTAACTAGTGTAATTCTTAAGCTTTGGTAGTTTTTATACTACTCATTAGTAAAGTTAATATAAAGTGTTTTTTGCTGTTGCTGCTTCAAAATCAATTACTTTTGAAAAAGCATTAATCATTTTTGGTAATAGAATTAATAGTTTATTAATTCTAAAAAAAAAAAATAGTATAAAGTTATACCTTTAAAGCACATTTACTCAAACAACTAAAAACATAGCAAAACGATGTGCGAAATAAAAAGCTAATTGAAAGCGAATTACTTACTGCCATTTTATTAGTATTAATTAAGAAAAACAACAACAACAACGAAAAAAAACAACAACATTCAACCAAACGAAATGAAAACATAATGAAATAAATTGTGCACCGACACTGTACTAACTTATTAGGGACATCCCACCTGAATCCGTCTCCGAACTCGATGGACGTGGGCTGATGTTTGTGTGGGACATTTGTGGGCTGGCCTGTAGCATATTCTCACCGTAGGAGCCCGGCACTGGCACCGATACCGGCAATGTATAACTGGTGTTTGGTAGTTGCCTTGGTCCACCCGTCACCCCAATGGCCGCCATTTGGTTGCGCTGCATTATATTCTGAAATTCCTCATCTATTTTATTGTATTTGGCTTCGGTGCGCGGGGTTAGGGTATAATCGGCCTCCGCTTCCGGTGAATCCGGTGACATGACGCCGTTTTTGTTCTCCTTCTGCAAAAAGATCAGAAAATTGGAAATTCATAGTAACTAATTGGCAATGCAGCAGAGCACAGGGCGCCGCCGCCACTACCATCACTTGACACGCGGTGCGCTCAAGTGTCAAAGTGTGCGACGCAACGTCGATGGCGGCGTCATCGTCGTTCTGAGAGTCTTTGTCGCCTCTCTTTCTGTTGATGTGCTAAATTATGTAAATCTTGTCTACGCGCTGCACAGCATTAACATTACAAAACAATTTACGGCAACAAACAAAGCAGCGACACTGTCGCATTATAAATGCAAAAGACGGCGACAGCGACGCTGACGCTAAACGTCGGCATAGGCGTTAACGGCAGCGTCGGTGTCGGCGTCAGCGTCAGCATCGGTGTAGTGTAGACATCTTTGAGCGGAAACTAAACGTTTCGCAATACGCCTTTGCACTCTATTCAAGGGTATATGCATTTTGGTCTCATATTCGTAAAACATAGAAATTTCTTGGAACTGGAACTCTCATGCGATTTCACACGCACTGCGTTGATCCTTAGTGTTGTCGGATAGCCAAAAAAGTGTTTCATATAACATCTAGTGAGTTCTAGAGATTAAGATAAGGGGCAACAGATGGGCAACTCATGATGAGAAAAAGATATATGATATATGCACCCATTTTCGAATAGAATTGAAGAATTTAACGGTTTATTCAAGCTATTATTGTTTGAATTAAAGAAAATCGAAACTCTCTACCGTACAAAGAGTATTCGTGCGAATGGATTAAGAAGCTATTGCGCGAAAGGCCTTCAATGGGATTGTTAAAGGAAGGCGAAGAAGAGGCACGTCATATGCCCGTTGGAAGGATCAGGAAGAGAGCACACTGGCTGCCTTTGGTATCACCGATTGGAGAAGGCGTGCAGGGCGCCTTGAAGAGTGCTCTATATCAGGCCGTAAACCGGTAACGGGTTGTTATGACCATCGAAGAAGTAATAAAAGTTTTTGAGATCCTTTGGAACAACAGTTGCCGAACCTACAACCCTTATGGCCCTTACCATCAAGCCTAGCCAGTTGACTTTCAAAAACAGTTCTATAAAGAAAAACTGTTGTGTTGTCGAAAAAAAAACAAGTAACGACTAAAGCAATATTATGTGATATTGACATAGCAATGAATTGAGTTAAAGGGTCAGAAACTTCATAGCGAAGATCAGCTGACAATAGTAGCGCCGAGGCACTGCAAGCGGGTTGAAACTTATGTGTCTCAGCAAAGAGTTCCAAAACTAACGATAGCCTTCAATTGACTCCGCAACCTTTCTTCTTGCACTCTAACATTTCAGGTCGACTATTTGCTTGCCATGTCGACTATTTTGATTTTCATTGAACTCTATCGATATTTTTTTTAGCTCAATATCCTACAACACAATACTCTTTTATTATGAGCTTTACCTCGCCAAAGATCGACGATAAGAATACTTTTTGTAAGCTTTGGACTATGATCTCGGCTCAGACTGATTTCCTTTCATTTTTAAAGCAAATACACTTTTTTAATGCTAATTTACGACAATCATCGTTTTAATGCATATTATTTTCCGGTTTTTGAGTAATCAACCTTTTTTGTGATGCAAATAGCCTTTTTTATGCAAAAGCTTTTCTTCATTAAGAAACTTTTGCTTAACAACAAACAATTTTTTGTAATTAAAAGGTTTTCGATATAAGAGTTAGAAAATAAAAATAAACTTTTATGGTAACAAGTTTAAAAGTTTCAAAGATTCTTCTCCTTAGCTGTAGGCTTGGAAGCTACATATTTAATCAATGGTGTTCTAGAAATATCTTTCAACCGAATGTCCGAATTTTAAGACGATGTGTCAAAAACATGTTTAAGAGCTTGGAAAATAGTTGGAAAATAGTCAATAAAGTTATACATGAGAGAATTTTATCCAGCGGCCCAAAGTTTGACTTAAGGTTAAACCGATAAGATATCTCATATCTCGCGGTTGTGTACCAGAAATCTCTAGATATCTGTTTCGATCGAACTTCAACTCAAAACCAATGTGTCACAAAATACCTTGTAAATCTTTTCAACCATATTTTCTTCGTTATTTCAAGTGAAACTTTAGACAAGAGATTTCTGGCACACCCGTGACTTTGGTATCTCAGGGTATCTGAGCTTTGGGTAACCCGAAATCTGCATTTCTTGCTGCTACCCTTCACTACTTTCGTGTTATTATGCGTTTATCTGTTTTTCTTTGTTTTTCGCGTAGCTCTTGTTGTTGCCGGTTCTGATGTGCTTTTCACGCCTCGCCGGAATTTGCATAATTTTATGCAACAGCGTGAAAACGACGTAAGACTTACGGCAAAGTGCCGTTTACATTGCCCTTGCTTTTGTCTCAATACTTGATGCCAGCCAAGTGTAGTACAGTTTAATTGTCTAATAAATAGTTTGTCAAACAATTGTGCTTTACTTGCCTCAATAATGTTCTTGTTTGTTAGTGATTCGTGGGGCTCATTGTATTCCGTGTACTTGAGCAGCACCCGATCCATATCCGTGCTGGCATATTGGTACAGTTTGTTGCTCGACGAGAAGATGATCAACGCAATTTCACAATCGCAGAGCACGGACAGCTCGTAGGCCTTCTTCATGACGCCGAATTTGCGCTTGTTGAAGGTCACCTGAAAGTATGCAACACATTTTTTGCTCTCAATTACCAATTACAAATTACATGCTCAAATATTTATGCAATTACAATAGAATGGCTTAAAGTGAACCGTTCCCGTTCCGTTGGATTCAATTGGCCTAGGCGCAGGGCAATTGTAATGATGAATCGATTATGGCAGTCAGCACGAACAAGGCCAAGGGGCAAGTGTGCGTGTCTGTGTGTCGATTATGACGCGTTTGTAAGACATTAACCCTTAGTGTGTGGGTGTGTGTATGTCCGAGCTGTGCTTTATAGTTCTACGGTTTCTTGGACTCCTTGCACACTTGCAGTCATGCCATAAGCTTGCACCTCGGCGTTTTTCCTTTCAAATTAATTGCATCAAAGTTCGCGCCCTTTTTCATTTTTCCTGTTTTCTGTTCTGCTTTTAAGCGCTTAATTAATAAAGTTTCCTTTAACATTTTCATTGAAAAAGTTAAGTTATAGCCATTTCGTTTTAAAGCCACATTCAAGAACGTGATTGAGGCTTAAGACTTGCGCTCTGCTAAAATGCGCAGTTAAAACTAAGAGAGCTTAGAAGGTTTCAAAACTGTTTATGACTCTGTTAGCAAATGCAGTGAGAAAATCTGTTACCGCACTTGAATGGTGTTACGCTCGGGTGGTGTTACGCGCGGATTGTGTTCGCTTGGGATGGCTGTGTTGGCAGCATCCGCAGGAGAGCGAGAATTTTGCAATTGTTTTTCGTGTGCGAAAAGAAGAGCTTGTAGGTTTATGGAAAGTTGCAGTTGCTAGATGGTGCCAGCGGTGCTAGTGCCGTTAAGAAGTACCAGCTGAATGTGACGGCCTCCAGTTTTTTTTTATTCTTCCTCTTTAACTTTGAGTATAAGAAGTACAGCTTTAGTTTAAAGTTTATTATCAAAAAGTCAAGAGCTCCCATTGACTAGTTTTTTTCGTGGCGTCTCATGAGCGCTGAGTTTTGATTAAATGTGCCGATTTGTGCCAAGGGGATCTTAAAAGTCATACCTAGTACATTTTTGAAACCGTTTTGCACTCACCTGTCGATTGCGTTCATCAGTGATGCGGGATATTTGAATTTTTTTGCGACCCATGGCAACTGTTTCACCTCTATGTTGTTTCTGAGTTTAGCGATTTTGTGATTTTTGCCTCAACTTAAGTGATAGCGAGTTTCGCTCAATATTAGATTATATGATTATTAGATTTGTTGTCGCTAGATCTTTAGCTATTACTGTTTATAGAGTTGTACACGGTTGTCATTTTTTTGTTGTTAAATATTGTATTATAGTTTTTATACTTTAGTATTTGTATAGTTTTCAAAATTTCACTGGACGGTTTCTTAAACGGCAATTGTTTGATTTTTTATTGTTATCGTGTTACTCTATGAAGTTTGTTGGTTGCTATATAAACGTGATTTCAGGTAGCTGTAAAGAAACAAAAGTTAGGACATAATTAGTATTCGGAAATACAGTTCTTAGATGTTTATTTAGCACAAATTTTAAATTTTGAAGCCGATTGGACTTAAGCAGGTTCTTCTGTCTGCATTTTACAAAGAATATCACGTTCCTATGCCATAGACACTTTTCTTAGTTTAACTTTTAATCGAAACTGCATGAAATGTTTGTCTGTTGGTGTAAAAGAACTTCAAGAATTGTATTGTGTTGACACCTCTTAACTTTATATTCCACATAATGGTTTTTTATTCAAACAGCCTTCACTTTATAATGCAAATAGCGTTTTCTTGTACAAATTATGCCAAAATTATCGGTGTCAAAACTAAAATAAGTGCGGAATGCCAGAACATTGGGAAATGTGAATTAGAAAAAAGAAATTTTAGTATATGGAGGAGTTAGTAAGGATTCCCTAAAAGTAACCAAAACGGAAATTTCATTATTTATGAACGTTGTTGTTGTTCGTAGGGTTTGGGACCCACCATGTAAAACCCCAATTCCAATGAAAAAAAACATCAGGCCGTAACCCGGCAACGGGTTGTTTTGGCTATATTCATAATTTTTCAAAAATTGAAAAATAATTCTAATATTTTTTTTCGAAATTAAAAAAATTCTAGATCAAAAATGCAGTTAGGAGAATTTCCTAAAAAAGCATTATTTAAGAACGTAAGAATATTTGTGGCTGTTTTCATTGGTCGATTTAAGAGTATAGCTCGTAGTCATTTTGAACGTTTCAGTTTCATTCGTTCTAAATTTAAGAACGAAATATTTGTGCATTTTTGTGCAGTCAAGACTTTCAGAGTAGACATTTTCCAGAAATGGCAGAACTTTATGAGTCAGTTTCATCTGCAAACTCACCCGTTGCTCTTTATCTAACGCGACTTTCATAACATTTTCCAACATCCATTTTCAAAGGAGTCGCAAATTTTCCTAGAATTTATTAGAACTTCATAAGAATTTTTCAAAAATGTAGAAATATTTTGGTTATTCTGATCTTTACGCTCACCCAAACATATCCTTGGCGACCATTTGAAAAGTTTTACGAATAGCGACGTCACTTTCTTTATTAGCGACAACTGTGAACACCCACTAATACAGTGGGCCACAGAACGACCACTGTTTGACAGTTAACCTAGTTCGGCGCTGTGACTTCAAAAGGTTTCAACCCAATTACCACATCAGCAGCCGCCTGCACACCAAGGCGAGAGGGAGAAACCACTTGGACAGGAGATTGAACAGCCATAATGGCCAACAAGTTTGACGCTTCAATGGCTACGTGTATAAGTTCAATGCACCGGAGCTGCGGCCCACATTCCCGGGCCAGATCACAACAAGGTTTCGTCCTTAATATTACAATGTGGTGCGAAAAAATGTGGACACATACTACTACTCATTGTACTGCTGACCTATTTCGAGTTATTAAGGACGCACACATGGCATATCCCTGTTAATTTACGGTTTTATATGGGCGTAGAAGCGTGCATGTGTGTGTGTGACCCTCAGCATGTTGTTTGTAGTTGTTTCGAGGCGGCTTTAATTGACTGCGCGCGCGTTTAAGGGCACACGCATGATTAGACTGCAGCAGGAGGCAATGGCTTTGATGTTCACGTCAAAAGCGTCCGTCAATAGCGTCAATAATGTCGAATCAATAATGTTGGGGCAAAAAAAAAGTTGTTAAAGCGTTGGCAACGAGCCGAAGAAAGCTTTCAACACTAATTTACAGGTCAGGCATATAAAATGACAAAAGTTTGCTGTCTAAGTAAATACAACTAAAAAGAAAAAGTTGAGCTGCCAGCGAGAGAGAGATACAGTAACAGTTTTCAAAGCGGAAGCGGAAGCAGGGCATAGGAAATGCCATTCAATGGCAACAACAAAATGAACAACAAAAACAACACAGACGACACGACAGTAATGGGACGAAATGCAAATGTAGCAGAAGGCGCCTGCGGCTTCCCGGGCACGTGGCCCAAAATGCGAGCATCTTTAGTTTATATGTATTTAGTTGCTTGTTGTATGTTGTATGTTGTAGTATAAGTGTATAAGTAGTTGTGTTTGTTTGTTGTAAACATGCCATTTCTTGTTGCTTCGAAACATTTGTACCAGCTGCAAAGCACAGCGGGAAAGCGCAAATTTCCGTCAAGCAACGGAGTGCGACGCCGGAAATCGAGGCGGATATATTTCATTTGCTCTCCCGGTTGTGTTGTTGTCGTCGTCGTCGTCGTCGTTGTTGTTGCTGTTTGTCCTTAGGCCAACTTGCTGCTGCCTTGGCAACCTCGCAAATGAGTTTACTTCACGCAGCTCGGCGACGACCTACGCAATATGTTTTAGCTTCCAGCCCTGGCAGGCAGTACAAAAACCGTATAGCCTTGACGTTGCCCCTTCAAAGCGAAATGGCATGTGACACACAAAAAAACAAACAAAAAAAGTAAAAGTAAACGCCACTTGGAGTAACACGCACAATCACGCACACACACACACATATACCTAAGTTCACAAAAATTCGATACTTTTTGGGGTTTTCCTTGACAGAACTTGGTACGGGAACATAGGAATTGGATTGTATGCGGGTACGGATTCGTATTCGTACGTATTCAACGCATTCGTAATGCTTTTTTACTTTCATTACTCAAATGGATGACACAAGTCCCGTACATTTAGTTAGGTTGAATCGATAAAGTGTATTGATGACGTTTCAATTCTACACACACACCCACAAAAGTATTTCTCACTCACTCATATTTCTTTATATTTATTCTGCAACGTAATTTTTATCCTTTATGTATTAACTTATATGTAAGCACTTATTTGTATTTATTTGCGAGACAAGAGAGCTCTCGAAAAAGCACTTTTGTAAACCACAATCAGTGTGAATAAAAAATCAAATGAATAAAATAAACAAAGCACATTAGTCTTTCAGCATGGTTTTCGTAGATTTGTTTTCTTTTTGGCGAAAGGTCAACAATTCGCGGAAATGGATTTGAAAATTGAGTATTACAGAAAAAATAAGACTTATGGGCAACGCTCTTATAGTTCTCTTTTGTGCGACTTCTTCAACTTTGTAATCGAGAGTGTCTTGCGAAGGTCCGGAGTGCATCGGAACGTACCATTTTTTATAAAAGTTGCTTGTTTACGCAGATTGGTTGTTTCAAGTAAGATGTTACTTGAGTTGAAAGCTATGCTTTCTATGTTAAACCATAAAAGGAAGCCGAAAAGAAATGGCGAGAGACGGACGAAGAAATAAGACATAAAGATATGAAGGATATGAAGATATGAAGACATGGAGATATGAAGTTAGGAAGATATGAAAATATGAAGACATGAAGAAATGAATGTGTGAAGATATGAACATATGAAGATATCAAGCTATAATGATATGAATATATGAACAAAAGAAAATATCAAGAAATGAAGATATGAAAATATGACGAAATGAAGATATTAGGATATGAAGATAGGAAGGTATGCAGAAATGACGATATGAAGATATATGAATGGTATAAAGAAATGACGTTAGGAAGATGCAAAGATATAAAGACAGGAAGATTTGAGGTTATGAATATGGACTCGAATAAGAAGTGGACGAAGAGGAGGAGAAGGTCCTGCCTACCCCTTTTGTGGAGTTTTATAACTTAAATTTTATAATACATTAGTATAAAAGAAAAGTTAGATAAGACTCTTCGAAAATTAATTGTTTGAACCTTTAGCTCTGTCGATACATTTTCTAATTTACGCACAAAAAACAATGGCTTTTCCATGCAATCAAAAAACTTTAAATTTATACAAAAGGCAATTCATTCAATGGGTTTCAGCAGCGCTGTCACTGCATTTAAAGTCAGGAATCTCTACAAATTCTTTGTTCAACGTAATCAAATTCATAAATTCATTAAACTTACAAACTTTAAGGTTTCCCAAACAGATAAGTTGATAGTTTTTCCGCATGAAAGCAGAAAAACACTTTCTTTAAAGCACAACAAATAAATAGATGCTGTAACTGAGCGTTTCTAGCATATTCGTAAAGTTGCCTCAAAATTTAACAAAATTCAATAAAAAAAAGGTTTCCGAATTGCTTTAAAATTGCTTCAGCTAGTTATTTTAGGAATTTCATTTGTCGCATTATTTGAAGTATTTATATTAATGCATCAAAAATGCGATGTTAGACACGGTATGGCATATCACATTACGTATACGCAGAATTGTCGTTCGTGCAAACGGCTGCCAAGGTTACACGCCCACAACTGAGGGCTACATAAGGCAACAACTAATTTATAAACTTGTTAACTGACACAAATGAAATCAATAATTATCTATTCTATTCTATTACCAAGCCTAGAAGGCAGCAGGCGCAACTTGTGCGTCACACAAAGATAATAATCGATAGGTCAGTTTCCAATTTAAATGTCTAAGGACAAGACGATGTAACAACTTTTGGGTTAACAAACAAACGAACGAACAAATCTTTTATTTATTGAAATTAAATTTGACTCATTATATAATGTGATTTGAACCAATCGCATAATTAATATGCAAAAGGACACATAATCCGCTTAACTCAAAACGATCCTTGATTAATATTATGCACACAAATACAACAAACAACAAGTTTATGGTTTCATTTGGGTGCTCTTGTGTGGGTATGAAGCGCAGCTACAGTAGAGTTCAGCTAAATAGAAATATGTTGCGGTTAGCCAATTGTAAAAAACTGAACAGCAATAATATAGACCTCAAACTTGTTTAAGTAAAACGACCAACAATTCGTCAGTTGCTTAGTATAATAGTGGAAACTTTATCAAGTATACGCTAAGTAGGTCCAACCACAAATGACTTGAGAACATGCTCATATGAGCAGAGCTAAGCCTGATAACGCCCTCATAAATTGAACTTATTGAGCTCGCTCAAGACTCGACACGAAACCCAAAAGAAAAATGCGTCATCGGAAGGCATGAAAAGCACGGAAACATGAATAATTAAAGACGTACAGCAAGTGAAGCCGCAATTAAAGAGTATTGGTGCTAACCGCTTATGCGGCTTCAATATATGTATATTTATACCAAAAGAAAAAAATAAATAAATGTAATATGTATAGAGTATACACTTCCATCAATTATGTATTTATTAGCCCGCACGGTTTTTTTTTTTTATAAAGGTTTCATGGTACAAGAGGCGGGAGAAAATGGTATGATTTTTATTCATATCAGATAAAAGTGTGAATGCGTTAGTGTACTGGTCGGCAATACTGCATTTTGCCTCCTATAAGCAATGGGTCAAAGCTTCGGTTAACACTTCGGCGTAAGCATCCGACGAAAATTCAGCACGTGGTAGTGCAAGTACCTGCTTCAAATAGTCTTGGCAAAGTTACCTACTCACTCGGAGAAAACCAATAATGTGGCGCCATCTAGCGTGCGCACACAACTTAACTTAAATGGACATAACAACCCATTGTCGGGTTACAGCCTGATGTAAATACATTCTTTTATTGAAATTGGGGTTTTACGTGATGGGTCCCAAACCCTTCGCTAAGCCCATTTAAAGCCTGGGGTGGCTCTATTGGTCTCAAAAGAACCCAGTGTCATTATAAGTCGCCTCATACGACAAGCTTTGACCTCCTGAGGTCTTATTCTCTAACCCGCTCGCCACACTGGTAATAGCGTGCGCATATGCTAAAGAATAAACAAAAACTACGACACAAGGTATGAGCCGTCTGCCGACGCTCGCTCATTTTTAAGGCACTATTTTCAATTCTGTTGCAAACGTCAATTAGGGAAGTTGTGTTGACGTATGTTAATTGCGCCACCTCTCTTTATCTGTGTTTCAGACATTCAAAAAATGTAGTGCCCTGAGCCGACAAAATAAAAGATATGCCTTGCTATAACCTAACGTGCTCCTTTTTTTCGATTACACTAGTAACACGGCCTGCAACTTTTTTGCTGGACGCTGCAAACATAGCACACATAAGCGTAACATCATCGAAGCGTAAAATCCTTAGAGTGTGATACCAACTGAGCCTAATGTCATGTTAAGATGGTCTTACAGCCAAGGCACGTTAAAATATCAAAAGCATCCTTCTTTGACCCTCTAAGCGTGGACAGCGAACTCCAAATTTGAAGGAACTAAGACCTCGTCCAGAGCAGAAGCAGAAGTTGTTCAAAGCTGAATTTATCTGTTTCCCGCGGAAAAAAGGATGACAATAACGTCGTCGGGGACTCTGCTTAAGAGACGGAAAGTATTGGAAAAGTGCTTGACATGATGTTGCTACATCAATTTTAGGCGCTGTGGGTGACATTATAGGAGGAAAAGAATAGCTGCCTAGGATCCAGCATGATTTCTGTCGATACCATAGCTTCGTTTGTTACCAAAATTCGATCAAGCATCTGTTAGATTTTTCTTGTTTTAGACAAAGATTAGAAGACAACCACTGCCAATTATTAGCGTATAAAAGATGTAATAGAAAAGAAAGAATTGATGACATCGAAAGTACCATCGATATTTTGACAGCTTTAGTCTAGAAATCCGATGCTTCGCATTAAAGAGTGCTTTAAAAAGTATGCTTCAAACGACATTAAGCCTATTGATTGGCTCAAGAGGCGTATACGCAATCGATTAGCAATGTAAACATTGGTGTACATTTCATTCATGCTTTATATTATGTCACATTGATACACAACTCAACGCATGTGAATGAGCACTTGAGTTCTTTAATAAAAATCATTGACACTCACTCATTCAAGTGCAACTTGATGCGAAATTGAATACGTCTCGTATACGACGCGTCGGCAGTAAGTGGCAGGTAGTAAGAGTACTATGAATACCATTTAAAATAATCAACAAAATGACAGGCAGACATCAAAGCTATCATGCTGTGCAACTAACACAGAGATACACACACACACACACGCACACACACAACAGGACATCAAGTATTTGAATTACAAATTGTAGTATACTTATGGGGGCTTGACTTTGATATGGAATTTAAAAGTGCGCATGTATTTACATAGCAACTAGAATATACATGCTGACAAACAAACAAAGACATGACTTAAAAAGTATTTACTTAAGCTTTTGAGTTTAAAAAACGTATTCATGTTGTCTCTGGCCCAAAACAAATGTAGCATAACTAACAAAATTTTAATTGGAACTGATGGAAATATGAGTTACAAAACAGGCACATTCCTTACACTGCATCTTATTATGCATGCAACATCAGTGGTAAAGGCTCATTTTTGGTCTAATCGAATGGCAGTAAGTTCCCTTTGCTGTCCGGGTCCGCTTATCAGTGGCGCATGTACTGGCCATAATCGCTTAAGAGCAAGAAGAGTGAAAGTTAAACTAGAAATCTTATCTTTTTATATTAATGCCAACTGAAGCTTCAGTTATGAGTTGTTGATAAGATTGTTTGATAGTGGCTCAAGTGGAAGCCAACTTTCGGTAGTACTAACAGTTAAAATATCAATTGACTTGTAGTAGAATAAGTAGAATGTGAGTGTGTTGTTTGCAGAGCAGTGTTTTTGTTGTTCATGTTGATGCATGCTTCAATTATGTTGGCTTTGTGTTGCAATTAAAACTACATAAAGGTGTTGACTAATTGCCCTGCATGAGCTAATCACCGGCTTTTCTTCTCTTACAAGAGGAAATATGGCCTAGGGTCAAATCTTAACACGGTTTGCATTTCCGTTGACAACGGCTCTAACCATAACAACAACAGAAGCCGCAACAATTAACCGTTTGCGGTAGTCAAAAAGCACTGCTGACTGACTGGGTCACATGCCAAGCAATTGCTCAGCCACTTGAGCACACACACACACACCCACACACACACACACACACACACAAACACACACTCACACACACACACAATCATACAAAGGGAGCAAAGCAAACGTCAACGGAAGGATATTAGTCAAAAAGACGACGCATCCGTGTGCATCGGACTTTTGCATGTGTTTGTATGTGTGTCAAGACATTTGTCTTGGTTTTTATGTGGCTTACAAACATAACATATGTAGTGCACTGAGCGAAAAATCGTGAACTAACATTTGTCAAACCCCTAACGCTGTTTAAAACTATGCAAGGAAACACTAAGCGGTTTTGTAACTGAGGTCTCATTTAAAATCATTTCTAAGTAGAAGCAAAGAGATTTAGCTTTTAATTTAAAGGTGCTTCCAATTTCGATGGTTCGCTTTCACAATACAGTTCATACAGCCATTTTGAACATTCTGAATCGAAATCGAACACATCAATCTGCTTTTGTACTTGTGTTCAGAAAATGATTATTTATCATATATTTGACTATGAAAATAACAGTTTCGAAGTAAAAAACAAGTGACGAAATCGTAGGTACTTGTATGCAAATCATAATATATATAATATAATTTATGTGAAAAGCTAAAAAACTGTGTATATTTCTTTATTTTTTATTTATAATGGAATTTTAAAGCACATTTATAAAGGTTCTTGAAAATGATCTATTTGAAAATTTGATCAAAAAAAATAGTCAGCATTTGAACAAAGTCTAGTTAACCGCCGTATATGCATACTACATGGATGCTAATGCAAGTTATCAATATTTCATGAATGAAGTGTTTTCATCAAAGTGTTGAATTTTTTGTTTATCTAACTATAATTTCATATTTAAAGAAATATGTTTCACATATGCCGTGACGGAAAAAGTTTTTTTGTAAGTCGCAACGTGATCCACCAAAGACGCCGTAGAGATGCTTAAAATGCGTGTGGCTTCAATGAAACTTAATGAATTTTTGTTAAATCTTTTGAAATATGATAGGTTTTAGTATTTCTCAAAGTGTACAACTCTCTAACCAAATGTATGTTTGAATAACGCTTGAATCATAAAAAAGCTTCATTTTGTGGCCATTTGAAGGCAACGCGCTTAGACTTTTTTTAAATTCCAAAATCGATTAACAGAAAAGTTAGAATAAGTGACGGTGATACCCCATTTCTTCTATTTTATAACTAATAAAGGGACTAAAGGTGGTTTCGCTAGTTTGTCGCCACTACACCACTATAGCTGATGCATTTCGCAACACAATTCCTCTCAGTGTAATAGTTGCAATTAGTTGCATGCATTCCACCCACATATGTGCAACTGCAGCCACACACACACACACACACACACATTCGCACTCACTAGCTTATATACACTTTTCCACATTTTCCATTTAATTGGACACTGTCAAGCAGAAGAAGAAGCAGCAGCAGTTGCCGACGCCAACGATTTGCGCCATTGCATCTGCTGTTCTCGATTTTCTTCTTCCAATTTATCTTATTTCCAACATAAACTGCTTCATCTTTGGCTTTTATTTTGTACAAAATTTTACAAGCCATTAGGCAAAAGGCCAAAATTTGCTCTTAATTAAAGTGTCGCACGGCTGGTCAGCCAAGATGAAGAAGAAGAAGAAGAAGGAAGTAAGTACTGATCGAAGTTTAGCATTTAATTAAGTCACTTTTAAGTCAAGTTCATTAAGCTAAATGATACACTCACCTTGTTAATTTGTGTGAAGTTTCCAATATGTTTCACAATTCTGTGTGTGAGTGTGGCTTATGGTGTGCTGCAATGGCAAAAACAAGTCAAAAAAATTAGTATTTTATTAACTATATTCCTTTTATATATTGATAATAAGTGATTTGCCTTAAATATGTACGCATTTTGTGAATGATTCATGCTTTTGCTGCTTCAAGTGTTCAAAATTTATAATATGCAATTAGCAACATTTGAGTTGCTGTTGCTGTTGGCTAAATGTAATTTATGCAAATTTTTAACTTTTCCGTATTTTGGATGAATGAACTTTCGGTTTTTTTAATTTTTGCGATTAAGAAAACAATTTGAAACCAGTTTAGTTGCATTTGCTTGGGGTATAAGTTGATTTTGAACGCCATCTTTTACATGTGCTCCGCGCTCACATATCATAAATTTCATTTTTATTGCAGTGCCAAAATTTGTTTCTTTATTAGTCATGAATTCAAAAACACACATTTTGATATATAGAGTATACTACTTAGCGCATACGTTACAATATACTTGGCTATTTAGGCAGCATTATATGTATACTCTATAGTATATATTGCCTATAAAGTGTCACTCTAAGGAAACTGCGAATTTCGCAAATCAACTGCCGCATTTCACTTTCGAAACTTCCCTTTTTGCGCACGGTTATATATATAATATATTGCAAAACTTTGTCAACTTGCCTGCTAATGCCTGGCAATCCGGACATTTTCTCATTAGTATAAATTTTAATTTAATTAGTGCTTTATTTAATCGCCTTGTCAACGCAGCACAGTTGCCAAGCACCTCTAAGTGACTTCCTTGTGATACCTCTAAAAGCCTTTGGAACGTTTGCTATAAAATACACATTATGCTTTCCATGAACTTTTCCAGCAGATATCTTAATTAAATTTAAGCACTAATTTTTTGGCAATTTTTGATTAATCTTGTCTGACATTCTTGTCCAGATCTTAAGTTTTGCCTTGGCACGTGAGTGCAACTATTGTGCTGTGTGTGTGTGTAGCTTGTCTGCCGGCATATGTTGCGTATACTTGTTATGAGTACAACACCAACAACTGATAATGAGCTGGGCAAAGCCAAGGTTGTTTGACAAGCACGCGTCCTACACTAAGGTAGTTCCAAATGTGCGAGAGTAGTTGTTGGGTACACGTTCCATTTGCTCCGGGGTTATCTTATCGCAACAACAAAAGCGAGCGCGATACAAATGCAACATATAATAAAAAAATAACAGCAAAAGAAAAAAGCATATTAATTAGTAATATTAGTAAGTATGTAGATGGTATAGGCGACATATAAAACAGTAAACAAATTATTAAGAGGCGAAAGTATAACTACAACAAAAACGAACACCGCACTTTATGTACTCTTTCGTTTTGAATAACAGTTTTATAGTGTTAGATAAACTAAAGCAGACTAATATCTCATTCGTTAATATTCTGAAAATGACTAATACATTTGATGGTAGGAATGTCTCTTTAAATTTTAGCACATTCGCTTGGGAAATTATAGAATTTCATGACTAATTAATATGTGTGGTGTTTTCTTCAGTATTCTCAACTTGCAGTTACGCAAAGTAAACCTATGCAACAGCAATCATACATAGATGGCGCCAGCTGCAAATGTAGAAACCGTATTAACAGTATTTTTGTCCTGTCGAAAGTCGGATCTAACACCACTCCATATAGTCATAGAGCTCCAAATAAAAGCAACATTATTTGGGATAGTAGTGGAAGGAACTGATAGGGGCCACCTAATCGGGTTCCTTGGCGCTGACAATTCCGCTATTTAAACATCCCAGGGATGAAATGGCTACCGAGTGTCACTTTGAGCGGAGTTTTAACATCATCATTAGTAACAAACGACCCTGGACAATGCTGGAGTAGATCCATCTCAATGAAAAGGCACACCATAGTTTGGTATACGGATGGGTCTTTGACGAATAACGGCACAGGACTGGGAAGTGCGGAACCCTGCGACACCATGGTAGGGCCAGCGCCCTTTTGTGGCATTGGAAAACATATCATTAAGCAGCTACTAACAAAAGACGATACTCCGGACCTCATACAAGGCAAGCAACTCCGCGGCTACTATAACTTACATAGGTTTAAGAAAATATCACAACTAGGGAAAAATTCTAATAGGTCTGCTTACTCAACACTGCAGGATGAAGGGACACTTGAACAAGCTGGACATCATCAGCTCCAGTACCTGCAGTTTCTGTAAACATGAGAGGAATCCTTCGACGCACTTACTAGCTGAATGTGCTGCCCAAGCAATCGGTGCTACACTCCAGATAGACTAGTCTTTTTCTTGTGTCATGTCACCGTAAGACCGAAAATCTGAAAGATGTTTTTTAACCGAACCACAATAACCAGATATTTTGAAAATTAGCTCGTACAAGGAACATTGAATCCAAGAACATATTAATAAACGAAAATTCAAATTTTGCACAAAAACAAGATAAATTGCCAAGAAATCGAAAAAATTATAACTGTAATTTTGTAATAACTGCTGTTAGTAGTTATCTTAGTTTACCGATCGAAACGGTTCAAGACGTAATGCACGTGAATTTAAACTTGAAACCTACAAAAACTATATAAAATTTGCAGTTTTTCAGTGAATAGTCGCTGCGTAAAAGGCAACAATAAGTTCGAGCTAAGAGTTACTGCAGCAAAAGGTATTCGAATTTTAGAGTTCAGAGTGATATTTCTAAAATGTTTGTCTGGCCGAAAGTAGATCTAATCATTAAAGACATTTAATTAACAATAAGAGACATACTTATGTATGTTTGATTAAAATCTCGCAAACTGCATCTCAAACATCAATAGCAATAAGAAAAATATCAGTCAATTCATCAATTCAATCAAATGGACAAATTGACAATTCATTTCATTAATTACGCCAATAAACATTTGCGTTTTATGAAATTATGAGACCTATTTGGTGAAGCAGTGTTGAAATCTTAAAAGTTTGCCAATTTTGACGTTTTGTAGGCCAATTTTTACAAGGTGCGTTTTCTTGCACAATCTATTGAGTAATGCTTTTAAGATAAACATTATGACAGTTTACAAGCTTCGAAATTGTAAGGAATTAAGTTGTGTTTTTTAAGAGCAACCACAACTTTTGCGCTCTGCTGCAGATAGTAGCAGAACTACAACAAAAGCCACAACGCTTATCAAAATGACTTGTAGGAAGAAAAACCTAAGCACTGTCATGAGCAAATTGCAAATATTACTTATCAAAAAGAAAACGGCAACACGAGAGCCCAAAACTTCACCTACTTCAGACTTTTGGCAAATTAGTTGCTTTTATTGATAAGATTAGTTCTGCTTTTTCATGCTTTTGTGTAACCCCAAAAGAGTTGCTGGTCTGAGATTCCGAAACAAAACCAATAAGCTATAGAAAATCCGAGCCCTTGGAAAAGTGTCTCTTGAGAGCACAAGACCGTGCCCCCTCTCTGTGGTGGGGCCTTCTAAATGTTGACTGTAGCCTGTTGTTTAAGTGCTACAACTAAACAAAATTATTTGTTTGATTTAAGAGAATGATTATCAAAAGCTAGAAGCAAGACCCACTGGCGCTCAAAACCTTTTGCTGTGGGCATGGGGGGAACGGTTTGGAATCCAATCGCAGAGAACGGGCCTACAAAGTCGAAGACGTTGCGTGTCATTTGGTGCTAAAAATGAAAGACTACGTCAGCGTGGACAAGCGGACACACACACACACACACACGTATTATCAGCTAGGCACACACACACTTACACACATAGTGGGCAGGTGCAGCTGCTCCAATGTTGATTAGCCACAATCAAGCCAAAGATTAGGCAAATTCTTGAAACAGTCCAAACATCAATGGCTTTGGTTAAAGAAATTTGGCTAGTTAGTTTTGATATCGCTTTCAATTGGTTTGTTTTGTTTGGAAGATGCATATCTTTAGCACGCGCTTCATTTTGTTGCTGTTGTTGTTGTTGTTGTTGGTGTGGTTGTTGCATGATAAGCGATTGAACTTGGTACGCATCAAAACTCTCCAAGAAGAGCACCATGCGTAGGTGTCGAAGTGCATTGCTCGCATGTGTGTGTGTGTGTGTGTGTGTGTGTGTCTGTGTGTGTGTGATAAGCTTTAAATATGCATGTGTTTTTGCATATACAGTCAAACCTACTTAAGTTGGCCACTCATGGTTCAAGAATTTTTGGCCAACTTAAGAGGATGTAAGTTTTATATTGATTTTATGTTGTTTCTTCAATATTTTTAACTTTATATTATGGATTATGATTGTTTTAAACATAAATATGTATTTAAAGTTTAAGTTCATTGTTGCAAAGCAGTCAAGAGTACTGTTTCAAGAGTACTGTACATTCTTTTATATTCATAATTGCACTTAAATTATAATGTTCTAATTCTAACTTAAGAGAATCTTTGAAATTTGCTTATTTATAAGCTTTTGACTTTCTTTCTTTTGATTTTCAACAAACGAACAGCAAAGAGTTTACTGCAACCAATTTCGTTTCGATTTTGTTTATAATTCAAAAATGCTGCCTTCGTATTTTTATACATAGCATTGCTTTGGTTTTTAGATGGCCAACTTTTCCAGGTTGAATTACATTTACGTATGTAATTCAAAAATCGATCAAAAAGTGATCAACTTACAAGATATGCAGGTGCAAGTTAAGCAGGTGAAAATTTGAATATTTCCACTAATATATTTTGGTTTCGCTGAAAAGTGTTCAACTTATGAGGGTGGCCAACTTTGCAGGTTCGACTGTATATTACTTATGGTATAGGACATATAAAAACATTAAAGTTAGAGTAGAGAGTAAGGGCCGCTATCAGCCAGTCAGTCAGTCATTCAGTCATCGAGTCAGTCTGGCAATAAAACTATGTAGAAACGTATATTCATACATACATATATGTATGTATACAAAAGAACTGATAAGGTAAAACAGTGGATTTGAACTTCGCTGGGAATGCGCTGCTCACTCACTCACGCACACACTCACGCACACACTCACGCACACACACTCACGCTGCGTCTTATCAATTGCCATGCACACACTGGCATTAAGCAAATCTATGTACACATAAACATATGTACTATATTTGTATGTGTGTTCGGGTAGGGCATTGAAATATTTAGCAGAGCATCCAAAAAAAAAATTATCGCAATTTATATTTGATAGTGTGTCTACTTATCACTATGACTTTAACATGGCTGGCCATAATTTATATGTAACTTAGTGTGTGTGTGTGTGTGTATTTGATGACGTCAATGTTGTTTCATATTGCTTGAAACAACATTATTTATTTAATTGTGTATAGAGTACAAATTGTTCTCGCTTTGCTTGTTTCTATTTTTTTTAATTATATTACTGAAGCATAAAAATCAGTATTTTTTATTGATATTATCTTTATCTTTTGTATGGAAATTGTCGCTCTTGTGGTAAGTCTGAAGCATGGAAAAAGTCCAAACGCATTATGTAGTGATTTCTAGGAAAACTCGTCAGCCTTTCTGTGTATAGCAGATTTACCTACTACGATTATTTTGCAATAACCATCAGTTTTTCCCGTACGTTTTCAGGGCTGCACATAGCTGGCATACAACATACTAAATGGGCCAACCTTGACCACGTATGTATGATACTATTAAATTACTACTGAAATACACGCCTTTGCCGTTCACAAAAGGACAATGAGATGCGACGCAGCTGTAGATTAAATATTAAATCGTTTCGCTTTGAGATGCTTTGGTAGACTTTTTCGACGAAATATTGCTTGCTTGCAAGCTTAAAAGTAGCCATAGGTACCGCCTCATCTTAAGATCGTAGGCTAAGAAATGCGACTTTTGCTCATGCCAAAAAGATATCCTTACATACTTCAAATATAAGGTCTTTGACACCAATGATACGTTTATAACCTCACTTTGTCTAACTTTTAGTGAGCAGTTATCTGCTTAAATAGGAAACAAGAACAACAATTTAGGAATAGCGATGGAATATGATCAAATCAGCAGATCAAATCTTGGGTTTTTTCGAGACCAGTAGAACCACCCCAGGCCTTAAAAAGGCTGTGCGTAGGGTTTGGGTTTAGGGACCCACCATGTAAAACCACAATTCCAATGAAAGAATGCATTTACATCAGGCCGTAACCCGACAATGGGTTGTTATGGTCTGTTAAGAAGAAGATGGTATATGATACATAATTTTACTAGGTGAATCTTTCTGTGATTTTCTTGAAATACGTTTAAAAGGCTACAAAAGAGCAAAATCTAACAAACAATTTTGACTATACATTATAAACAAATATAAGTTTATGTGAATATTGATTTGTTTTTACAAAGTATATAGACGCACGACTGGAAAAGTTCCCTCATCTGGCCTTAACCCACTAATGGTGTGTTATGGCCTGTTAGCAGAAGAGTTACGGACTATAAAAAAGAGCGTAGCTAGAGTATCACTACGTTAATACGAAGCAAAATAGTTAGGCACTGAACAAACACAGGAAGCTCTGGGAACACAGTAGCTGGCTGATTGCGTATATGGTGCGGTTTATCCTCTGCTACGCAGCGGCAATGAAGTTGACGTCCTACAGCCGCGGTTGCAAGACAGCATACCGAAATAGCTCCTACCTCTCCGAGCGTGCAACTATGGCACCCTTTAACTTGCTGGAAATCGAGTCCTTGTGCAAAATACCGCAGCCGTGTCAGCATGTGGCAACTATAGCGAACTTCCTCTGTTGCTTAGACAAAAAGCATAATTCCGGAGATCCGGCCATGCGTGAGTAAGGAGCACTGACAAGCCGTTTTCTATTAAGCACAGCTACTAACGGCACATGTACATATGATTTAAAACCTATTTGTATAGGTTTAAGCATCCGTTTTGAACACACTGTACATGGACCTTAGAACACGCTGGTCTTTTATGCCTGTTCTCTGCTTAAAGGGTATAGCTTAGCCCGAACATTGAGAGGCCATTCATAGTCACAGACTTGATGGGTATTCTGCTTAGTTTGCAAAAACACTGCTTGCTATAAGTAACATGGCAGCAGAGGTAATAAAATCTTCGCTGAGCGCCAGTTATACTAGTTCTCATCTAGTTGTGTCCTTCATGCCTGTTCCCCCTCGAGAGGTACATATTACTACATAACACCTTAGACATTTTGGCACATTGTGCAAAGCTCCCTTAGCACTAGGGTTGACTCAGCTCTCCAATGACCTACGCTAAAACTTAACAAGATATGCATAAGATAAGTCTATTAGGCTTCGAGATAATCCAAAAACTGACCAATAGTTTTCTAGCCGGCCTGCATAATAAACGGCTTCATAATCGAGCAAATTTTTGGATACCTATGTAGAGTTCTGTTCTAGTTTCATATAGTTGAGTTGCCCCCCGTATTGGTATGTCATAAAGTAAAGTGGAGCAAAAATGTTTGTTCTTAAGTTTGACAACAGAACCGGCATCGGAATTTGGATGCGAACGTTGACTAACATGAAGAAGAATTGCAGAGCAGCACTTTTTTTCTCTAAAGCTATTTTATTGCCTTTAAGATTATCTAACTTTGAACGTAAATAAGCCATTGTTTCAGTTAACACGTTTGCAAATATTGCGTGAAGTTTCAACAGCTTTTGAGAGTGTATTAGGCTAATTTTGCAGAATTTGTCTCCGAAAATGATATTTACTCAGGAAGCGCACATTAAGCATAACAGATTCGAGAAGACCCTTCACAGAGTTAGCACAATTGAAGTTTCCATTTTTGAGAATTGCCAACATAACACATACATTCCAATGGAAAATTTTGACACTTTTAAAAACATTGTTGATTGTTTGTTGAGTTGTTTGACTTGTTTGTGAAATTGTTTCAAGTTCAACAAATATTTCAGCTTATTTGTTGACTTCGAAATTTCCTTAAACATTACTGAACTCTATTGTAATTACACACTTAACTTAAAGATATTCAAATTTCACAACTTACTTTTGCATTCAAATTGCAGTTTTCACTAGTTTTTTGTTTTTTTTTTTTTTAAATTGAGCAAAATGTTTGTTTTTTGTTGTTGTAGTTGTAGTTAAACACAATATTTGCAGTCAAAAATGTTTAGGTACTCTCTCAAAAAAGTTACATAGAAAATATGCCATTAAAAATTGTTGTTGTTGTTGTTTGTTTTTTAATGCATTTTTGCACAAAATGTTGCACACAAATTGCATTTAAAATGCACAAAAATTTGTATTTAATTTATTGTTGTTCTTTTTTTTTTTTTTTAGTAATCTCAACAATTTTCAAAGCGCGACGGCATTAAGTATTTAAATGACTTTTGTTTATTTCATAACATATTTTATTTAATATTTTTTTATAATTTATTTAACAAGCAAACACAATTGCTGCCTGTGATATGTGTGTGTGTGTGTCTTTGCTTTTATTTATATTTTTAAAACCGGCGCGTTTATTTTTATTTTCATTTATCTATTTTTTTTGCTTTTGCTGTTTGTAAAACAAATTTAATTTATATTTGTAAATAAACAAAATAGCAGCAAAGTCAGCGTGCGCCTCAAAATATAAAAGTTAAAAATAAAAATTTATAAGTGGCTCTATTTATTTTTGGAAATCGACGTATTATTGTTTATACACAAGTAAACGAAGGAGTAAAAATAAATTATAGCGCGTAAATTGACGTAGCTCCTACAGCGGACGTAGCGTTAAACGCGACTGTTTGCAGCTCGGGCATAATTTTTGCACTTTCTGAATACGGTGGAAAAAGCGCCGGATATATTTTCTTAGCAGCAGCAGCAGCAAGTGGAGCAGTGTAGATGATGGCGATGCCGGATGATGACGACGAGCAGAGCAAAGCAGAACAGAGCACCAACCAGACGAGACCAACACGACGACGATGATCGAATTGACGGTGCAAGTGGCGATGCGAACGCGTACGAGAGCGTACTGACGGATACGTGCGGCGTCCGTAGACGGTAGCGGTTGCTGAACGGTTGCTGAACACGGACGCGTGTGGCTCGCGAATGCAGTGAGGATTTCGAATGAAACTTGTTGTTTTCGTTTTCGGTTGGCAAGTCAGCGCGCACGCACACACACACACGCACACATATACACACCGATACAGCTACAGATACACACCGATACACGTTGCGAACGTTGGCAGAGCGGCGAAAAGCTTACGCATACTAACGTAGCGGCCGCTTCTAACGTTATGTGCGCGTGTATGTGTGCAACAGATTTTTGTGTAACAAAATATCACAGCACAAAATGCGCCGCACTCTTTCGCTCGCTCTTTGCTGCTCAGCAATGCGCATGCGCAGGCGCTCTCTTTGAGTTTCACTCAAAACGAAAGCAAAAGTCTCAGACAGGCGCGCAAATAAGAAACATATGGTTTTTGTTTGCGCTCAATTGTCAGATACACTCAAGTACAACAGCTACTGTGGGGGCAATGATGTAGCGCCGCCAGTGAGCGCGATTTCACACACACTCACACTCGAGTCACATCGATTGGGCGTGTGTGTGTGCGTGTGTGTGTGTGTGTGTGTGTGTATGGCAATAGAATCAGCCGTTCGCCGTTCTGTTGCCCCGGCAGCAACAGTTATTTTTCTGGCTATGCTTCGATTTCTCTGCCCCCAACCCCCCACCGCACACACACACACACACACACGCACACTCACGCACACACTTTTCCACCTACGTTGACGCTGCCTTGGCTGAAAGTATCTTTTTGTTGCTTTCACTTGAGCTTTTGTCGACAACGTTCCATTGCTGGCTGTCACTCCCTGCTCTTCGGCATCGCCGTCGTCCTCCTCATCATCTGTTGGTGTTTTTCTCGCTCTATTGCCTGCTCATAAATGTTAATTATCCATTTTGATGTTGTTGCCTTTGCTTCGATTCGACGTCTGTCTTTGCTATGCGGCGTATCCAAGCACACGTTGCGCCTACCTCCCTCCCACCACCTCCTCCCATCCATCAATGGCCGCCCACCTACAAAAAATGTCACTAATGCGTCGCTTTGGTTTTGTCAATATGTATATGAACACACACACTCACACTCACACACACACTCACACACACTCACACACACATGCATGTCATTCATTTGATTTTCGGTTTTTATTTGCTGTGTCGCCGTGTCGTGCGACAACATTTGATTGTCCTTGTTCAACAACTTATGCTTGCATATGTATTTGTGAATGTATCTGTGTGTTTTGCGTTGGCCCCCTTTGTTTGTCTGCTTCGCATAAGTACGCCGCCTACACTCCTGCTCCTGCTCCTGACCCTGCTGCTTGTATCCTGCCTGATATTTATTTATTTTATTATACCCTATACACATAGTGTACAAGGGTATTATAGATTTGTGCAGAAGGAGGCGTGGCACACCATAAGTTCCATGGGCAAAAAGTCTTATCATTGACTCGGCTAGCGATTGGACCATGTCCGTATGTCCGTATGAGGGGATAGATCTCCGAGACCATAAGAGAATTTAACGGATTTGCGCGGTTTACAACCGCTCCATTGAGTCTATCAACTCGAAACTCCTCAGAGATGTGTGTCGTGTTAATGTGCATCTATGTTCCAAAAATGATCAAGATCGGATAAAGGTTATCAAAGGTTATAGTAAAAAAAAAATTTCACCCCCCTCGCCTATATACTGTGCTAAAATTCCACTACATTTAGATATAGATACATGTAAGCTAGAGTAACAAAATTTGGTGTGAGACTCGTGTGACCCCCTCCACCCACCGCAACCGATTTACCTTACTTACTGACACACGCCCCAATATATTGATTTGAAAATTGTCACAGACATTTATAAACGTATTTTTGATCTATGTTACAAAATTCAACGACATTGGTCCAAGAATACTGGAGTTATGGGTATAAAAGTAATTTTTGCCATCATAATAGCCAATTTTCCAATAGGAAAACTTGTCAATTGGAACTTCCCAATTGGAAAATGTTTACAGGCATATCGATCTTATGAAAGGAGATATAAAAGTGGATACTTCCGTTCCCATTTTACCGTATTTAGTGTTTATAAAGAAAATGGGTACAGGGTATTCCACTGTCGGGCACCATCTGCATCAAATTTTTTTATTTTTCTGTTTGGTTACCGCTTCCTGCTGCTGTAGTATATGTATTTGTTCGGCTCAATACAAATTTTGTTGACCTGCGTTTGGCAGTTGTGTCAAAGAAGCCACAATCATAAAAAAATAAAGGAATTATGATGACGATAAAAACAAAAGGACGAAGTGCGTATCCACATACACTGTGTGTGTGTGTGTGTGTGTTTGTGTGTGTGTGTGTGTGTTTGTGTGTGTGTGTGTGTGCGTATATGCCCAAATGAGTGCTTCATTAATTCATTGTTTCTATTACGTTGTCCAAAAGCTTACGTCTATGCATACAAAAAAAAAAATAATATAATTAGGTTTCAATGAAGTGTTTCTGAATGTCATTGAGTGTGAACTATATGTTGGCATTGTCCAACAGTTAACCTTTACAACAAGCAAGGGTTCATTGTGGAACTATTGTGTACTGTTACGACATTCTTTTTAGGAATTTCAATGAAATTCCTTTTCGAAAGTACGAGTCCGACATTATTGTAAAATTCTTCTAAGTGTTGCAAGAACCAATGTGCAATGTACGATGTCAATTTTTTTTACCCAACAAACGACTTATCTCGCCCAGTGTATAAATTGAATGATAAAGTGCGCCACAAATATCCTGGAAGCGAAAAAACTGTCAAGTTATGGCTTAAAGAAGTGCGTATTTAGTATCTACGCTTTTACTGAGAAAAATATTTGTGTACGGACTGGAAAATAGTTTCACTGGAAATACTTTGATGAACGGATTGCATCGGAACTAGGCTATTTTCTATAAAAGACTGCAGTTACTTGGCTTTCTCTTCTTAATTAGCCATAACAGTCCGTTACCGAGCTATGACTTGATGTAGAATATTTCTCTAGGCGCTTCATAACATTTTTCTTTGGAAGGGCTGTTTTTTCGCAGTGGACTACGCACAACCCTTTTACGGTCTTCAGGAGGCTTCGCTACGCTAAGAACGCAATGATTAAAGCTATCCGGGTTAAGATAGAAACAGTTATCAGGTAGTTTCACCCTGACCTACCAGAACCCATTTGCTTGCCTATGCAGATGATATCATTGATCGTAACTAGCGCTATGTTACTGGAGCCTTTGCTACTGTTGAAAGAACATCTGTCAGGATAGGTCTGGTGGTAAACAAGAGCAAGAAAAAGTATATGTTTTCTTCCAGGAGAGAGACCTACCTTGAGACAACCGTCACAACGAAGATCAATGTGAGCATGGAGATCAAACGGAGTATCACTCTTGCCAATAGTCCCTACTTTGGTCTCTGCAGGCACCTGGTTTCGCCAGGTGAAACCAATACTCTACAAGACTTCCCACTTTATGGCGCTCAAGCATGGACTCCAGCAGAAAGTACTTCGTAAGATATTTAGAACTTTACGCGTTGGCAACGACTACTGCCTACGAGCTCAACGAAATCATTAACTTAGTCAAGCAAATTAAAAGGTAGCGGCTCTGCTGGTTAGGTCATTTTGAGCGTAAGAAGAAAGAAGCTGCTAGGAAAAAGATCTTTGTTGTCGCTGTTGAAGGAAGGCGGCCAACGAGTAGGCCGTGGAACGACCAGGCAGAGGGTGCATTAACTACTATGGTATGCCAGAGTGGAGAAGTCGAACTTAAAGCAGAGGCGCCTGGAAGGTTGCTCTAAATTAGCCCGTAAACCGGTAATAGATTCTTACGGCCATTAATATTTTTGTACTGTTTGAGGTCGGTGAATTAATTTTGCAGTGCTTTTGGTAAATGAGTACATTTATTTGATCTTTAGAAAACTTGGGAGCCCTATGCAGAGAATCTTTAAGCAGCTTTCCGTGTATTCCATGCCATTACACGAAACGCACGATCCCTGTCAAGAAAGAGAATAAATCAAGAAGCTAGGGCCGTAGAAAAAAAACCCGGTGCAGATCTGCAAATGACACAGGTCAACACTACCCTGATAGGTGATAGACAATCATACGATCGACTACAACAGATACAACGGCTCTTAGCAGTGAGAATGAGCCTGTCTGCGTGTCTTTAACATCAAAACTCTTGTCAAGTTTTATTCCCGAGGGTTTCTATCCCGCGCCTGATTGAGAGCACACTGAACTGTTTAGACCGATAAGCCTGTTAAGCTACTAAGGCCGAATCGCACATGCTCCAACCAATAGTTGTGCAGCGTAATGTACCTTTTTTTGATATCAATGCCGAGTCTGTAGACAGAATAGACTGTTCATTATTTGCTAATATGAGCAGCTTCATTATTTTTGCTGGAAAAACGAATTTGCACAATCCAAGGATTGAGATCGACCGTCGTCACAGAGTGCTAACAAATCACAAATGATCAACTATTATTTCAATATCTGTCGAATTAGTAACCTTAAATGGGTTCATGAAGATCAAACCGTCAATTAGCCAAACAACCCTGGGGTTCTATCGCAATTCCATAGAAAATTGAACTAAATTTTGTACTTAACAAAATCGCATGAGTTTAGGACTACGCAACGATCTCCAATCGGTCAAAAATGTCAGTTCCAAGAATAGAAGAAAAAAGTGGTACGCATCACGGCAAAGCTCATTTTCAAAGAGGTGAGAGGAAGCAGTTATAAAGATGACAACTTGAATTTATTTTATAGTCACAAACTCGAGATCATCAGCCACCCAATAGTCAGGGAGTTCGGTATATGTAGAGCAGTTGGAAACAATCTTTAATGATCGTAAAAGATCACCGTGCTATAGACGAATTCTAAAGCCGAACAGTAATTACATTTTTCCAAGTGTCTTTGCTGTCTAGCTCCACAGCTCCCCCAAGTTTGTGTGATTTAATGCATAGATTAAGAATCTTTATTATTAAAAACGATGCCCCAGCAGTGTAATTCATACGAAACCGTAATCCTTGATACCCGAACAAATTTCCAACACAAAATAAACACACGCAACTGTTTTTCTGAAACCTGCTCAAAATTCATATATTTAACACTACATTGTACTTAAGAACATAACTCTTAATTGCAATTGCGCTTTGAAGTTTTCAATTTTTAGTTAAAAATCACGCGTACCCATTACAAATGGCATGTTCAAGCCGCCCTTTACGTCTTTAGGGGCGCCACAATGTTGCACATGTGGCAAATGTTGAACGCTGGCTTCCTTTATTGCGTTCGTGTGTCCTTGTGACTTTTAACGCCTCGGAATTACGACGCCGCTGGCGACAACTGCCAACTGTCCAAACTCAGTGCAGTTAATTCAAGAAACTCCGTTCGGATTTCGCGCATATTCAAAGGCAGTTTGCCGTAACGTGGAATATTGCCCACATGTGCAACATGCGGCAGACCTCGGACACATGCGTGGCAGCAGGCGATGCGAAAACAACAACAACAACAATGCCGATGTTGGGTTTGCTGCCTGTTGCGCTTTGAGTCGGACTTGGTGCATTGCATTGTACTTAACAGTTGTATTTTGTGTGTGTTTTGTACTTTACATACGTAGTAACACAATTGTGCACTGAGAGAAATAAGTAGTAAATGCGATTTGAAAAATCTTTTGATTGTGGACATACAGTTCGGGATTTTGAGCACAATTAGCGAGCATAAAAAATGTTTGTAATTTTATAGTATTTTTTTTTACTACATATAAGTGGTACCGGAATAGGTAGACCAACATTTTATGAAAAATATCATTAAGCAATTTAATTACCATCTTTGCGGAGTTACGTTTTTTGAGCTATAACGAATTATTTGCCGATTGCGGGTTCAGCTATCTTTATTTTTGTGTTCAAAGAAAATTTAATTAAAATTCATTTATTCAACCAAAATATCCAAAATAACTGATAGAATTTTGAAACCGTAACCGTACTGTAACCGTTACAATTTTCCCGGCATAACCGAATTGAAAACGATATATTTATACCGAAACGGTTTCGGTTTTTATCTTTGCGTACATATTTTTTAATGTTATGTACATATGTTTCACATTCCGTCATTCTGTACAGCACATGTGGGGCCATCTGACTGCTTATCGGCAGCATTCATAATTTTTGAAGGTGTACAGATATTTTAAAAATTAAAAATTTGTTAAAAAGTGGAATCCTTTGCAATTATATTGAGCCAATTTGATGAAAAACGACCATTCCCAAGACAGTTCTTTTCTCAATTGTGACTATGAGTGAGTCGGTCTAACAGAGACAGCAACACAAGCAGCATCACACGTACACAGTCTTGGAAATGGTCGCTTACGGGCAAGGTTTCTACCTTATTACTTTCATGGCATTTGGTTTTTGTATAGGAAACGGTGGTTGACCCACCTCTGGCACTCAAAAAGCTTTGTCCATAGTGCGTTCGTGGATCGAAATGAATTAGTGTACATAACGTTATCGGTTCAATGTCTCCCAGATGGTTTATTTTTCTGAATTTCGGGAAAGTCTTCTTTTCTTTTTGTTAAATATCCAATCTTTTGTTCAGATCTGCACGTTGAAGCTGAATTCAAGCAATCTACCGAATCTGCGCACACAACCTTATAAGAAGTTTCGGAGGCTCGTGGATTAAAATGCTAAATTCCGCGTTGTAGTTCCCAAATAAAAAAAGATAGAAAATTAGGGATTACTGCCTGACAAAAGAAACTTAATACTCTTCTTCTTTGTTACCTCCTTGAAATGATTTCTTCAGCGCTGAACTTTCAACTTTTATCGCTCAGTGCATTTTCTTAGTGCTCACGGGCATGAAGGCGTCTGCATCCGCTTTGTGTCGCATCGAAAACCAACGCAGGGGTTTGTCGGATTGCTCCGACGAACGGACGGCGGCGGCACCCCAACCACGACCAAGTTGTTGTAAACGCTGCGTAGGTAATTTTCATAAATTTCATTCAAATCTCCTCACGCTTTGAGTGCTTGCCGAGCAATATTTCAACATTTTCGCCTCCCATGTTATGTTTTTATGCTTCGGTGTATCTGTGTTCTGGTTTTTGTTGTTATTTCTCGAACAGCAATTAAAAATAATGTGCAATGTGTGTCTGAGTTTGGGCCTGAGTTTGGTACGTGTGTGCATATGTGTGTGTGCCTGTGTTACGTTGGTCCCCGGCAAAGAGTTGCAACTAAAAGTTTGAAATATTGTCGAGCTGATGACTCTGCTGAGTTATGCTAAAGTTCAACTTACCTGCTAGGTGCAAGGAGTACACACACGCACACTTAAATAAGACCCAATTAATATTTGCCAAAATTGTCTTGCACACACAAAAAAATCATTAAATTAGCAAAATGAGACAAAAATCAATTAGGCCATCAAATATGTAATTAGCATGGCAAATTAAGTCCAAAGTTGAGCGGGTGTTCGAAGTCTGTGGGGGACTCCGCATTAGCATTGCCTAATTACATTTCAATCGCTTGTCTTAAAAGCGCTTAAACTCTCAATCATTCATAAAAATAAAAGCCACGCACTCCAAAGATAAATAAGTTAGTAAGTAGCAGCAAGAGAAACCAGTGGAAATGGAGCCTAATTTCAATGCTGCTTTGAGTGCAATTTAAATGTGATTAGAAGCTGGCTTAGGGACACCAGCAAAGAGCCAACACGGTAAGCGGCAACCCGGCAAACAGTTGCCAGGCTTGCCGAGAGCGTGACGGTGACGTCTGTATACACTTTAGCAGTATGGAAGACGACGAATTCAATCCAATTGCCCTACAGTTCTAGAGTTTAAACACATGTCTGGACAACCCTTTTAAGGGTGTATTTTCGGCACCCACTTTATGGAAGACCTACATTTTGACCTAAGGGACTACTGAGTACATAGTTCAAATGTAGCTTCCAAAACCTTGGCTTTAACAAGCTTAACAGGCAACCATTACATTAAAACGGAAGCAGATATTTAATTACTTAGTTACTCAGAATCATATATTCCCAACTTTTCTTTATTAACCGCGAAAAACCTGCATGAACCTGCAGGGGGCGGGTGATAAAGGGTGCGTGGCGATGGTGAGAGTGAGGACAGAGAAGAGTGGGGGAGAGAGAGTGAGAGAGAGAGACAGTCAGGTAGAGTAGGGATTGAGAGGAGACGAGATGAGATAAGATGCGATTCGTTGAAATGAAATGAGATGAGATGAAGGTGCGGAACCCCCTAGTAGATATTATATGGTAAAGTGTGTAAATTCATGCATATTAATTTTAATATGAGTCTACACCTTTTATCTTCTGACATACGCAACCCACTATGCCCCAAGTAAAGTGTATCAATAATAAAAGAATTGCTGCAAAACAACGCGTAACATCAAATAAATATTTATTAGACGTGTGCCGTCGGCTGGAAGGGACAAAAAGTGTGTACCGAAAGAGACAAAATGTTGTCAAGTGTAGTAGCATTTGTAGCGTTGCTAAATGCCACAGCAGTCAGGCACAAGCTCAGCCGAAACCAAATTATATACCAAGTGCTGCCCAACCCCCCAGTCAATACGGACCAAATCTACCTCTAACCGCCCCCCCATTTCGAGAAGTGTATAAATACTGCTCTTCTTACATCGCTTCGTTTCGTTGCCTAATCTAATCAATTTTGCTCGATGCTGTTGCTGCTGATGCTGCGTGGGCAGCAGACACGGCAGCAGATACAACAACAACAAACTCTGTATTGCCTGTCAACTTGAATAATGCCCCCGCATGTGTGCCCCTTTGTCAGTGTGTGCGTGTGTGTGTGTGTGTGTGTGTGAGTGTATCTGAAGGGCGGTGTTTGCGCAGGTATAAAGAAAAGCAATGGCGACCGCTGTCGATGTTGATGCTTCTGCTGCTGCTGTGCCGCCAAATGAGCAACAATGAAAGCATTTCACTGTTCGCATGAATGACAAGATGAAGCACGTTGGTTGCCAAAGTGAATGCAGCAAGTTTTCCAAGAAAGAAAGAAAAGTTTCTTCATACTCATGGTTGTTGAGTTGGCCGTGTACCAACCAACGCCAATTGCTTGTTGTTGCCATGAACAACTGTCAATTGTTGTTCGAACAGCTACAATGGTGCCTTAGCTACAATCATTTGGCCTACACTGAGATATTTTTCATAAGCATTGCGTGGAGTAAACGGATTCAATTTGATAATCGATCCCTCTTTCTCTTCAAGAAATATAAATTTGAAAATATGCCCTCATATTTTCCTCAAAAACATCAGCTCGGCCATTTTAAAGCGAAGTTTCATCTGCCAATTTATTTTATGAGTAGTCCCAATTCTATGTGTCCTTTAGAAGAGTATGTTGCGAAAGGCCAGAGCGCATCTTCTGAGGGGTATCCAGTTGCTTGCCTACACAGATTATATTGACATCATTGATGTCACTAAGAAAAACGATATCACCATTTAGATTTCTCTTGTCAATCGATGTTACTTTGGTCTCAGTAGCCAATTGAGTAACTTAAATCACTTCCGCCTGAAGAAACATAACTCTCTAAAAGACGCTGATCGCTCCCGTTTCGCTTTATGGCACTGAAGAATGGCTGATGACGCACTCTGATAAACATTTCCTTCAAATGTTTCAGTGAAAAATACTGCGTAAGATCTTCAGTCCATAGTGGTTATGGTGAGTCAAAAAGAAGAACACTATTCCGGCACTATTTGTAATCTAAAAAGTTAGCATGTCAGCAAAAATACCGATTCTCTTGTGAACGGTTTTAGCATCTCTAAAAACGACATTTATCGGCCACATTTAAAAACTTCCATTTGAGGATGAACTTATTTTGAGATGTCAAGTCGAGATGCATCAAGTAATCTACAGAAACCAGTGAAATTTTATTTACCCCTAGAATGCAGCTCCATCACTAACTAGCGATATTCCGGCCGAAGTCTGATAAAGTTACCGAAACATTAACATAGCCCTATCTCAAATAGTTCTTATTCCATGAAATCATTAATATTTTCAAATTAGAGCTAATACATATTTTCTGTATATATAAAAATGTATCGCGGATCGAACTTGAAAACGACTGCAATACAATGGATACTTCCATAGCGTTTGTTCGTAATTGCTATGCGAAGGTTTAGCAAAAAAGTAGAGTCGAAAAATTCTCAACAAGTTGCGCCGTGTGCAATTCAATTACAGTTCATTCCGTTTGAAAGATCAATATATTGTATTCCAACTGTCATTTGCCAAAAAATCAACAAAAGAAGAACTCATCAATAATGTACTCTTCATGACAAGCCGACATAGATACGCTTTGAAAATATGAGAGCTTCATCGCAAAGAAAGCTTTTCAAAGTCTTTGGTGGGTCTTCATGCAAAACTAGAGGACTGCCGAACGAACAGGTCAAAGCATCTAAAGAAACTAGGGAGAAAGTAACTACACAAATCGGGGTTTGATGTAGAGGAGAAATGGTTGATGCCCTATTTGAAAGCAAAGGAGAAATGCATGGGTGTTATAAATTGGTCTAAAAATCGAATACGAATTATCGATTTAACAGTGCAGTTCCTCGAAATAGTTACGTTCATATATGTTTTCAAAGTATACTCTTATTGCATTTAGACCTAGAAGGCGAATCGTAATCGAAAGTAAGAACATGCTTGAATGTCACTATTTGTAGCCTTAAATTAAAGCTATAGTTTATCTCGATGGTTTGTAAAGATTAAAATGCTAGAAAAAAGAAATAAAAATTAGTTACCAGATTGGGCTGCAGCGACAATAAATTGGCTGGTAGAGATTCCATTTAAGTTTTCTTTTAAGTTTTATTTCAAAACTCTTAATTTTAGAATTTACAATACCATTACGCTCGATTTAGAAAAAATATGAAAATTTGTCTCAGTGTATTACACTGCTTGTAAGTCCTGCACAACCTTGAACTGCACTATTAAGCAGCTTAGTTCTAGGCTAAATAATGTCATTGTCTTTCAATGAATAATTAGTGAAAACTTTCGCCAATCTACTTCTTAGTGCACTTCAGACATCAACACGTAAATACACTTTGCAGTTACCTTGAAGGTCGATTTAAAGGTTTAACAGCTGAGTGCTACAGTTAATCAAATATAACGGTAGACTGACACATTTTCACAAACACCAAAACCAACAACAACAGAAAGTCACACTACCATGACAATGATACCAATGATACCACAAAGTCACACACACTCACACTCTCACACAGGCAATCGAAAAGCCATGACAACTTTTCAGTTAAATTTTTAATGGAAATGTATCGGGAAGGCCATTCAGTAAAAGGTTTTTCATACAAATTAAAATTGACGTAGACACACACACACATATGGGCTTCCCTTTTCAGCACGTGAATGTGTGTGTGTTAACGAAAAAAAAAAAATGGTGCTAAGCACTTTAATTGAGTTGGACATGTTGATTGGCAAGTGAAATTTTCATTCATGAAAGCGAAATTCATTGATAAATACTTAAGTGTACATTCAGTTAGGTAAATGCAAAGTAATACCACATGAAAAGTATAATAATAAATCAAAGTTATTCGAGGGCGCATAAATTAAGATTGACAGAGAGTTTGAACAACTTCCGCTTTTTAGATAGTGTATACACCGCAAATTTGTTATTTTGATTAGGACACACTTTTCAGAGACAAATAAAGGTAATCATTGTGCAAACGACAACTAAAACTATAAGCAAAGGACACACCATAACTGTATCCTGTAACAGATCAATCAACGTTATGCCAGACTTTGGCACACATATCTGCATATTGGCAAAAAGCAAGCCAAACTTTATATTAGCCATAACTACATGCCTCACACACACACGCTGATGCTTTGACACATGGGAAAACGCGAGGCAAAAGTGTCAGAAACCTGCAACAGAAGGTATAAGAAGAAAAGCGGCAACAGCCGCCGCCGCCGCCGCAACTGAAGTGGCAGCATCCATATCCGCAAAGTTTGCCGTAGGATGCCAGGCACGACGGCAGGCATACGGAAATTGACAACTCAAAGAGCAATAAACAAAAATTGTCCCACACACACACACACACAAGCTTACACAAGTGTGTGTGTGTGTGTGTGTGTGTGAGATTTGTATGTATATGTGCACACACCCACTCGCTTTATATAAGACAATATTTTTTGTAATGTCTTTATTATGTTCCATTGAGTGTAAATATTTGCTTTTCACATATACACTCACACACAGATACACTCACACAGATACACACTCACACACACACACAGATATACCGCACTCACGCACACAAGCTCATAATCCATGGCACGTGCTGCGTTCCAGCAGCCAGCAATGCGTTTGTTGTACAAGCAAAACTTTTCAAAATGGCGGCGGGGTTCCACGTTCTGTTAGTAAGTGTAAGTGTTTTGTGTGCATGAATGTATTTGTGTGTTGGCTTGCAATAAGAGCTACACACACACACACACACACACACACACATAGCACACACATAGCACACATATTAGTTGTTAAGAAAACAAAGAATTATTAACTACTGGTTCACGCTTACCTTATAAAAGTTTCCTTTTGCGTGCGCAAACAACAGGTACAAAGTTTACTGGAAAAGAGAAGAAAAGTTCACTATAAAAAAGAAATGGCAGAAAAACCAACAAAGTATTGAAGCAACAAGGAAAATGTAGTTATGCATCTTAGTAGTGATTTCTTAAGGTTTAACTGTTTTGTTTTTCTTTTTTTTTTTAGCTCGTAGCTTAAATTTAATTAAAAACTGGTAACTGATGAACTTCGTAAATTTTGATCAGATAATCATATCATTTTTATGCCCTTTATGTCCTATTACACCACCTGGCTGCAGACGGAACGGATATAGTACTCATTCAAGGACCCTGGATAGTGGTGTACAAGGTTTGCGGAATTTAGATCCCATCATGTCAAAAACCAAAGTAAAATTCGAACATTTACGATTATACTAGCATCGACAAGACGACAGCCAGTATTTACTGCAACTGCTGTCGCCCTATATGGATCAGTGGGTTAGGAAGGTAGAAAGGAAAAAAATACCGATAGTACTATCGATAGAATCGAATCATTTCGAACCGATGGTACTATCGTTCCTTCTTCTACCTAACTGGGCATAACAACCCATTGTCGGGTTACGGCCTGAAATAAATGCATTCTTTCATTGGAATTGGGGTTTTACCTGGTGGGTCCCAAACCCTACGCACAACCCTTTTAAGGCCTGGGTGGCTCTACTGGTCTCGAAAGAACCCAGTGCCATTGTTAGTCGCCTCATACGACAAGCTTTGACTAGTATTCTGGTAGACTGAGTATTCTCTAATCCGCTCAGCAGGTCGAAGAATCGTTACTATTGATTTTTTTCCTGAAACTGAAATTCGAAAATATCGAATGGCGCCACTATCGAGAAAAAAACCTTGTCTCAGCAAGCAAAAAAATAAGCGTAAAGGTTCTCATTGTTAACGGGTAGCTCAAATTTGATCGGTAAGGGTGAGACAGGCATGTTAATAAGCGATCAACCCAATTTGTATAAAAAGCCAAATTAGGTCATAGATCTTACTCTTATTTCGCTGTCACCAACTGATGGAAAGAGTATCAGGAAAGTGCTAGATGATGTATATATCAAAATCGTGTTTTCTAATTCACCAACTAAGCGGGTCGATTTTATTAACACAAGAAAAAACATAAGTAAAACCACTTCTCCATTACTATCTTCGCATTGCATGCAAATGGCTAGATTCCAAATCAAGTCTTATAAAGAAACAACTAAGTAAGCAAGAAAAGCATATTGGAAAGATGATAGAAATACCGATGTTGCGAGACTTAAGAAAATACATTCCAAATCTAGCCGGACTTTGGGATACCTTAAAAGAGCATTCTTCGCACGGCAACCCCCGCTCTGTGCATAGACAAAGAATGCAGACGGCTTTCCTCTCTATGCTCCATAGAGGTAGACAGATGCTTCTGCTACGCCTCTTCTTATTCAACTTCCACTACGTCTACTAAATTAGGGGGCCAATTTTCCTAAGCACTCCCCGCATTTAGCAGCTTCGTGTGCTTCGCGTTCCTGCTAAGTTCGTGCTGTATGAATTCGCGACTTAAGTGTCCTTTGCTGAAATTATTTGAAAAGTTCAATGTTGCTCAAAATTTTCCTTATATCTTCTACGTTGCTTCAAATCAGCTCAAAATTTTGAAAACGTAAAAGTATGCCGTTTTGATTTTTCACTATTTTCACACCTTTCCGGCTGATTTTTACGGGTTTAATGTGGCAACGCATTACGAATGCGCAACGTAAAGAAAATCCACAAGCAAATAGGACGAATCGTGATGTCATTTTTAACATTTTTTGTGTCTTTGTTTTAAATACATAGAAGATATGAAGATAATAAAGGAGTTTAATCTTGTTTTGTAATACTTATGATCGGCAATGTAACGTATATGTACTTCGATACTTTGAAAAACTATTTACTTGTGACTCAAAAACGCTAAACCGATCAGGAAGAAATTCTTTACCTAAACTATAAAAATTACCATATAAATCATGAAAATATTTGAAATCCATCGCAGAACTATAACAATTTGAAGTCGCCAGGGAATGCCGAAAGGATTGAGTGTTGTCTATAAACACAAATTAAGCACGCTTGCAACAGACTAATCAGAGATCTTATGCTTTGTCTATATGTAGACAAAACACACAGTTACGCACACATATTTGTCCATTTGTATGTGTTTCCTTAAGTGCGTTTCCCCAATGTACATACAGAACCCGACAGAGGCAGGAACAGAAATAGGAAAAAAAAACACCAACTGAAATGCCACGTAGAGCACGCGTGAGCCACCAAAGATTTGCTTTGGATTATATAGGCAGAGTGCTCAGTTTACTAATTGCTTCCGTTGCGCAGCGCACGGTCCCGTCTCTTTGCTATAGATGGTTGAAGTTTTTAGGGGTCTAGAGATTCATTTTAATTGCATTTCTTTTAACGGTAACATCAGCAGCCGCTGCCGCTGCCAACAACAACGTATGGTAACTCTTGGCTGCCTGTCAGTCTGGGCGTCGGTCTGACGTTGCCCGATGCTCGACGTCGGACGACGCCTCTGCTAGCGACGTCAATAACATTTACGTGCACACATGTCTCCTATGCCCAAAGAAAATCAAAGGAAACATACAACAACAACATGCAACATGCGCACATTAAGTTTTTTCTCATTTTCTTTTTTCCACCAAAAGATCAGTTTCGAAATCTACGGCAGCCACTGACGAGAGTGGAAAAGCAGCGGATCGTTGCTCCTTGTCTGTCTGTCTTATAACTCAATGGATGCTGCTTCTGCCACCGCTGCTGTAGGTGAGAACAACAAGCAAATGGCCGTGTATAAAGACACATACACACTTTGGCGTTGTGTCTGGGCATTAAAATATACCCAACGGCAGGGCACTTGAGTTGCACGCATTTTAGTTGTGTGCCATCCATTTACCGTGGCCATCTTACAGTATGGTTTAAAAGGATGCGCCTGGCGAGACTTGAGTCAACTACACTGTGAAAAAAATGAAAGCATATTGCAATCGGAATAAGGTACAAATGATATGACTGACACGAGTTGCTAATTTTTGATGTGACACGCTGCTACGGTGTTACGCTCTGTTGGTGTTATGCTCGTATGGCTTTAAATTGAAAGATTGAGAAAAGATCAAGAATCAAAAAGAAGCATGCCGCGTACATGGCGTGATGGTGTGTACTCCAATGCAAAAACCGAAAAGGGATAAATTTGAGCTGATATATTAACTAACAATACATTTTTTTTCACCAATTCCTAAACAGTATAGTATAGAATCATGATAATTTGTTTTCTTTGCATGATAAAATGATATTTTTGAATCTCTATTGTATTTTTTTCCAGTGTATTTGTTGACTTTGTATACTAAAAGAATGTTTACATGTAGTCCTGCCTAAGTCTGACCTTAAGGCAGGAAATGTGCGTCAGTGGAAATATTTCCTTGAAATGCGAGCGAAATGTATATGTAACATTGCTGTTAATCACCAAGCATTTGATACGAAAACTCGAGCGGTTTTTGGCGACTATTTCATACACATACACACACACACACACTTACTCGTAGCCAAATACAACAGCTGATTATGCGCGTACTTATAAATACTTATATGGCATAACAGTTGTTATTTCTTTGCCAGGGATAAATGAAAAATAATTCTCAAACAGCTGGACACTTATTTTGGAATCAAACGTCATGTCGTCTTGGGAAATCACACAGCTGGCTGGATACTCAAATAGTCGTGCTTCGAGGACATGCTTAACTTTATTGAGCATTTGTTAAACTATTAAACAGCACGAGGATTTCAATAAATCATTTTATTGGATTTCTGTTACAATTGCAGTACGTATCTTATTAAAGCCAAACTCACAAATATTGCGTCATTGCGACAAGAGATCACATTTAGCAATTTCTGTGAAAAGTCAAGCGCGGCTGTCATGCTTTAGTCAATTCAAAGCCCATCTCTCGCTTGATTTCCAAATCCATGACAACAGACAACAGATTTGCAACAGCAACAGAGCCAGAGCCAGCATCAGCTTACAAGATTTATTGTATCCTTTCAACTCTAAACTTTGCTCTGTCTGGGTTTTCTCTGTTTCGCTGCCACCGCAATGCCCATGCAAAGTTGGACTCATGCAAAGTGTGGCCCTCATGCGGATGACACATGTGTCTCGCTTTTGCTTGGAGCACTGCCTGCTGCTCAGTGTTAATGTCCATAAAGACAGAGATGATGCTGATGCTGACGAGGACGGCAACAACGACCATCTTAAGCCAGCTCAGGGGGGCAACAACAGTCAAGACACATGTACGTACATATGCGTCAAGCAACAGTTCTAGAACTCTTTATTTTTTCTGCTTCTTCTTCCTCTTGCCACATTGCCACTGACATTGCAGGAGGTTAAGTCTAACGCGTGTGCATTGAACTGTGCCTCATAAATTGTGTATTAGGAGCGCGCGTTTCTTCGGGGCGTCTCTCGAAAACGATTCGATAACTAATGGTGTGCAAATGGCATGACAGCCGCATAACTGACAATCATTTCGATGAAAACGATTGAAAATTTGAAGAGCGTTTTTTTTTACTTTATCGTTAAGAATGATTCATAAATGTCAATATTATTGATCAAGTTGACGCGTTAAGTTGATTAAGCCGTGTTATTTTTTCTCAGTCTAATCTTAATTTACATATTAGTTAAAATTAGAAGACCCTGTATGATGTCATGCCTTCCCCTGGTTAGCTGTTCTAAGTACCACTAGGGTTTAGGGCAGTGAGCTAATGTGCACAGCGAAGTCTGCCCAGGACTTCAACAGGGTTGTGCGTAGTGTTAGTCTTCCCCTCCCAATGGAAGATGGAATGAGCTGCCTGAAGAACATTAGACGAACAAGAAGAAAAGACCCTGTATGATTAAAGGCAAAAAGGGTATTGAGTAATGTCGTCAGGGTTGGACAGCCTATTGGCTATGAAAATAAAAATAGAAATCAACATTTATTTTTCAATTGATATGATTGATGAATTTAGTTTTCAATTGACAAAATTTTGATTAAACAGAGCAAATATTTAATAAGAATGGCTTTTGATTGAACCCCTTTAAACTGAGGTCGAGTTTTTCTTCCGCTACATCAAAATCCTTGCATATGAGCCATTGGCTCTATCCTCTCTTGAAACGGGCATATGCCATTAGACCCACAATAACGGTGGGCCAACCTTGACGACAAGTAGCATTCCGCTTTCTGCACAATCAAACAGTCGACTTAACAGGCTTTTCTTCTTTTTGTGTTTTGTGTTACTGTCAAACCAGTTCAGTTCGGTCTATAATTTAAACCATGAATCGACTTACAAACGAACAACACTTGCAGATTATTGAATTTTATAATACCAAATTTACATTATTGGACATTAAACCATCAACACGCATACGTAGAGTGCGGACAGAGGAAAATATCGCAGCTATATCAGCCAGTGTTGTTGATGACCGTGAATTATCGATTCGGCGCCGTTCGCAGAGGCCCCTCTGTTACTTCACTACGTGGAAACTTTTTTGCGGAAGGATTTGTGTGTAAAACCTTTTAAAATACAGCTTGTGTAAGAATTGAAGCCACACGACCTAGCACAACGGCTAACTTTTGGTGAAGGTGGCAAAGTTGGATTTGAATTTTTTATCGGAAAATTGTGTTTAGCGGCGAATTTCTGCTTGAATGGATACGTGAACAAGCTAAATTGTCGTATTTGGTGTGAAGAGCAGCCAGTAGCATTGCAAGAACTGCCAATGCATCCCCAAAAAGTCTCTATATGGGGTGGATTATGGGCCGGTGGATCGTACTTTTTCAAAAAGACATCTTTAAACATTAAATTATATAGATCGTTCTATCGACTCACATAAAGATTTCATACATTTTTTTGAATTTTATGTGCTCTTAAAAAATCACCCTTTACATGGTCTGTTCATACTAAACACAAGGCGAGTTGATCTTGTAACGTATATACGCAGAGGAAGCCGAATGTTGAACACGGGAAAGCGCCTCCTCTTTAGATCTATTACTTCATGAGTTATACCAATAGAGTGGCGTTTTTCTTCATATCATCCTCCCTAGAATCTTTGCTTCAAGTAATCTGACTCGATTTAGAGCTTTGGAACTGAAATTTGGTTGCTGCACATACCCAAGTGGTAGCCAGTACAAAAGGAAAACAGTTATATTCGAGCATTTTTGGGAATATGGTTTCGCAAAGCTTTGTAACACACAAATACTGTTTGTCTTAACATCTGTGTTCTGAAAGTTGACTGCTTCTCTCTATCTAACGTTGCCAATTGACATCCGCCTGCCGACCACTGCTTGGTCAGCTTTTTTAATATAAAGCATTCAATTTGGATCAAACTGGGTTTTTGGTCTGTTTGGAAGAGTTTAACAATGCAGAGTCATCTATTTGACTTGTTTCTTGTTGGCGCTTACTTGGCATAAAAAACTTCTAAATTGCATACAAGCCATGAAATAGTTTGTTTCAGCGGTTTCTTTTTACTATATCACATCCATAGCAAAAACACGTCGCATCTTAATTATATAACTATAGCTCTATGTATCACATTGGTTAAATGCTTTAAGTGCCTCAATCTCATTATAATGCAACGGCTGCTGCATATTTCATATCATAATAAAATCAAGACCCAAAAAACCACGAAGACCACCCAACTAGCACAATCAAATGCACAAAATCTCACCAAAGATGCAGCAAAACATCAAAACTTATAAACAAGCCCAAGAAATGCTGCAAAAAAAAAACGCTATGCTCAGATACAATAGTGTCTATGGGCAGGAAAACTATGCCTTGGTCTAAACAGAAGCCAATTGTATACATTTGTGACGCGCGAAAAAGTGCAACCCAATTTAAAGAGATTGATCATTTTTGATACAAAAATAAAATCAATTTTCTCAAATAGTAAAAATATACAAAAATAAATGTATAGATATTGTATATTTTTAAGTGTTTGTTGTCTGTCTGTCTGTTTGTCTGTCTGTTTGTCTGGCAGACGCAACAAGTTGGCCAAAATAACTGTATAGTGAGTTGAGGAAATACCTCAACAAGTTAAATATAAAACAAAAACAAATGTTAAATTTAGTTATGGATATTTTTGAAAACCTAAAAACGCAAACACACAAATCTATTAAAATTATCCTTTTTATTTATAAAACGCAAGCAAAAAAGAAAGCAACAACGAAAAGTATAGATACAAAAATTGGCTGCATGTTGAACAATAAGAAAAACTAGAGAAAAGTCACGAGCATCGCAAAACAAGATGGCGTGCCACTCGGCACACACACACACACACACACACGCACACACACACACCAAGAAGTAGGGGCGATCGTGCTCAAAACAATGTCGATGAGTCGGAATGAAAAGCGCATGCGCAAAAAACACAAACTCGCAGCATCACACAGACACACGTCGAAGGTGTGTGTGTGTGAGTGTGTGTGTGAGTGTGTGTGTGAGTGTGTGTGTGAGTGTGTGTGTGAGTGTGTGTGTGAGTGTGTGTGTGAGTGTGTGTGTGTGTGTGTCCGCCATTTGCATTTCGGTCTAAATTTAGCGCGCCGTTTCGTTGGTCTAGCAGTGAGTGCGCGCGCGATCTATGCGAGCGGCTCACACGCATAGGTAAGCTTGCGAGTGTGTGTATGTGTGTGTGTGTGTGTGTGCTCTAGGCACGTCACACTTAGCTTTGCGTGTGTGTGTGTGTGTGTGGCGCTTTTACCCCTCCAATGTGAGTGTCTTTGTAGTGGATGCTGATTGAATTACAGTTTTGAAAAACGGAAAATTTTGTTGATTTTTTTTTCGTTCTTTTCAGTTCAATTACAAAAGTTTTCCTATGGCCCTTTTGCAATAATTTGCTTTTAATTACGCACGCGTGTGTGTGTCTGTGTGTGTGTGTGAGTGTGTGTGAGTGTGTGTGTGTGTGTGTGCTACGCCAGGCAGCTGCTCTTTATGTTTTGTTGTTGTTGTTGCTTGTATTGCTGTTTGCTGCCCCTATGGCCATAATTAAAATGGCAGCCCCAGAGACAGGTGCCGTCCAAGAAATGCATTACGAAAGCGTTCCAGCACATTGCCATAGCTACCGCTGCCTCCACATCTTTATTATTATTATTATTTGTATGTATGTGTGTGTGTGTGTTTGTTTGTTTGTTTGTGGCAAAGAGGCAAATGCGGCAGCAATGAGCGCATGACACATGCTGCTTGCTGCTCATGTCAGGCATCGTCTGATATCTGTCGTCGCCAATTGCGCAGCTGCAGGCACATACCAACACACACACACACACACACACACACACACACACACACACACACACACACACACACACATGCACACACACATGCACACACAAATGCATACACAAGTCAATAGCGTAGGATGCGTGTGTTTGTATACTGGCATTTGGTATAAACAAAATACTTTTTGTATATAGTATATATGTATATATGTATATAGTACAGTCGATACATATGTATACACTGAAATGTAGAAATCTTTTTGGCCTCTTTGTTATTGCTTTTGTTGCTTTCATGTGGTTATGACCGGCCATATTCCTGCATGGGACCATCAAAAAAAAAAAAAATACGAATTGGAACAGCCATCAAAACTATGCTATGAGTTATGAAGGATATGATATAATAGATGTATTAAGACAAAGCCTCCGAACAGCCGAAAAACATACAAAAAGCTACGTCAATCAATATAAGAGTAATTCATTATCAGAACGTTTCCATTTCGTGCCAATAGGATTAGCATAATATTGTCAACCAAAGAGATCTCGGGCGCAAATGACTTTGGTTATCGAAAAATGCCCACAAAAGCAAGTTATTTCTTTCATTTACGACGGTTGCCTTCTTTATTTCGCCAACATAGAACAAGAGCACAAATATTTCATAAAAAATTATCTTATTGTTTTTCAGTTGTACGGATTTCAGAAAATATTTGCTAGATGTGCGAGAATAGAATGAAATCAATGGGTGCCAAGTGCAACTCGATGTTTTGGCGGATGGTTTTACTCAATTCTACAAAAACTTCTAAAAAAAAAAAGGTGAATGTCTTACATTTCTCTAATGTTATGGCAGTTACATGATCGGTTTTTGAGAAAAAAAAGGCGACCATTTGATTTTAAATGCTTTGTCCGCGAACAACTTTCGTTGGAATTGGCTCGTCTTTGAAGGCCATACAATTGCTTTTAAGTTTATAGCAGAGGAGTTATTAGAACGATTCGATTGAGGACTTAGGAATGCAGTTGACATGGCAATAAAGAGTACAAGTTGTTTCTTTCCAATGATCTGATCTAATAGATATCTCAAGATGAAGAGCACAAACACTAGGGAATTCCTTATTATAACTCTAATTTAACTATTTCAACTTTATTCTTCAAACAAAAACGATTTTTCAACTAGCTCATTTGTCAGCGATCTCCAAAATTTAATTGTCTTGTCTGTTTGTCTTTCGTCTGTTTCTAATAAAAGAAAAACACAAAACAACCCCTATAAAAACGTTTATGAATTATAAGGGACAATCTGCGAAAAGGATATTTGAAATCAGAGAGATTTCTAGGTTAGGTATTTACGCTTTTAGGTCCTTTTTTCTCTAATAAGAGAAAACATGAACGATAAACGCTTATAAAAACGAATATTTAAAGTCAGGGAGATTTCTAGGTTAGGTTTTAAAACCTAATGACAATTATTGGTAAACAATTTAGCTACTGTACAGTTTTAAATAGTCCCTTAGAGCTCTCAGTCAGAGTTTCGAACAGTAACACGCATTTGAGGGAATTCACGGCCGTTTGGTGCTTTATCAACAGAAACTTATTGATAATCATATAACATTCTCCTGAAATCGATGCCCATAAAATTTTGCATGCTTCGTATCGATGACTTTTAACGTGCTGGGTAAACTGAACAACAAGATCGGAAATCATGAATTATGAACGTCATAATATGGATTCATTTCGACTAATCTTGGTAGATCGTCGACTGGTCGAGACCAGTAAAAGGGTTGTGCGTAGAGTTTGGGACCCAACACGTAAAACTACAATTCCAATGAAAGAATGTATTTACAACAGGCCGCAACCCGATAACGGGTTGTTATGGCCAGTTAAGAAGAAGATAGTACTGATTGATATATTTAAAACATTTTATTGACATCTAAGTACATGTTAAATTTCAAACTAAGGCCGGTCCGTCAACATCTCATCGAACCGAAACCCGGTAGTTAAAACTTTTCCAACGGAACAATTATTCAAAGTTTTGAGTTTCAGCACGGCAATCACAATTTTGGTAGCTTCCATATGAAACGTAATATTCTAATGAAACGCAAATCAAAGTGAAACACTTTAAACACGGTCACTCTCGAAGAAACACTCCAATTATTTTGAGCTAATCAATTACATTGGAATGCCCACAATTCAAATACAACAATGCAATTGCCAAACCTTTTGAGTATCTATCATTTATAAAGCGTATTTTAATTTGCATCCCTAATGAATGAATGCAACATTACAAAAACGCAACTCTAAAGAAACGTTGCCATTTTGTAGAGACCAAAACGTGCCGAATTTGCTCAGCGCTTATCTGGCTGTTCTTTCGAGCAGCTTTTGCGTCTTTTAAACAGATTTTCTACGCTATGATGAGTCTGATATTTTCACGCTTAATCACTAACTGTCCCCATGGGATGTCGTCTGTGTCTGTGGCTATAGAGAAAAGACAGCGACTGCGACAGAGAACTGTGGGCCGCCCATAAGCAATTGGTGCTTGGCTCTGGCAAAACGGCGACAACAAGACACAAACATTTTGGCCAAAGGCCAAAATACTTAATGCTGCAAATGAAATGACAGAACAACAACAACAACAAGAGCAACAGAAATGCCAGAGGCAAACACCAGGAGATGTGGCAGCAAAATGTGGTAAGGGAAGTGCATAGTGCTGCAGCGAGCAGAATGCATCACTGCGACTGTGTTAAAAACATAAAAAAAAAAAAAAACACTAAATTCGAATGCAAAAGATTGAAACAGTGGCACGGACACCAACAAAAAAGCAAAAAAAGAAAATGGGAAAAATCTTTAATTTTCTTTTATTGCGGTCGCGCGCAATAATTGCGCGTAAACAAGAAAATTCTCTTGATTTGATTTTCGACTTTAATTTTCGGCATTTTTTCCATTTTATGAGATTTGGCTGCAAGCCGCATGCCGCACACACTCACTCATGGCCGCGGTGTTGCCAGCAGGTAAAATGCCAGAGGGGTGGCAACACAGGCACCAAACAGACGCGTGCTTGAATTCTTGATGAGCTTACGCACATGCATGAATATTTTATAATTTCAAAATACAGCTACATAAGTTCACACGCACACATAGACACATTGTATATGTATCTGTATCTGCCACTCTGTGTATCTCAAGCGAATTGCCTTCAATGACGCTCAATATTTGCAAAAGTGTGACGCACTTTCTTCTAAATTTCCACCAATTTGTATGCTCATATTTGCTACATTGCTACACATTTCATTTGGAAAAATGAAAACATCGAAATTTGGTTATAAAACTTTTTTTTTTGTTTATGATCTGCCAAGTCAGCGAACCACAATGTTGCTCTTATGAATCAAAACGATTTACACCTGCAAAATCAAAATGGCGTATGTTAAATTGGTATTATTCCAATTCTAATAAACTTAATAGCTAAGCAATTCTCATTTTTCACGCTCAATTTTCTTTCTAGCAACGCAACACAACATCTTTTCCGTCGTCATGGGCAAAGAAAATGCCAAAAGTAGAGAAAGGCAAAAGAGCAAGAAAATTCTTGGCAAATGTTTTACGTTAATTGAACGCCAAGAATCGTGTGTCTCTCTATGTCTGTGTGTCTTTATGTATACAATATATGTATGCTGTGGTATATAGTATGGTTCGTATGTGTACATATGGGCAGCTGTTGTTTTAGCTCTTCTTGCTTTTGAGAGTACATTAGTAATCGAAAGCATCTCGCGGAGGCTCACAGTTACCCAAAATTTTGCACTTTTTGAAGAATTTTTATGAGATTGCGATATTTTCGAAAAGAAAAATGAAAAATAAATGGAATCTGTATGTATTCCTTCAAATGAGCAAAAAGAAAAAGGGTTACAATCAGCATGGGATAGTAATAATAATGTTATTGCATTGGTGTCTACAAAGGGAGGGGGGACTCATAGACACGGCGGAAATCGTAGTGGATGGGACGAGATCTAGCAGACATTGACATACCCTACGCTGATTCCTGTAAGAGTCTGACTGGACCAAACACACAGTAGCTAGTGGTGACTCTGAAGGCAACTTTCTCTAAAGGTAATGCTTAGTCATGGGAGGGTAACTAATTGTAGGTCTTGACTATAGTGTCCTTGTCGCCAGGAACTACCGGCTTAGGCTATAACAATTTTGTTCAACCTTTTCATTTAGTAACCAAGTTCTTTGCAAACTGGTGAAGGTTGTCGAAAGTACTACCAAGAATTTTGGGAAATCTCTCTTTGTGGATAGTACGACCTTCAGAGATAATCTTAAGGTTAATATACTCTTTTTTTTCGTTCATGTGGTGAAAAGGGGTGGAATTAGGGGCTAAGAGGCTAATTGAATCGTTTCAAGGGAAAGAATGGAGCGGTGCACCCCAAATGGGGTTGGCGAGCATAGCGTGGTACGGGTAGATAAAGAAGAAGACACAAAGACAAAGAAGAAAACGAGCAACAAGAGGAATTTGACCGAAAGCGAAAAGAATGACAAAAAATATAGTATGACTGCAGTCGAAGAGGAAAACTAAGAGCAATAGGTACAGAAAATGGACCAACGACAAACAGAATGAAAATGAACATGAAGATTAAGACGACACGAAGATGAAGGCGAAGGTAAAGACGAAAGCAAAAGTGAAGATGAATGTGAAGACGAAAGCGAAGGTGAAGACGAACGGGAAGACCAACAACAAGTGGGTGACGAAGACGAAAGTGAAGGCGAAAATGAATACGAAGTTGAAGACAAAGATGAAGACGGGGAAAAAAGGTAAGATTGATTTTACCAAAGATGAAGAGAAATACGTAGAGGAGTATGACTAGAAACAAAGAGGAATAGGTAGATTCCTTGATGGAGGTGAAAATGATGATAAGATTCAGGTTCAAAATAACGATGACGATAATGACGAAAGAAGGGGAAGAAGTGAAGATAAGAAGAATGTTGATAACGAAGTTTTAAATATACCTTAAAAATCAACATAAATATACAAAGCTTAGCATAATGTACACCACAAGAAATTTGTAATACAAGAAATGCTTTCCTTTAACATATAGATAATGTCAATGGGAAAAAGTGCAACATTGGCTTTTTTTGTGTCACCTACTGAGCATATAGGTCCTATCTCTGAGATAAACCTATATGGGATAGTGGCAGTACAATGGTTGCATCGTTCACTGAAATTTTATAACCTTCGAAAAATGACAGCCTTAATTTCAACATCGCATCAAACTACGCTAATACGTGCTGTGAGGATTCCTCCTTAAGGTTGGAGGTGGATACTGATTCAAGTGACTTCTTAGCCGAAAGTGTCCAGTAAGCAAACCAGTCAGGATACTAACGGAGCTCTTTGCCCTATCAAAGAGGTCGCATCACCGTCTCTTGCTAGTTTATCAGTATCCTTATGTTGGTGTGACCCAGAAGCCATGGGAGGAAGAGTTGCTTTTGTTGTTCCAATAGGTCGAATTTGATTCGAATTTGAATAAAAGATCTCATCTAAATGTATTGTAATTGGTTATAATAAGCAAAATAGAATACTTTGAAGTACAATTTCCTTGAGCTCTTTCACATATTCAATAGAACTTTTAGACAAGTTCTGCCACATAAACTAAATTAGCTTACGATATTAGGACTTACCTTCTTAGTAGTTTCACTGCTGTACATTATCTAGGTGCAACTGCTACAGTGTGCTCTAAAAGAATATGCTCAATGTTATGGCAACTGCAACGGCAACTGGTATTGAACACAATATATATGCACATATGTATGTATATTTATATATATAATAACTATTTCTATTATATATCTTTAAAAATCGCCACTTTTGTGTGTACTTTAAGTTTTTTCTACGAAATTTAAAAGAATTTTGTATTTATCAATTGACTTCACGCTGGCGTTGCGCTTTCCATCTGAGGTTTTTGTGTTCCAAAATGTAGCTGAAAGTATAAAATAGATTTGCGTTAATTGACAGAAGTTGACAACTCACAAAAAAAAAACAGTTTATAAAATATGTTCTGTTTCCACATTTGCCTTTTAACTAGTCTGTTTGTAAAATGGCCATCAAATTCAAGGTGTCTTCAAACGTGATATTCTTTCCTATTCTTTCTCCTAAATTCCAACAATTTCTAAGATAATGTAAATAATCTTACTTCATAGCTCTCTTTTTCTGATAAAAGACTACACCATAAACCTGAAAGAGCGTATGGATGTACATTATAAGCATAAGCATTCAATAGATGAAGAATTCAGCGAGAATGGGAACCCTGAGACTATTGGGAGACGAGAAATCTTCGGCAATCAAAGCGTAGTGAGAGCGTGCTATACATATTCCGGCAGAGCTGCGGAAGTCTACCTAATAGTTTTTGCCTCGCTCTAAAGATGGTATAATTATATTGTGGTATAAGTCTTACTTGCATGGCATATAAGTTTTAGCTCAGCATATTTTTTGAGACATTAAGGTAATGAGGCAACAGCTCCCGCAGCAGTCCTATCTCTGATAAGTTCGGCACCAGCCGAAGTGTTAGTTTGTTCATCCTTCCCAAAAGATTCAGTATGGCTCGGGTTTCCCTAACCAGCTTGGAGTTTATCCTGGTTCCTGCAACCGTCTTTATTGCGGCTTGACTGTCCGGCAGTACAGGTCTATCACTAAGTAATACTAGATTCGATAGTATTCTGCGTCCAGAACATCCAATCATAACATTTAGGTAAACAAATATTTGTATTGAGTTATTTAAATCGGGCTTATCACAATTGATCGGTGTATGTTAACTTAAAGTAGTAGTGGGAAGTAAAGGTGTAGGTGACGTATTTTCAAGAATGAGATCAAGATAAGAGCGAAGGCGTTATTCCAGTGAATGCGAATATTAAGAATTGGCTGGAAATAGCATTCGCAGAAACAAATTGGCGTATTGAAATCAATTGCATAAACTTGAATTGTAGTATTTGAAGCCAAAATGTGCATGGAAATATGTATAAGAAGTTTACTCTTGTTATGTATGCACAAGAAGATACAACAAATAGGAGTGGGGTACGCCTATAAAGGGACTGTTCATAAAAGATGTAACTACCGAGGCGGATAGGTGCGGGTTTCCAAAAAGTGACGTCATAACTACTTCTTGCATCTCATTAGGTTGTGGTTGGTTTAAAAATCATGGTGATGTTTTCTCATGAACAGCCACTAATGACGCCCACCTCAGATAACACGGAATAAGCAAGTAATGCGCGAATCAGAGCTGAATTTCAGAAACTTACCAATTAAATTGATTCCAAGTAAAGAGTAGCTATCAACTCTTATTACTATGAAAATCAGCTTATCTCCAATTTCATTACTATAAATACATTGGAAGTTAAATTCCCAGAGCAGCTCGACGTTAAAGTGTGGCCTACACTCAATGCAGCAATGGCCTACGCTTGAAAGGATGAGCTTATATGTGCATCAAGTCACTTTTGTTGACACTGGTTGCCATCATTTGCAGGATTACGAACTGCACAAAGGCAGAGCAATGCGCGCCTCCTGTGGTGACGGCTAAAACAACAACAACAACAACACCCACATACATATACGATGTCTCTTTCTCACAATCTCTCTTTCTCCCTCTCTCTCACTATCTGTCTATCTCTCTGCTGCTACATGGCTCTCATTTCATATCTCATTTGCTGCGTGTGTGCATATAACTCGTGGGTGTATGGCAAATGAAATGCTTCAACAGCAGCAGCAAAAACATGATGTATGTATGTATGTATGGATGTGTGTAGGTATGTATGTATCTATGTATGTATGTATTGATGTATGTATGTATGGATGTATGTATGTATATTATAACTGTACACACACACACATGCATTACCAAAGTCTCAGCTTTTCCGCAATTATTGGCAGCTTCTGTGTGTGTTCGTGTATCTGGTTCTGCAGCTCTTTTTGGTCAGTTGCCATGGCAGTCGCAGAGTTAGTGTAAATATTTTCCAATATTTTTCAAATATTTTATGTTTATTTGACGTTATTTGTTCATGTATTTTATAGACACTTTTATAAAGAATTTCTTTGGGCTGCTTTCTGACTTAAATGCCATAAATATTTCAGTTTTTTTTTGTGGAATTTTTCTAGAAAAACATTGACATTATATCTAGTATCTATAAAACACACACACAATACCTTATGCTTATGATTTTATTAGCTGCGAACAGCGCCATTTTGTATGTTTTATGTGCCAAGTAGACTACAGGGCGTCTCAAAGCGTGCTCGCTGGCCTCCATATTCTACGGCATCTTATTAAATTTAAGTCAAACCAAATTGAGTAACTTTTAGTAAATAATTTATGCGCTCTTTTTCTTGATAGTGGCTGCCTCGAAGCATTTCTTTGACCCAGAGCAACCCAGGCAGCAGACCAGACAACGAACCAGCTACAATACTAGAGACTAGAGAACCCGCCAGTTTCGGTTGTGGGGCATTTTGAAAATTGTTTTGCAAAATGGCGTTGCAGACGCTGCCGCTGCTCATTCTTGTTAGTTCTGGGCCTGGGGTTTTTGTAATTGTTGGCATACGTCCAAAGTCTACACAAATTTGCGTAAATAAACAACAACAAAATTTTGTTGCAATTTAAAAAGAGTCGTTAATGCGTTTTTTCTATTTATCTTTTTGTTTAAGTTTTTGTTTCGCTACAAACGAAAATATTGCTAGAAGTTACTACAAAGTATGCGGTGACTGACTGCCAAGAAAAGCGGAGCAGAAAAATGTATCGTATAAACGAGCACACTGTGAGAAAAACAACGGACTTTTGTTAAGATTTGGGTTCTCAGTATTTTCTTGAAATGAAAAAAATTGTTCTTATAGAACTTTAACTTATATAAACTTTCGCAACTAACGGTAGTTCATCCTGTGACAAAAGAAAGATACTCTCACGACGTGCTGTAGCTCACTAGCTTTACGTTACAGGAAGATTTGAGCGTCTGATTCGTTCGAACAATATACCGTTGTCTAGGTATTAAAGCGAAGATTAACCTTTTCATAGACTTTTTTTGATTAAGCTATTGGCTTGGAAGATATGGTAGCTCAAAAAAAAAATAATGAGTAAATTCAGATGTTATTTGGACGTCATACAAACTTTTTACAGCTTGGCGAAATGCTGACTATTTTTTTTTTATATATCCAAACATATCTGAGAATTGAATCGCACAAGGAATCGAATCCATTCTTATTGATCCGAAACGTTTGATCGTATATACCCGAACATATATGAGAATTAAATCGTGGACCTCTAGATGTAGCATTTATTTAATAAAATTTTACGAAAAGAAGACCTCACTAAAAAAGGAAAAGATTGTTTCGCGATTGTATTGCAATCGAAGTTCGACTAATCGACTATGTTTTGATAGTTTCGGTACTACGGTATTTGTGCCAGGGATGGAATATGGCTGGAACTTAAACGTTGCTTTGCATATACTTGGAAATTTAAAGAAACGTACTATTTTTGTATAGCTCGAAGCGAGTCTTGACACGATTGCTAAGACTATTAGAGCTTGTAAATCTACACCGAAGAACCTCATAGCGTGCGAAGGTTTGCCGTCCTGATTTAAACAGGTTCTAACTAAGAGTTTACGATTTGATATTATGATGCATTAATAGTTCCTTAATAGTTCCCAAAATAAAAACATTAGGCTTTAAGGACTCGTTTTAGCGATTATGAATAATCGTTTTTAACATATTTTATTCAACGTTTATACTTGAAATATTACTGGTTTCACGTGAATTAGTTGAGTTTCTTTCTCCCTAAATTGCACACTGGCACTAGTTTAAAGTGTATTTATGCATTACATTGAAGCGGAAACGGAAGCGCACAACAATGCCTATCAAATGTTTTCGAAATGATTGGCTGCTCCTGGCATTAGACATCGTTCGTGTGCCATGCCTTCCTCAAGTACAAAGTCAAAGTGTCGGTGTGCATCTACGTAACGTTAACCTTAAATACAGATACCCCACCAAATAAGCCCTGCTGGGAGCTGTTTTCTCAAGAACTTTCAATAAACCAAGCCACTTCAAAAGTGGTGTGAGTTAAAAGAAAAGTGAAAAAAAAACTAAGTGGGGTTTGTTTTAAATGCCACGAACAAAGCTGCTTAGATGAAAACGTGTGCGCTTCGGGCTTGAAAAACCGCTGGGAAAAAAAGGTGGGTGGCAGATAGTCAGACAGTTGCGTCACGTGTCTATGGCCACCTACAATGGATTAAATGGTGCAGACATAACACGGATAGATTTAAGGATGTTTAGCGGCGCAAATAATACCTTGGTATGTACATAAGATTTCCGCTTGAAAGGAATCTCAAGGAATTTCGCTTTCGTTTCTATGTAATGCTTTTCAATTGAATAGCTCATATTGCTTTTTGAAAGAACAGCTCCTTTTATTTAAATAGTTTATTCAAATAGTCAGAAAATCCAGATTTGACTGGTTTATGGAAATTATGATTGAAAAGCAAAACAAAACAATGAGGCGATTGTGTGACACATATTTACAATAAGAACCGTAATCTGAACCGTAATCAGGACCACATTCGAGACTAATTTGATTATAAGCTGCGGGTACAATATCCTCATTATTTATAGGTTAATAATGATAGTAATCTGCCGCTAGAAGTTGCACGTCAATTGCTAGCCAAAAGTGCCGTAAAAACAAAAACAACAATATGTAGAGTTGTCGACTTGGTCTTCTTCTTATTTAGTTCTTTTTCCGGCTCAATCTACATACAAGAAGTTAAAACTTCAGACATCAAATGTCAATAAGGTTGCCCACGTTCGTTTGTTACTTATACTGGACACGTTCTCATTGCACCTGCCATGCATATGCAGGCTAGCCTATGAAATCTTGCAAGGTGTCTTTTGACTGAGGTTAATTTCGATCTTTTCCCCAGGCGGTTGCTCCATACGTGGGCATCGGTCTTATTACCATCAGGTAAGGCCATGATTTCTTCTAAATATTTAAATTCCCTACTTGCGTCAATGGGACATCCCTGAGACGATGTTGCCTCATTTGCGGGAGCTTATATCTTCTTGTAAATGGAACTACCACGGTTTTTGCAGGGTTTAGGTTCAGACCAACTTACCTAAACCAGTATTTGATGATATTAAGTCGTCTCTGTATTATGTCACAGTGAGTACCTTCAAATTAACCCAATGCAATGAGGACAATATCATCAGTATAGGTTGGCATTGTATCTCTTAATTTTCAAGTCTATTCAGAAGTTCATCCACTAGGACACGCCATATCAGTCGAGAAAGGACTTCTCCTTGTGGACAGCCACGAGTAGTGGAGACAGTAACAGTTCTGTTTCCTGCTTTTGCCTTGTGTTAAGTAGGGAGCGAATCCACTCCGCTATCATTGTGTTCACGTCCCGTCTCAAAAGTGCTTGATTCACAGCATCATGCGATGTGTTGCCAAAGGCACCTTCAATGTCTAGGATGGCGCACACAGCAACCTCCTTATTGTCAATCGCTCGACTCAATATGCTTTGAAGGCGATATAGGACAGTATCACCTTTGAGAAGCGTGTGTCTGAGATTATTATCTATCAGCTTCTCTAGCGTTTTCAACAAAAACTATGTTAAGCTGATAGCTCTTAAGGAAATGGGATGGGTGGTGTCCTTCTTCCCTGCCTTGGGGATAAGGACCACCTTTGCTCTTTTCCATGCATCAGGTACGTGTCCTGTCACTAGGCGGCCTATTATAATTCGTCTTAGATGTGTCATCAGGTGTTCCTTGCCATTATTCAGAAGTGATGGAGAGATTCCATCTGGGCCTGGAGATTTATATGGTTGTCGGAGAAGGATATAAGGTACACATTTTTCAGAAACTATGTGAATTAGTTGAAAACTAACTCATCTTAAATATGGCTTCCTTAAGATTTATATCCCCATAAAAGATTTATTAAAGATCATAAAAATTGGTGTTTTCAGTCACTATACGGTTTTGCCTCAAGATTTATTTCAATTTTCTTAAAAAATCCGTCGATTTTATGCTCTTCTACCAGATTGTATTTTGTTGTGCCAAAAACAATTGATGCTGTGTGTGAATTAATAAATCATCCCTGGGCATTATTGGAACGTGCATTGAGCGTCAAGAAAATTTGTTCCAAAAAAAGGAACGTGTGAAAAAGTGCCAAGAAATATTGAAGAAATACAGCCGCGGTTAACATGTTTATGACTTAGTAACAGGTGACGAATCTTGAGATTAAGAATATAACCACTAAACAAACTAATATTAAATTAATGGGTCAACCGCATTACTGCACAGACTGGTCACCTAATCACTCACTGGTTACAGTTTTCTGACACCAGAAAAGAAAGATGTTGAATCATACAAATAGCTCATTTTAGAGGTATGCAGCACATTCGGGTAGTGGCAAAAGTGGTTCAAAAATTGGGTTAAACGGCTGCAAAAGTGTATCGATAAAACCCTTTTCAATTCTGCTGTAGCGTTCTTTCACAATAAGGCTAGAAATATACGAAACCACCCTCGTATACTTATTTTACTAATAATAGAGTATTCAACATTCTTTAATTATAGTGTCTTATATAATAAGCGCAAGTTAGCAACATACATTTATTTTCAAGCAATTTGTGCTTACATTCTTGTAGAACAACATGTTGAGCGCCATCTGTTGTTTGTTATGCGCAACTGAAGCCGATCGTGAAACCAGCTGTTTGCCTTAACAGCCACAAGCGCCCTCTGGCGTAGAAAGCTTTGCATTAGCAGCATGTTGCTTAACATTGTTGGCAACATTATGGGTTTTTTTCCGCCACAGTACAGTGATTATTGGCAAACTATAAACGACATTAAAAAACACTTGACGCTTGCGCACTTTGAACTAAAATGTTGTTATAATTAAACACTTTTATTATATTTACTAACAGATTATAAAAATTACACAAATACTTTCCCAAACGCACAAGAACACCGAAAACAGCTTTGCTTTTAAGCAATAACTACTGTAGTTTGCTGGCGGCAAAAACAGATGTTTCACTTTATTTTGGGAAATTTTATTGCTTTGACAGAATTTCACTTTCAAGAAAAACTGAGTGACTGATTGATTGATTGATTGAATGCTTGATGCTCTTAAGCCGTTTTTCACTTAAATCAATTTTAAACGAAATCAATTTAACTTTGGCACATTTTTATATAGGAAATTTTCAAGCGATTATTACTTTTAATTGATGTACACACAAAAAAACACAAACACAAGCACACACATTGAATTCAACGGAAATTCGCGTCCTTCGTTGCGGTTTATTTATAAGATTTTCGTTTTCGTGCGAAAACAAAACGCAAATTTGTAAATTGATTGCTCATGCAATGCTTTTGTGCTAAAATGCACTTAAACAACTTTTAAGCTTGTTTAATTTTTACTAAATTTTAAATTATTATTTTAATTAATTTACACGTTTTAACAGAGTGAGCAGGCAGCGTGACGCGACGCGACGCGACATGAAGCGGCATGCAACGGGCTCTTAGACACAACCGACGCATTGGCAATTCGGAAATTGAATTTCATGCACAGGAGGCAAGCGAAGAATTGAAGATTGAGATGAAAATATGTACGATATTTCCTACACTTCACTTTACTGGCGCAGAAAATCGCATATACAACGAGAATGTATAATTATAAATAAATGTTCTATAAAAAACGTTTTTGTTTCTCTACGACGCGTTCTTATTTGTTGTTGTACACATATGTATGTATGTGTGTGTGTGTGTGTGTGTGTGTGTGTGTGTGTGTGTGTGTGTGTGTGTGTGTGTGTGTGTGTGTGTGTGTGTGAGTGCGTGTGTTGGTTTGTGTTTTTGAGCCATTTTAATTTTAGAGGTAACCTAAAATAAATAACCAAGCAAACCAATTCACGCCACACACTATACTACACTACACTAAATAGACAAAGATCTACTACAAAATCACGGCAAGTACAGAAACCTTTCGACAAATTGATATGTACTAGAAACTGCTTTAAACCAAAGACAACGGCATTTAAATTGAAAAACAAATTTAAAAGGTTTTCCGCCTAAAGTGACCCCTTCTGGGAGTTGCCTTAGATGAGCTTTGCATTAAGCGTATTGCAGAGACCGTCTTAATGGAGCTAGCAGGAAATTGATTTTTTCATAGATTACTGCAAAAGGTGGGGTAGCAAAAAACCCCAAAAACCGACTGTGGTGTGGCAGGCTGGGTTGCGCAGGAGCAAGATAGGGGGCATGCCAAGCCATCGGATACTCAAGCATTGAAAGTGGTTTAGTGTAAGACTTAATCAGATGTGATTTGTTATGAAAAGGCGTTCAAGGAGCTTCGAAGTGTTGACACATTGATTGTTTAAACATATATTGTTAAAAAAAAAAGTATAGCTTTCTTGCTGTTTCTAAAGCTTTCTTTTGATGTTAACGACAATAGGTTAAGAGACAAGTATCACCGAAAGAGAAGTTCTACTGAAAGCCTGCATGTGCAACCCTCTCAACCGGTTCAACCCATAACCTGTAATATATCATTGAAAAAATTATATCTTGCTTGCGTTACATAACAACAACTATTTGTCAGCAAAACTGAGACGAACTATTTGTATTTGTAGTATGATAGAAACCTTTGAGAGCTATGAACAACAACAAGAAGAGAGACATAAATTTTAAATTGTAAAATAGGTTCTTTGGAAAACGTTTTTTTTGGCGAGTTGTTTGTCAGCAAGACTGAAACGGAAATCAAGTGAAAACGACAGGGTAATAGAAACCTCTGGGAGAAACACATTTCTATTACAATATAGGTTTTCTGGAAGACGGTTTTCGCAGCGAAGCTACTTTGACGAGGTACTTGACAACAAAACTGTAACGAAAATCAAGTGAAACGTAATAGATGTGGTAACCTATTTGACAGCAAAACTGAAACGAAAATCCTATGAAACACAGTACTGGTGGAAGCCCCTAAGAGCTAAAGACAACACCAAGATAGATACAAATATTACTTGTAATATAGGTTAGAGGTTAGGAGCTTTAGACAACAAAAATTATTAAGTCACATTTCCAATGTAATATAGGATCTCTGGAAGACGTTCTATGAAATGAAACTCCTTTGACGGGCTATTTGTCAACAAAATTGAAACGAAAATCAAGTGAAACGTAAAAGTGGTGGAAACCTCTTAGAGCCAAAGACAACAACAATATAGAGACAAAGGTTACTTGTAATATAGGTTCTCAGGAAACTGGAAATTGAAATGGTCTTTATGAAAAAAAAAGCCGACATTTCAGTTTCATGCATAAATTCAGTGATTCAGGGTGGCCTGACAGTAGAATGCTCATGAATCATTTGAAATTTGATCACTGATCTTTGAGCATAAGAGATCAATGATGAATGGTTCCTTTATACGGTAATCTGGGATTTTCATTAACAAATTTGCGATCATGACCTCTACGAATGGATCATAGAAAGATTCAATGATCTTCAAAGCGTCTACAAATACAAAAATAAACGAAAGAAGTTCCAGTTCACAGCCTGTATCACTTTAGTAGGGATACGCGATCAGGAATCAAAGTTTCATGTGCCTTGTTACGATGAATAGCAATCGTTTTGAGAAACTCTAAAACAGATTTTTATATAAACAAGCACATTACATTAGAGCTTGGTATTCAATTATACGATCTTTTGAATTTGCTCTAAACACAAAAAAAAAGCTCTCGCTTGTCGTTTTGAAACCGCTCTTTATCCACGAACACACGAAACACTTTTCGCTAACACGCTGTTAATCTCTTTTGCAACAGTTGTTCTCTTCAAAAGGTGCGAAGATCCCAACTCACGCCGATCACAACGTATTCCAACGTTCAAGCTCGATTCCTTGCGATTGTTACGACGCGTTTTGATTGTTCGAATGATGCGCTAATAATGTTGTTAATACCAACCGATCGCTCAAAATAAATCGACACATACACACACATGAACCGATATACAAAACCACAGCAATCAACACATAGAAATATTTTTAAATTAAAGCAATTTTTCGTATTATTTTTGGTTTTTTTTCTTTGTTTTTGTTATTGTATAAGTATTTTGGTATCTGTGCCTGCTTGCTGTGCTCTATGTGTTGCTTTGGCTACCGATCTCCTTCAACTAAAAGAAAGGAAATTTCTGTTTTGGCCTGAGCATCTGTTTTTCTGTTCTATATGTTGTTTGTGTTCTGTGTTGCATTGGAAATGGAAGTGCGACGTGGCGGCGCGCGAGTTTTTAAATAAATTTCACTTATTTTTATAACCACGCCATCGCCAAAGCCATCGTAAGCGTCACGCCACCCTCCCCCCGTCATCCCAAAACCCAATACAAAGTCAAAAAACGCCCGCGAAAATTATGTTGCCAGCTACGAATTTGCCGGTTTTTACACAAGTGCAACTGTGTTAGTGAACCGGGGTGTGCGTGTGTGTGTATTTCCTGGCAATTTTACACTTTAAGCTTTGTTGAAAGTGAGATTAGTATTAGAGTGACCAAACTACTGCAATTGAAATATATGTTTTGCTATGTCGTCAGGGTTAGTCAGCAAAGCCAACTTGTCAGGACATTAATGATTTTTGATTGTGAAAACGAAGAGTATTTCGGGAGCAGTAAGTAGGGGATCAGGCAACTTATAATCCTATTTAAACTATCTTCTCAAAATAAGTTGAGGGACAAATCGATTGTGTTAAGTTTTCTTCTTCTTTTCTGGCCATATCAACCCGTTACCGGGTTACGGTCTGATGTTAATCTCTCCTCCAGGCGTCTCTGTTTCGCTCGCGCCTTCTCTAATCGGTGATACCAACGGTAGCTAGTGTACTCTCTACCAGGTCCTTCCAACGGAGACATGGTCTGCCCTTTCGTCGCTTCCCTTCGACAACCGCATTGAAGACTCTTCTCGCAGGAGCTTCCTCATGCATACGCGCAACACGACCAAGCTAGCGGAGCCGCTGGATCTTTATTCGCTTGACTATGTCAATGTCGTCGTAGAGCTCATAGAGTTTGTCGTTCCATCGGGTGCGGTAGAGGGTCAAAGATCTTACGGAGTACTTTCGGCTCAAACACTCCTCGGGCATTTTCATCAGATTGCGACATCACCCATGCTTCAGCGTCATAAAGCAAAAGGGGAAGATTGAGCGTCTTATAGAGTCTTAGCTTTTTTTGACGAGAATGGTTTCTATTAACAGTTGGGCTGAAAAGTTCCTAGGCTGACATAGAGAGTGCGACACAAATATCAAATCCATACCATTTTTAGCATTTAGCATTTAGACGCAAACATCAGCTGGCAGATTTGGCACCATCTGACTTTTTCCTATTCTCTGAACTCAAAAGAATGCTCGCCGGGAAGAAATTTAAGACCAACGAAGAAGTAATTGCCGAAACTAAAGCATTTTTCGAGGGTAAAGACACCGAGTACTATAAAAATGGTATTGAAAAGTTGGAAGACCGCTATAATCGCTGTATCGCCATTGAAGGAAACTTGTCTTGAATAAAAAAAAACTAATTTTGCCAAAATAATGTGTTTTACTATGTTAGCCTACGAACTTTTCAGCCCAACTGTTACTCATTTGCCTGCTGAGACCAAAGTAACATATATTGGCAAGAGTAATTCTCCGCTTGATCTCCATGCTGACTTCGTTCGTCACTGACGGTGGTGCCAAGGTAGACGAAATCTTTGACAACATCTCTACTCGAAGAAAGCGTATACTTTGTCTTGGTAAAGGCACAAAGGCTCCAGTAACTGCTCGCTTTGTACGACCAATGATATCGGTATCATCTGCGTATGCGAGTAACTGGACACTTTTATAGAACATAGTCCCGTTCCTATTTACTTTGGCCTTTCGCAACACACTTTCCACCACAAAGTCGAAGAGGTTGCAGGAGAGGGCATCGCCTTGTCTGAAGCCTTGCTTGGCATCAAAAGGCTCGGAGAAACAATTTCCTACCTTTACGGAGCTGCGCGTGTTGCTCAACGTCATTCTGCATAGTCGTACAAACTTTGCAGGGATACCAAACTCAGAGAGTGCGGCATATACGCGATCCCTCAACGGGCTATAGATTGCTTCTTTATAAAGAAGTGCGATGCCACGGTGTGCGCTAACTACCGTGGTAGCTTGAGAACAGGGCAGAGAAAATCAAGGTCCCAATCATCAGACATGCTCTCTTCTAGCCATATCCTGCAAAAGAGCTGGTGCATGCACCTTACCAACTCATTGCCTCCAGTCTTGAACCGCTCAGCAGGCAGGCCATCTGCGCCATCGGCTTTGTTGTTCTTGAGCCGCTTGATTGCGACTGACTTCGTCATAGCTAGGCGGCGCTATATCCACGACGTCGTCTATAATTGGGGATGTCGGGAAATGAACTCCGGGGGCGGCATTATCCTCATTATCGCCCAATAATAAACCAAAGAAGTGTTCCCTCCAAAACCTCAGTGCACCCTGTGCATCCACAACCAGATTTCCCTCTGCACCCCTACAGGAAGACGCTCCGGTACTTAATCCTTCGGCCAGACGCTTCACTTTTTGGAAGTACTTCTTTATTTTATTCCCGAGAAGCCCTTTATTAAGTATATTGCATATATTGTATTCTAGTCAAAAGTTAAGGTAAAAGTTACGAAATTAGACGAGTCATGTACGGATGTGCTTAATTTGAGCATAACCCTAAATTTGTCTCCCTTTGTCTCTAAGGTCGTCATCCCAAAGCGAAGTGAATAAAATAATCATTTTTTTCATACGCATTTTTTGCGATTCATTTAAGTTTTGTTAAATTTAAATAATGCAAATTTACCATATTATTGTATTAATGATAATAAAGTTAAAAAAAATTTCTAAAATAATTGAAAAATTAATCAACAAAAAAAGTTTAAAATCGAAACAAAGTGAAAAAAAAATTTTCAGAATTATTCAACAAAAAAAAGTTAAAAAACAAAACTAATATAATACAAAATTTTTAATTTGAATTTTTTTTTATTTTAAAAAGAAATACCAACAGTTCAAAAATTTAATTGAAATTTTTGCCATACCAATAAAGCCCTGCTTCACCACTCTGTTTGTCCTTTGTCGCGTCCCTATTTTCCGTCAAGATGGCACAACAAATTCAGCTGCAAGAAACTTGACTATGCCAACAATGGAGAGCTATTCAAAAGCTAATTTAATGCCCTGATTTGAAAAATGTTGGCTCTTTAGTTTCCCAAAAATCGCCATGTTTCGCTAGGTTGATGTTAAGCCAGCAGAATCTACTACTAAATGAATGTTAAGCTAGATTTTGATGCTTAAACGTTATGAGCGAATTATTTGCTATATTTACGCATGACTTATTCCAAAGAAAGGTTTTGAATAAGCTGCTACGCTGAAACTTGCTGTTTGACAACTAACTAATTCAAATGAGTTACTGTCTGATTTTCTTCGGCCAGCTTGAAAGTCAACAATGCTTTCATAAACGAGAGTTATGAGCAAAACTCAAAAAGTTGACATATTAAACTTTTTGCAGCAGCGTTGGTTGTTTTTCATGATTTCTCAGGAATCTTTCGACTTTTCCGCTATGCAATTTGTGCCCACACTCTCACGCACACGCACATGAACACAATTACACATGCGGCAAGAGAAGAATTTTAAAATTAGCACATTGAAACATCAATATTTTTACATTCAATATGCATGATTTCTATGGAATTCCAACAAGGAGTTATTTTTAAACGCTAGCTACAGATCCGAAACCGTAGGCGCAACAGTGTATAAAGAGGGAGTAAGAGCAAGAGGCGATGCGAGGCGAATATATAGTAGATAATTATACATACTTAAATTTTATAGAGCGGCCAGCCGGTCGCATCTGTTTATTGTCAGAAATCCTTTACGAAAACAGCAACAACAGCTAAACGTGATTTCCATTGCCAAAAAAGAAAAACTGTACACAGCAAATAGATTTACACAAGATACGATACTCAACCAACAAAAAAAAAAAAAAACCCACATATCACTTGCAGATACTTGTACTTAGTCCTAGATATATTACGAAACCACAAAATATGCCTTTCGAAGCGTGAGGAACAGGTCAGGAACAGGCAGCAGTTATTGGGCATTGTTATCGAATGCCGCTGCCGCCTGCTGATTGTTGGCATGTGGCAACTTGCACGTGCAACATGCACGTGAGCTAGCAGAAGTCGCTTCGAGTCTCTTTGCAATTGTTGTGTTGGTTTTGGCTTAACTGTTGTAACTTTGAGTGGTTTAATGGAACTAATTGCGCCGCAAAGTATGTGACAATTTGTGGCAGTGTTGGGTTACTTTTGTTTTTTTTTTTCTATGAAATTTACTGACCCATTGATTCAAACGCAAAGTTAATAAATAAATGTCAAATTCAATGAATATTAAAAGGTGTAATCTATACACACACAAGCAACTAGCTGTGTGTGTGTGTGTATACGCTTAATTAAAGCGCAAGTTTTTGTTGTTAAGCAAAGCTGCCGCAGCGTATTTACTGTGTCTAATGAGGCGCTCTAGCGGTTTAACTACTACTCTCACATATCTGATTACACACACACACACCCGCACACACACACACAGATACACCTGCTACTCCTCAGAATGTACGTAAGCGTAAAATTTTATTGAAAGTGATGAATTAATGAAGCGTTAAATGAATAAATGTATTCTCTTGCGCCCTATTGAACCGGAAGTTGCGACAACAACAAAATGGCGTTGCGGCGGCCATTGCCTTGGCTGCTTATTGCTTACGTTAACAGTTAACTGCTTACTTTACTGCCTGCCAGCCTGTCTTGTCTACCAACTTTGTTTGTTTAAGCTGACATTAACAGCCACAATTAATAACATTATGGTTACAGTTGTTGTCACTATGGAGTTGTTGTTGTTTCAGTTGCTGTTAATGATGCTGCTTCCACGATTCTGTTCAACTGACATAAGTAGTATATTTCATTTAAGAATTGTGTGCGCTGCTATTATCCAATCTTTCACTGAAATTGTCTATTTGTAGCTCGAGCTTATATGTGGAATGACCACTGAAAACGTGGTTAGAGGTTTAGGGCAGCCAACGTTTCCCTCGACAGACGCCTGCAGGCAATCCGGCAGTGCACATCGCTGCTAGTTCAACTCATTGATTTAGTGACGCCTCGTAGAGATTAAAGATGCCGCGTTTTGGTCGCGAGCCCAAAGTGCTGCAGCACTTTGACTTTGACCCTCGTTTCGTTACCCGTTGTTATACTGTCCAACAAATTTTGATCATTTACATGCCACACACGTTCATCGGAAAGCAACTTGGGACCTTATTTGCGCAGATCTTCCTCATGCCCAAATCTTCGCTAACAATGCGATGCAGATTACTTTTACGCTCATCTGTCAGCTTTCTAACACTCAGGCGTCGATTAGAGTTCAACGTGTCACTTTCTTCATATCTTGCCCTTCTTAAAATTTTAACCTATCGGACCCAAGGCAGCCAAAGCCTCTCACACTACAAACATAGAATTTAGGCCCTTCTGTCTATCGTACCTTATGGGTACACTCTAAAACTCGAGCATCTTTCTGAGTATCAACACGAATAGCGAAACATCAAATCAGTAAACAAAACGATTGAAATATATCTTGACATTAAAGCAAGGCTGCTAGGCCTTTCTAAGAATTGAAGGCGCTTTCAAGAACATCTTCCATGAGGCAACTGTCGATCAATAACTCACACGTCTTCTCCGAATATCTTTAGTTATGTTAGTAGAAGAAGATGCACTTTAATCTCTTCTAACATAGCAGTAGAAAAACTACTGTGTAACGTAGAAAGAGGCACCTGGCACCTGGCAGTTATCTACAACGATGATGTTGTAGCTACCTTTATTGGTAAGTCGCAAAACTATTGGCAAAAAAGTGAATATGTTCCCTAATATACCTCAAGAAGAACATATAGTAATACAACTCAGCGTTCAGCTAAAGTATATATGACGGGAGCTTTTCGTGCCCCCAAAGTGATTCTGTTGCACATCGAAACAACAACTCTTCCATTCGGTAGACATAAGCATATTCATTAAATTCTACAGCTGAACTTTATTGTCATCACTACGCTTGAAAGACTCTAATCACTACACAAATTTGTGACCACTAAAATAGAACATCTGTTGTTCCGAAAACGTGACGTAACAATCAAAATTTTAATAAAATCTGAAAAAATAGATTTGATTTAGGTTTCCATGCAATGCTTAAACATATCCATCAGAGATCTTGTATCAAATTTTCAATTATTGTCGCTTCAAATATCTTCCTTTCGGCAATGATTCAGTTGATATTCCATTCCAAGTTTCTAAGGGTACAGTTGTCTTTTGGTTGGACGGTTTGCGACGTCACATAGGGGCAGGGTGGTTGCCTAAATGTGACTATTAGTGACAAGAGAGGAGGGGGCATTTTCGTTGTCTTTTATAGTATTGGGTCAAGCTGCTCGAGTCCAGTTTGATCAAACAAAACGAACGATTAGGTGGTTCACAATAAAATGATTATGATCTCTGCATCACTGTCCTTTGATCATTTTGATCTACATCCGGCGAGACATTGGTTTTAGTCTAAACTCCTGCTGACTACCCATGGTTCACTGAAAGACTACATGTACTTTGTGTATGCTGATTTGTGACATCTCGTATAATTCGGAGTGCGTATATAGAACGACGTTTGGAGGGTGTGTGCAGTGTTGGTGATCCCGGGGAGAACGATGCCTTTTAACAAAACTGGCGGAGTTCCCTAAATCCATGCCTTCCAGGGCTTATTGAGTAGGTAAAACCGAGACCTATATTTCGGTACATAGGGTTTAGCAGTTTTCCAAGACTGTTAATTTAGGTCGGTTCCCTTGTGGGCGTATCATGATGGTTTTGGTTGATACCCGTGGGTAAAGTCTTCGAGTTTGGCTAGGCTTTGTTGCTACTCTTAACGCAGTAATAGTTACACTTCGCAACTACCCAAGGAGGCAATGCATGCGGAGGGGCATAAGTTAGCGTTAGTTGTGTACACTTAGGTTGCACATTAGATGCAACATATCACGAAAAACAAATGCCGGAAAGATCTTGTTACCTTTAGAAGGTTCACACACACATGGGTAGTCACTTTCAAAAAAGCATCAGCGAGCCATAGCAGATTTCTTTACGATTATACCTTCTCCTGTCCATCTATCCTTCTTCAATAGGAAAAGTTTCTTAAATCCTACGACCTAACCTAACGTTATGGATACAACTCAATCTTTGTATGCTAACTTTAGTACGTTACTATTATATAAACATCTCATATCATCATCTCTCTCAGAGAGTATCATTTATGAATAAATAAACTTACCTTAGCTTAAGGATTGATTATTATATGGAGACTTCTAATATCCGCATAGTCCGCAGTGCATCCGCAGATAATCTGAAATAAATTCAAGGGATAACATTATGCATATGTTGGATAATGTTTTATAAAAACGAAATTTACTTATAGTTTTAAGTTGAACATATTGTTATATAAAAAAAAGGGGAGAGGAAAGTTATGTTGCCAATAACAATGTTTCTCTTGGGGAGGCACGGTCATTAAAAACCAATAACTTGTATAGGCTGTCAATATGCTGTTACACACACTCACACACACATACACAGCGATAACCTGGTTTTTGTGGCATCCACACGTACTGAAGCAAGGAAGCCACATTTTTGTTGCTCCTCTTTTTTTCTTTTTTGTTGCAAGTCTGTTGGAGTTTGTTTTCCATGGTTGTATTTGTAAATGCCATTAGCACCGCGTCGTATACGTTATATATTTCCATATTTGCATAAAATTGGAATGTAATAAAGTGCTGGCAAGTGCTTGGCACGCAAAAAAGATACACACACAAACACAAATGCAGAGTATCTAGATTGCGTTGCACATTTATGCAAAAGATAAGCCTGCAAATTGATGGAAATATGAGAAATTCAAAATGCAATTTATTTTATTGGATTGAACGCGCAAACCGAAAATGTGTTTTGATTGATTGTTGCTTTGCAGTTTTAAGCGATTTATCGAATAACCAATTTGGTAGTTAAGCAAATAGGCTTAATTTTTTTTTTATTCAATCTACGCTTTTTGCCGCAAGCCAAATGTTGATACCGGAAGGCTAGCTGCGTTTTATGTTCCGCTACAAATTGTTATGTTTGCAAATCTACAAAATCATGCAATTGAAGTAGTTTGGAACCCATAATACCCTGTAAAACGCTTTTGCGGCTAGGTTTTAATATTTTTATGCGAGCTGTCCCCTTACGCGGAAAACCTTCCCTCCCAATGAAGGAGTGCCTGAAGGTGTGCCCTACGTTAGACCGTAACCCGGAAAACGGGTTGTTATTGTAACCAGTTGGATAATCATCGAGCTACATCGACTCGATTCGTCCACGCTAGTGGGTTTCCAAGGGCAAACAGAAAGGTGAGCCCAGTGCTTTGCAAACTCGAAGTGTCGAACGCCAAGAATCTCGGTATACCTCACAGTTGTTAAAGTACAACCGCCAGAGGTAATATTTATGTCGAGAGAGACCTTATTTTCAATGTGGTGAAAAGGGTGGCAGCAGAATTCGGGGCCGAAAGGCTGCGGTTCCTGTCGGCCAAAAAGGAATTTAGGGGCGTAAGGTATGCGTTGATGCACCCTTCAATTACAGCTGTGTCACGATAAGCCGCTAGCCAGCGCTCGTCGCTTGAGGTGAGCGATGATTGGAGAATGACCTGGGAAAGGCTGCCATGGTTCAAGGTGTCGAAAGCCTTGAAGAGACCTCTGGCTGATGGTCTGCAAGGGTTAGGTGTAGGCAGAAAATACTTTTACAATACCAGATGAAGTTTATCAAATCATGTTAGTATCTCACAGACTTCCCAATTAGAGAATTTCGGAGCTAAAACCCCCACCATAAAAGCCATGCGATTGAAACTTGGCACAATGATGCATCGTGTAATTGCATAAGAGGAGTAGATGCATCCATGTCCAGTTTAAGATGCATGAAGTGTTCGGTAATGACTCTATGTGCTAGAGTCCTCAGCGCAGAAGTGCACCAAACCTCTAGAAGCAGTTTTGCTTTTTCACCCATAGAGCCTAGAAGCATTCTGTGAATACTGTCCGACCCCTTTTAACTGAAGTAAGTTTTGAAAATCGCCATAAATTTCATTTTTAGGGAATATCTTAAGAAACTTTTAATAAATTTGATTAATTTTGTGTTCGGAGTCTCCTCTATATGAGGAGGCATCCGGCAAGTTCTCAGTGTAAGCATCCATAATCTGAATACCATCAACCAACAAATGATATTTATTCTGATTCTGAGTACTACTTTCTTCAGAAGAGCGAAGAAACAGCTGCTTTAGGCATAAGAAAGGGAATTCTTTTTTATTGCTTAAATAAATCACTGTTTCGAACAGCAGCAATTGGCCATCGTCTCCAACAAACAATGGGAAATTGAATTGGATGACCCAACATGCTTGTCAGAGCTAACAACATTCGTCAAATTGTCATCAATTTCCTAATCATGCATCGTTATACAGGCTATAATGGAGACCCGTCCTCCTTGATCTATTATATGTAATCAACAAATTTGGTGTCAAGAGACGAAAACAAGGGAGGCTGGAGATGAAAAGGTTGGCGTTAAAGAAGACGAAGACGCGACGACGAAGAGGATGACGCAGACAATATTTGGGTATGAATATAAATATTGGTTAGCGGATGAAGAGGAGATGGAGCATATGTATATATACTAAGCCACAAAATGTTGTACATAGAGTCATGTTGGTCTTTTAAACAAAACAAACTTGTCTTTTTGATGAATCAAATTACAATCACCTTAATTTCGCCTTTAATTTACTTGTTTCTTTTAATTGGTGCCGGCAAGCTTTACTTATCCAGATACTTTCATGTTACAAGCTCGCCTCTGATGCGTAGGGTATTATCAGTTTCGTTGCAAACTTCAGTAATTTGTGTTTTATTCACCTTCGCCCATTTAGAATTTAAAAAATTAGTCTACTAGGGAGTGTAAAGTGTGTGTACCAGGTTAAGTACACCTTAGTAAAGGGTATCCCACTGTCGGGCACCGTCATGATTGCCTGCATACAAACACGAAGACCTTTCTTGTTGCAACATTGTGAACAGTATTAATTGTATAACTCTATCATCTATATAGAGAGTATGCAAAAATCTATGGTAGTCAGCTTATGAAACAACCAGCGTACAAAGATATTGCGCCGCAGTCGGACATACTTCCGTTGGGAGGCCGTGGCCATGGCAAAGCATGCAAACTGGCTAAAACACTTGGCTAAAATGCAAATGCAGTGGCTAAAGCGCATTGTAGACAAGATATCAATGCTACGCCCAAAACCCCAAGAGCCGGCCAAGCATTCACTTCGTGACTTCATTCAACAGAACATGGCATGGCTCGCTTGCAAGTCACGAGTGCCACGTTTGGTTTCGCTTTCCTTTGTCACAAACAACAACGACGATGACGATGACGCGGACGCGGACGACGACGACGACAGCCAACAAGTTTGACGGCGCTGCCGTTGTGTTTCCTCTATGTAGCTCCATCAACGTGCAACCAAAGTGAAAAGGGCGTAACACGTTGGCGCGGTTGACGCATACAAAACGTACGGTATGTCCTTGAAACCAACAAACGGCAGCGAATATACGACAAGTGGTTTGGCTGGAGCACGTTGCTCCGCCAACACCGCGTTAATGCGGCGTTTTGCCAGTGGCAAGTGGCATGTGGCATGTGGCAAGTTCAAAGCATTACAGCATTTGCCCAATGCAGTTGAAATTGATAAACAAGCAACTGCCAACTGCAACAGCAACATACTGTCAAATGCAGGAATGTCATTTGCATGTGTAATCAGATTTGAATGTCATGCTGTGTGAGTGTATTGGTGAGTGACAGCAAAGCCATGACATTAGTTGCAGGAAATGGCAGGTTGCACAGACTTGGGACAGGCTTATGCCACTGCCGCTTGTTGGCCAAATCATATTTTGATTAGTTTCTTGAGTATGTCAACAGAAAGTGCCGCAAATATTAGGGGTCAAAAAGGCCAAAACAAAACCTTTATGTACGTGCATAAATTTAAAAATAAACAAAACAAAAAACGATAATTTCTAAAAAGAAACGAAAAACAAACAAGCGCCAGCAAGTATGCAACAAATACTTGTAAAGTGTAAACCAAAAAAGCAACAAAACGAGAAACAATTTTAAGAGGTATTAACCAATTAGGGGCCACTGCTTGAACATTTTGACCCCGAATTTTGCCACACGACAAAGTAAACGAAATGTTTAACATCTAGATACAATATTATATTAAAAATTAATGGGCAATGGGAAAATAAGCATGACGATGGTCCAATACCTTCCTCTATGACTGCAAAGGAGATTGAAAATTTCAAAGTAAACTAAAACTTTTTTACTAAAGCGAAATATTTGGAGAGTCACCTTAAGTAGAACCTAATGCATAAAATTTACCAAATATATTCATGTTGGTACTCTAACTCGGATATCGTACGTTTTCTAGAATACGGACATTTCCACAAAGAGGTTCACCATGACTGGAAAATAAAATGTTGATAAAAAAAAAAATTCCGATTGATATTATTCAACAAGTTTAATATTTTCATGTAAGTTACAGCTCAACTCATTTGCCATGATGAGAAAATTGACTTCAAACGTGAATTTATATATCTTTATAGATCTTTTAATAGCATTTACTTTTTAATTTTTGACTTCTCGAAGAGAGAAACTACTGTAGTATTTTGTAACTCAAAAATTGTGTCACAAAAATTTACACTAATATTATAAATTCGAAAGTAACTCTGTCTGTCTGTTAGTACCCTTTTCACGCCTAAGCCGCTGAACCAATTGTTTTGCATTTTGTGGTAAAGGTAGATAGGAAATAGGTTCTCTCTTTTTGGTGCCAATATATGAACCACTTCCCGCGCAAAAAAGCGTAAAACTACATAAAATAACTCAAATTCTGGCAACACTTACTACAACGAAGGAAGGAGAACTCCTAAATTAAAGGATAAGAATGGTACTAAATGATATAACTGGAGAGACAGACCACACAAATTTTTTGCACCCTGTACATAACATAAAAAGTAGGAATAAAAACAGTTTTTCGGGTATATAACTTAAAATATCTGAAAATCCTGACGTGATTGGTCAATTCTGAGCCCGAATTCAGATTCTACGCCGTAAATTACTTCGGAAATGCCCCTTAGCCTTCCAACAACTAAACCATGTTGACCTGTGTTAACAAATATAAAAATCAATATCTCAAAAACATTGAGGAATACACAAAGATTGTATCTAACATTTTCGTTATATTTAAATAAATCACTTTCGCACGTGGCAAAACTATAAGAAGATTATACATTTTAACTTCTAGTTGAATTCTGTGGAACTCAATTTTCGAAGTCAAGCCACAAAATGGGTTAAAGTCGAAAGGCGTTTTTTTGTATGTACCTACAATTTCACATTTCTATTATGGGCAGTTGACTCTTGTGACTGCGACATATACACACAAAGCCATTTTTAGTCGTTGTGCAGCACTAAATTTAGACATTTAACAAAGTTTAAAGTTGAAATAATGTTAGCAAGTGCAGGCGTTGGCATTTACTGCATTGCTGCCTTCGGGCATTGCTCATACGCCATGTGGGCGCCTCTGATAAAATTGCGTGTTTATTACCGGGGCAGCCTGCATGTATTCATGCGTGTGACGTCAATGGCATTGTTAATGTATAATAATATAGTATAAACATATATTTATATTCTCGAAAAGTTACATTCATTAATGCAATTTTAAGTGTCACACCAAATGAGTCAGAAAAATTTCAAAAAGCCAAAATCTAATTACGAATTCCGTTGCATATTTGTTGGCGTCGCCAACGCATATGAAAAGTGCACTCAAAATGAATGAGTGTGAGTGTGGGAGAGTGAGAGCGTGCGCTCAACTTGCACGCAAAGTTACTCAAAAACACACACACACACACACACACACACACAACTGACAGCAGCACGCTCACAGGCATATTTAATGGAGAGGGTTGACATTGCTGCGTGCAAAACACGCCTACAGACACCCACAGCGAAACTTGGCAACTCTGCACCATGCAACGAACCCCCGTTCAAGTTCAATGCAATGTGTGTGTCCAACGGATACGCTGTCCTTGACAGTGAGAATGACAGCTACAACAACAACAACAACAGCAACAACAATGGCGGCGTCGACAACGCTTATCGGGTTTTACTTTATGACCCAAAACTGTACAAAACAAACAACAACAAGAACAAGTCTCAAGCCGTTAAACGCTTAGTTATATTGGTCTTTGCGTAACTTGTCTTTGATACCGCGAGCCAAGTCCATGATAATATCGTGTATTAAGGATAGACAAGCAGACTCAAGGACCCAGAAGGAACTATAGCTGCTAAACTATATAGTATAGAAGTGCATGTTCTTAGAATAATAATAATACTAATAATAATACTAATACTATATATGTTTCTGTGCTTTTCATTGTTTACAGTTGGTAATTATGACATCAAGCGTAACATGTAAGGGTGCAAGAAGGTGAAACGGTGACACGGTGAAAATTACCACCGACTTGGTATGACACAATATACAGTCCTCAATTATCGTTGGGTTTGCCTGTTTGTTTTTTATTTTTTTATTTTTTAAAGTACTTACATAATAGCGTAATTAGTTTAAGCACAGCAACTGTCTTAAATGAACAGCAATTTACGCATACCTTTAAATGTTTGTCCTCTAAAGAGTCGCAAGCAGCTTGACGGATTAAGTTTTATGGATGATTCTTAGCACAGTGTTTGGCATTTGATTAGGGCGTAGCACCTCCCATGCCAAATAAGACTTTCACACTTTGTGTTCCTGGAATCATTTGCACTAGTGTAACAAAATTGGCTACGGAGACATATTATTACGCATGTCTTGGTCTTTGGGATTGGAATTTGTGGAATTTTCCAACGTTTCCTCTACTTTTTGCAATCTTTTTCGCAAAGCACGTATACGGTTAGAATTATTTATCTTCTTCTACGTACATAGCTCTGACAAGCCTTGTGCCATGGAACGCAACAAGTGGAAACCAGATAGAGCGATGCTTGGCGAACATGGTGGGTGAGCCAGTAGGAGCTGTGAAGCTAAAAATTTCTTGGATTCTAGTTCACGCTTCAAGCGGAGCCTTTAAACAAGTTTTGACCTATCATGATGGTTTCCTATAACAATCATCATCAGCATATGTTTAACAACATTACTCATTTAATATCAATTTTGACTATTGGAGATGCATGAATAACAAGTAAGAGGTGAGGAATATGACCGAAGATAAAGGCGGATGAGGATGATGATTCAGACGATAAATCTGGCAAAGAGGAAGATGAATAGGATGATAGTGAGGTTGAGGATAAAAGACGAAGACGCTATAACGAAGAATTTGGCACAGATGATGACGAAGACGATTTTCGAATATTGATAAAAATATTTGGGTATCGGTTGAGGACGAGATGACGGAGGAAGGGAAAAAGGATTTAAAAACCTGTAAGTAGAAGATTAAGAGGACAAAGACGAGAAAAACAACGCTATGATGATAAGGATATTTAAATATGAATATTTGTATACAAAAACCTGTGAGAAAATCTGGTAAGAATCTATAATACTTAAGGAATATGACATACTTCGTGTAGGGCACGAGGGCTGGCGAGCGTAGTGAGCAGGGGGTGCAGCCCCCAATATACTTTAAAAGTACAATGCGGTAATGTTTTGATTTTATATATATACAATATAATTTAAAACTACAATCTTGTATATTGGATCAAATTTCAAATTGTTGGGAGTTACATGCGAAAATTACAAATTAGTAATTAGTAGTAATTAGTAAATTATAAATTAGTAATTCATTAGCATTTTCTTAAAAGATCCGTCGCTCGGATGCTTACTTGTTAGATTTATGGCACTTTAAAGAATTACTTTTTGATTGAAATTCGGTACAAAACGATAACTGGTGTACCGAAAATTGCTTTGGATTGAAATCCGATTGAAAGAGTTTTCAGCTGCACCCCCTATTAATTCAGATTAGAATGTAAGTATTTGCAATGTTCAAAACCGACGTCTGTAACAAAATGTCCCAATCTCTTTATGAAACGAAAGTTTTTAGGCTAATATTGGGTCTGGGTAGCTGACAGTCCTTACAGACACACGCAACCAGTGGCGTAGATAGCTTTGTGAGATATGCTTTTTTATGATATTTGCCTCTTAAATACTGCAGATATGTGCACTAAAAGTGCACTGTGGAAAGTGGTGGAACACCTCTGCCTTACTGTAGGAGAATGCTCGAACATCTTAGTAGTAACTTTAAGACAGTATCTCGTAGCTGTCCGTAATTAGCTCCAAACGGATTGCAGATTTTATCTTTGCATTTGGATAGACCTCGCCCTGACCATGTTTCCGTTAAAAGAAATACGCTTTCAGATCCTAAGCTATCACAACTTAGTAGACTTTCCAAACTGCTTGCCGACTAAAACTTGTATCGGAAATAGATTAAAAGAGAGAAAAGAACTCGTATCGTAGTTCTGGAAATGGGCAAAAACGTGTTGACGTAATATATGGACTTCCCCAGAAAACCACACCAATTAGTTTGTGAAAAAGCCAGTGATCAAGACAATTCTTTTAACTTTTAAGGATACTACGCCAAACATGGTAATGATACAAAATACTAAATCGACATTTGATAGCCCGTTGAGGGATCGTCGCATTTCCTGAGATTGGTACACTTGCAAAGTTGTTTCAACATTGGGGAAAACGTTTTGGCGTACGAATGCAGGCAGACATAAATTTCAATCAGACATCAAAAAACATTTAATTGGCAAACAAGAATAAATCGCTTTGAAAACCTGGAGACTCTGGTTAAGAGTAGTTTCCAGCAATTTTAATAAGCAAGGAATTCGTTGAAATATTGTGTATGACAATAATGTTATATAATTTTCGCACTAAAAAAAAATTTAATACAGTTCAGTGATAATTGAATGTCATTGCAATTACACACACACATGTGACAAGTAAGCCGAATATATTATTTTGAATAAATATTATAAAGATACACACACACACACGCCTCCATTTTAATTAGCACAGATTGCAGCAACATTTACTGTGATAATAAGCCACAATGACAGCAATAACAAATAAAGCACGGCAAAACCCATTTAATCAAACCAAATTTTTAAAACTCAAAATAATTCCAAAAAAAAAAGACGAAATGAAATGTGTCCGAAAGTCCGAAGAATTGTGTTCAGTGCAAATCATCTTAACTAAAGTCACGTGTACTCTAAATTCAAACGCTGTAAATTAGTATTTATTGAAAGAGGAAACCAAACACAAAGCAAAGCGAATAAAAGTGATAAACAAACGGCAAAAGTCAACAAATTGCGAGTTCAACTGTAAAGAAGCAGCAGCGGAAAAACGATTTTTTTTTTTCGCTTAAATTATAAGCGCGCCAGAATCCAATTAGAACGAAACGCAAAGTGTTGAATACTCAGCGATAAGAGGAGGAACGGCGACAGAGCGACGCTTTCTTGCAACATTTGTGTCCCAGCGAACAATTGCTTAAGCGCTTGCAACAACGAGTCTAAATAATAACCAATTTTAAAGTTTAGCTTATTATAACACTTTCGATTGCTAATTAACTAGCGCTAGCAAAGTTATACACTATTTATAAGTTCCTTTACTGATTGCGAAATCCTATTCAGAAGTGGTCTTTTTTTTTCATTGAAAACGTTTTCCAGCGCAATTAGTTAGTGGCATCAATGGCTTTCTTAATACCCTCGCTGAATATTGGTCAACCTACCAAAAGACCAAGATTTTCTTTTCCATATCCTTGATATCCAGTCTTTTTAGTATAAATCCAGCGAGAAATTTACTCAATTTTGGATTGCTAAAAGTGCGCTGTGTCTGAATACCGACAGACTTTCTATTTGGCTTATGTCAGGGTTCATTTTGTCGAAACAAAGTTTTAGTTCTTTTAGTGATATTTGGAGGTGCACCAATCAACTAGCTCTGGTGTTACAGAAATGAGATAATTTCGTAATATACTGATAAATTATTCAAAATTTATGGATTCATATACATATGAAGTGAAGTTCTGTTATACTATTCAAGACATAAATCCCCACGTTACTGGGCGCTTTGAACAGACGCTCTTTACTCTTTTTTAGTCATCATCAACACATTCAGCCAATGTCGCTTTAAATTGGGGTTTTCTACACCCTCTGCGACCAGTACCATGTTTTTATTCTTTGCAAAATGGTAAGCATGGGTTTTTTCTCGCATAACAAGCATAATCAAATTTTAATTATTTTTTTTTTTGATTTTTCACTCTCTATCTGAGGTAAGGTAGATATACTATATTGGGCTTATGATTGCTATTTAAGCGATTGCTTAACACTAGATTGCCGGATGTTGGATATACCTATTTTGCCTGAAATGAGTCAATTTGGCTCAAACATCAAAATTCAAGTTTTAAGAAAAAATGTCATATTAAGGAAACTTTATTCGAAACCATTTTTACATATATATTGTTTTTAAAATACATTTTCCGGAGATTTGTTTATTACATTTACCACATTTACTACGCCCTTACTTCTATTTCTTAACCGTCATGGTTTATTGACAATTCAACCGTTTTTCAATATGTTTGTCTGTTTTCAATTATTCACTTCGTTTATTTTTCTTATCGAAACATATAAGTCGAAGTATTTCTCTGAACTTATGTCTACACATTGTTCGGGAGAAAAAAGGAGGTCTCTACTTCTTAGACCATAAATACGAACACTTAAAATTTCTTGTCTCATAAGCTCCTCTAGCTTATCTTGCTACAAAGCCCATAATTGCGATTTTTTTATTCGAGTCTCGAGTTCAGTGCATGATTTTATCAAATTAAAACCAATCTTTACGGCACCGAGTATAATATTTCTTTTGGCATAGGAAGTTGGTTTTTGAGACGTCTTTGAATTTGGTATGACCAGGAAATCTATCAGTATTTCTACCATCCTTCAATTCGACATAAGAAAATGTTAAGGTATTGCGTTCTAGAGCTTTATAGAAGTCATTACAAGTCACCATTCCTTTTTTAAGTTTATGAGACAAGTAACATACAAGTTTTTAAAAAGTAATGATGACTCGTTATGACCCGTATAAAGCTCCAGAATGCAATAACTCAACATGATCTTATGTCGACTTAGGCTACTCTCCCATATGACCACAGATATATTAAGAAAAAAAATGATCTAAATTTTTCAATATATGTATTATGCCAAAAATCATAAATGAGTCAAATTGACTCGCTCTGGTAATAATAAAAAATTTGAAGAAAAAAAACGAATAAAAGAAACACCATTATTTTTCCTTTGCTGGCGAGTCCATACAATTTTAACTTTTTTGCTAATACTTTTTGACCAACTTATGTTATTTCTGACATTTGCCCGATTTTGTTTTACTAGTTGGCTCGAAATATCCATATCCAAATACAAAAAACGTTAGTCCCTCGATTTTACAGATATCAAGATCCTCACTTCTTGCGCCTCCTAAGCATTGTCCACATACAAATATCCATATCCAAGTATCCATTACCAGATATTCATACTCAAATATCTCTAACCATATCAAAATATTACATTAGAGTTCTAATTCATTTGTAAATTCTTATTAATTAAATTATGTATGTGAAAATTTAAAAAATAATTTTAACAACTTGAATTCCGATAAACTTGTTAAATAATATTTCTTAATTTAAAAAGGAAATTAATCTTCAAAAAGGCAATTGTAATAGTAATAGAAAAAAATTGTTTTCGTTATATTTGGTTGGTAAAAGCAAGACTCATTTACCAAAAACCCGGCATAACTTCAACAATTTTCTATCTTTCATGGCGCATATTGTCTTAAACTCAACATGTCGCCCGACAATGGCTTTTTGTGAACATTTATTGATAAAATTTGTAATGTCTAACAATTGCATCGGAATTCCTTCACGATTAGTGATAAAAACAAAGTCGGCTGTGCAGGTTGCCAAGTCTCATTCTCTGACAAAGAATTTGCACGAGCAGCAAACATTCATGCCAAAAAGCTACATTCATACCCGCGATTCTTGTTGCTCAGCACTACTTGTGCCTTTATTCTAACCACTAAGTCGTGTCTACCGGCTTACAAACTAAATTTGCTCTTCAACAAACTGATTCTTAAGCTTGATGATTAAGCCGGTTTGCACTCAATGGAACAACGTATTACAAATCTCTTAATAACGCCACTTTTGCAAACCTAACACTTAGCATTTTTAGTAGCTTGCGTTTAGTTTTTTTTTTGTAGTAAGTGTAAAATGTTTGCTGGGAAAGCGCTGCATTATGACATCACACAAACACAAGCAAACGCTCTCAAATCGTGCGATAAGCAAGTGAGCGAATTCGCTCAACAAACACGCCAAATAACTAACAAATGAGCGTTACAACTTTTGCTTGTTGGGATGTGTGTGCGTGTGTGTGTGTGAGTGTGTGTGAGTGTGTGTGTGTGTGTGAGTGTGTGTGAGTGTGTGTGAGTGTGTGTGTGTTCGAATGACATCAGCGTGTACACGATTTGTTAACAGTTAATCACACGATCAACACAACAATAAAAGCTTTAGGGGAAGGGGCTAGAGCGGAGGGGGCATGCGCGGCTACTTGGTTGATGACGTTCTTGTTGCTGGCAGAAGCTTAATTGTGCACGTGTCTGGCAATGTTAGTTGGTATGTAACATAGTTGTCAGTATGTATGTAAGGATGTTTGTATGTACATAACATACCTCTGTTAATAACATGAGCATAAATTATTTATTTCCATGTTGCGCAGTACTTTTATATTAGCTGCAAATGTTTGCTAGACAACTTATTAAACATTAATTGACGCTTCAATTCTGCTGGCAGGCAGCGCGCGTGAAATCTCTTGAGAACCGGTTGCCATACTTTTTATTTTGCACCTTTGATCATGATGATGATGATGATGCCAAATGCCATGGTTATTGTTTGCCAAAGCCACAACGGTGCTAACAAAAAAAAAAATCCGAAACAAGTGAGTTAGCTGAATTCGAACAAACCGACTACAGAACACACTGTGCCCTAGTTTGATTTCGATAGTTGTCGTCAGCTATATCATTTAATCAAAAGATTTTACTGCATTGCATGGAAGAGTTTAGATGTAAAAAGTCAACTTCTGTTGCGGTGGAAGATATACTCTCACTGTCTCTAACCGATTTAAATGCAATTTTTGAAATGGCTAACAACAAACGAAAACTTATTCTAGAAATCTAATAATATTTCAAAATTTGATTTACTAACTTTTGGTTTGAATCGGTGGATTGCGTTTTGTATTTAACATTATACAGCAGTTTATAGTGACTGGGAGCCTCTAGCGCCACCAAGCAAAATCAACAAAAACAACATGCATGCTATCCTTTTCGATCTAACTGCTACACGAAAATAAACATAGTACACAAATGCTTAACACCACTCGAAGTAAGACAATATCGTGACGGCATACGGGTCAGTCCTAAAAGTGGACCAATAGATGTTTTACATCAAAAATATCGTAACTACTGCAAAGTTTGTCGCCGTAAAGGTTTCAAAATTCGGGATGTTAAAAATTAAACGATCTAGAAGAAACGGTGAGTCAACATCACCCGCAATAATGTTTGACAGGAATAAACCGCGATTCGGCTTTAAATGAGTGGCGGCAGATCTATTGACATCAGACAGCTCTCATGTGATGTTAACTTAAAACGTTGCGGCCAAATAAAGTTTTTTTATGGTAAAGAATAAACAGTTTTTTAAGAACCTATTCAGCACATTGATTGTTCTAAGCAGGTGACCCATAAACCAAGAATTCTTTTGACCTGCTCTATAAATCCAAGAATAGATTTTGCTTTTTTGACTATGACTTTGACATGCTCATTTAATGTTAGTTTAACATCATGCAGAATTTTTAGGTCATTAAAGAAATCCATCCCGCTAAAATGAGAAGAATAAGAATTACCCAGGTTATAATGGTAATTAGTGATCCCTTTGTGAAAAACCTATTATTTGCACTTCTCGCAGGTCAGAGCTCCTTAAGCTACAATGGTCAAATTGTATAAAGCGAGAGTTCTCACTTTTTTCCTATACTTCGTGACTTACGTAATTTCCTTTGGCATTTAACACAAAACATTTTCTTGCACTAACTTAATGTACTTCTTACAAATAGATTGCAGTGTATGAACAACAAAAGTTGGTACACAAAACACAAATCATTTAAACACTTTCGGGACTTGTCGACTCTAATATTTTCTTTATTGATTTATTTGTTTAGCTGCTTTATCGTATATTACCTTTTCCGCAGATTTTATCGTTTTTGCGCGGTTTCTTCTCTTCACACGTTTTTGTATCTTTATTTTCTTAGTTAAACTGTCTATATTATATGAGAAAAAAAATGCAACTTTTTACGTTTTGCTACTTTGTGCCAAAAATACTGTCGTAAGAATTTCGAAAAACCGTTTATGGTGCGCGTTTAACTGTTATTCACGTGCTCTTATATATCGGTTATTCTACTTTTAACTATGGCTAGCGACAGATTTGCCGTTTATATTGAGCTAAGCTGTAAAACAAACAACAAATAAATCTTGTTATAACGAGGGTAGCTCTGTGTGTTTCGGGAACTGGAAATCTTAAAGCTCACCAATCTTATACAAGATGCTATTGTGAAGCACACCCTTAACGATTTTCCTCCAGTTTTTAGGCCATCCTCCACCAATATCGATCTTGCACAAACACTCCTTTGTTCAATTCAACGAATCGATGTTCTACTTGATTTAAGTGGCTGTTCATAAATGACGTCACCACGGAAGTGGTTGGGTACTCCGAAATATGTGACTCTCTGCTAGTGTTGGATTTAAAGCTCTAGAGCCGTGATCTCTGACGATTAAAAAGTTCAGAGAGTAAATTGGCACAGTTTCACTTTTATGGTTGCCCCATCAATTTTAACCAGGGATTCAAACCGAAACTTCTTTCGGATACGGCTACGATTACGGTAGTACCGGTACTCCTGATCCGTCAAACGGTTTTATTTCGGTTTCCTTTATCCAATAATATCGGTTTCGATTCGATTCCTTTCCTTTACAAAAATTTAAAGAGCATAAACTAATAGACTGGAATCCTTGGCCGTTAAAAGTGACCGTTTCCAAGACAGTGTACGTATGATGCTGCTTGTGGTGCTCTCTGTTTGACCTACTCAATACTAAAATTGAGAAAGAGAAAGAGCAAAAAAAAACGCACTGTCTTGGGGATGGTCTCTTTTCAGCAAGTCGACCGTAAATATAACGATTTCCATCCGTTCATTTTGGAAAAATTATAACGCTTAGCGGTTATCGGTTTTTTTCTATCTATTTCGTATAGGGTACGGTGACGGTTTCAAGGTTCAATCGGTTGTTTTGGATAACGTTTACGGTTACGATTACGGTTTGAATCACTGATTTTAACTCTTTATGAAACGTGCACACTCAGCTTTCATTTGATCCAGATGTGCTCACCTCTGCTCACCATCTGCAGTGTACCAGATTTAACAAGTATCCTAAATCAGCGCCAGATGGAGCAAATACTCTACAAGAAAAAGAGCACAGATTACTTCATCTCTATAGCAGAAGAAAAAGAATTGGCGAGCCCAAAAGTCCTAGCGTTGTTCTTCTGAAGCATGAAATCATCCAAAGTCTAAAGCTGACGCTTGGACACATTGAGGAGATTGTACTCCCAGTCAGAATCGCTTTGATCCGCGTAGCGACGTGTATTAACAAGAGATTCGCGGCCAAAATTGTTGTTATATTACCAAAAAGTAAGCCCTGAGCATTTACATGTAATCAATCTTTACAACTTCAAACTAATTCGATTGTTGGCAATGGAGCAACAGGCGAAAAGTCATTCAGTTACGCCCCTGAGCCTGCACCTAAATTGTATTCGACCTCACCTGTGTTATTATCAGAGCGACAAAAAACAATCAGTTCGGATCTGGTACACAACCTTTTGATTTCCTTGAAACGAACGCTTGAAGAAGATTTAGAGAAAAATAAACCAATTCCAAAGAAAATTTTAAATTTTTTTTATGTAATTACTGAATTCCCGTATTATAAGCTAAGCTGTCAAAACAGCCATAAAATTGTTATTACATGTACTTTTAATGATGCCTAAAAGAAAAGTGACTGCGTAAGAGTTAAAAAAAATGCTATAGAAACATTTCAAGTTTATAAAGACTTTGATGCATTCAGATACAAGGCTTTAATGCCTTATAAGCCAAATGAGACACGCATTTGGCTGCTGCCAAAAATAAGTTAGTCTTTTTTAATAAATGAATGGGGAACAGCAGCGCAACGGTTATTTTAGATAATTATTAAACACCTATTTGGCTTAATTAGAAATCTTAGACATGTAACGTTACACCGCAAAAGCGAGCAGGCTTGCTCTTCCTCTTTATAGCCAAGTCAATGAAAGCAATTAAGTCAAGCAGTCATTAAGTCTGAGCGCCAAATGACTAGCTACAAATCTCCAATGCAAATAGCAAAACAAAAAAAAAATCTTAGTATTTCTTCTTTTTTTCTACTCCGTTTGGCTTGTTTATTTCGATGCGGATTTGTGCGCAGCTTTCAATTTCGGCAAAGCGGCGGACGGCTGCGGGTACGGATACGGAACACCTGTCAATGGACCTACCAAAGCTATGTTCAAGGCAAGTAGAGATCAACAGCAAAAAAAAACAACGACGACAAACACCAAAAGTTAAGCACTTGAATGCATTGTTTGATTTTGTTTATATAATTATAAAGTTCATAAGAGAATGATATAAAAAAAATATGATACTGCCGTTCGGATGGCTGCACGACCGTGGGATACTCTGTAGCCTTTTTTCTCCCCAAAAACAATAAAGTATCTATGCTTAAGTCTCTTTTTAAAAGTTCGACCTGTCTGTAAACATTTTCCCATCGGTATGTTTTCCTATTGGAAAGTTTATTATAATGGTGGCAAAAATTAAAGCTATGTCCTTACCAAACAACCCAACACCCACCCAGCGCCGGTTCTGCTTTTCAGAAATGACGTAAAATTTTAGTATTTTCGGAGAGGTGTGAACTAATTGGAAGAAAAGTAAAAACACAGACCATGGGATTGCGACTACAGTTGAGAAGTGAATCGTCTAAGATTAGTGAATGCTGGTCAAACTGGTGGGACGCAAAGGGTTAGGTCCTGATACTTGACGATTTCATTATGAGCGATCGCTATCAGGCTGAAATGCTTGCAAATACATGAAAAATGTATTTCTCAGCAAGAGAAATTGAACAGCTTCATACCTCAAAAACTATAAGAAATAAGTTTTAGGAAGCGCTCGAAAGGGAGTCCCTACTAGGGTTCGGTTTACTTTTACTGAAGAAGAAGACATAAACCGGCTACTCAACCAGCACTTTTACCCTGTATTGAAAATATTCCACACACAAATTGGCTGTTGCACAGTGCAATCAGTAGACAAGGTGTACTTGCAGCTATTCAGGACTTAGCCCGGTGGCACCACCAATTGGTGTATATGCGTTCGAAAAGTACAGCTTCCACTGACAAATTGTCAGAATTTCATTAAACTTTAACTAATCGCGCTTGAATTGGTCAGTACTTTTCCAACATCAATCGAAAAATAAACATCGAACAAAGAGCAAATCTTAAGTTTTGTTTTAAAATCGGTAAAACGTATTTCGAAAATGTTCAATTGTCGAAGCAAGTCTATGGTGATAATTGTTAATCCCGTAGCAGAGTACATGAGTGATTCATGAGCTTCAAAGAAGGTCGGTAGTCGCTGGAAGACGAGCAAAAATCAGTGATTAGGACAGAAAATATCAAAAATGTGAGTCAATTTATCAAAAACTAGTGGTAGCCGGGAGCTCTGATTTCTTTCTCTATCTCTCTGTCTCTGATGAGCCACTGAGCTGTGAGTCACAAATACATATAAACAGTCATGTTCTTCCATTTTGCGAGAGTAATGCCAATAGCTAATAGAGAAAACGTTCGTGAACAGTAACGAATACATGTAAAAACATCTCCATATAAAATACAGAAATATAAACTATGATTTGGCAATATATAAATGAAACTTATATTCTGCACATCTTATAAAAATTCCCTACGCTTTGATATAAGTTTCAACCATATTTGTAGCCATATATTTAGTGAAAAATGGGGAACAAATTTTTCCCTAGCCTATTTATATAATAGGTGAGCCGAAATCTTATCTAAGGCACATGGAAATGCAATTGAATAACTTTGACACAGTGATTTATCGCATTCTGACTGAGGATTAGGTTGACAGCATTGAACTACAAGGTGTTCTTCAAAGTAAACAGGACTTTTTAAGTATTCGTTTGACGCTAATTTCTGATTTTTTGATCAATAATATCATTTTAACCATCAACCACAAGCATTTTCACCGGATAAGACACCATGTGATCATTTTCTGTCCAGTAGACTGCATTTTTCCAAGGCAATGAAAGCGCTATACCGACGTTAAAGACATTCAAAAAACTGAGAAGGAATTAATTTTTATGAAAATTCAATCTTTTGATATATTAAAGTTTCGGAGGTGTGGGAAGAGTTTTGATGATCAGGCTTACATATTTTTTTTAGGAGTTTGTAGGCGAGGTAGTACAGAATTTCAGTACTACCATAAGCAACAAAGGAGCCTGGACAACCTGGCATCCTATGGGAAGGCACACCATAGTTTGGTACAAGGTCGGGTCTTTGACAAATGGAGGCACAGGAGTGGGAGTCGCGGAACCGCGAACTCACATGTCAGTGAGCATCTATGGGCAATAATACCAACGTCTTTCAAGACGAAGCCTGCGCGATAGGCCGATGTGTAAACCTAAAACAGGAACTACCAAAATAGGGATATAGCGATACTATCAGACAGACTGGCCGCCATAAGGGCGGTTGCAACAAAGAGAATAAACTCCAAGCTGGTTTCCGACTGAAGCTGGACATTCTGGAAGAACATAACACACTATCCCTTAGATGAGTCCCCGGTCACACCAACAGCCCCGAGAACGAACTTGCGGGTAAGCTGGCAAGAGACAGTGCTGCGAGCCCATTAATAGGACCAGAGGACCTTTTGTGGCTTTGTTAGACACACCGTCAAGCAACTTCTGAGAGGAGAGGAAAGACTGAGACGAACCGCGAACTGAACAAACACCCCAGACAGGCCAAACAGTTCCTTGGCTCTTACGACCTAAAAAGGTTAAAGAAACTATCGCTGTTAGGAAAGAAATCTATTAAAATTCTGACAGGTCTGCTTACGGGACACTGCAGACTGAAGGGACACCTGAACAAGCTGGGCATCACCAACTCCAGCACTTGAGGAGGAATCCTCCCAACACAACCTGGCTGAATGTGATGCACTGGTGATAAGAAGTTTGTCACTTCTCGGCGCTTTATTCCCCAACAACATTACTATTAGGCGAGGGGAACGTGAAATTAACAACATTTTTGACTTAACTACTGTTGTACTTAGTACACAAATGTACATAAACATAAGATCAATAGATTAAACTGGGAGTAACCTTCATCTTACCCGGAATAATCGCATCGTACAATAAAAAGGTGTCCCTAGCACTTAGGGATCGAGATGTTGACACAGACGAGCAGTTAGACATTCCGGTACAAAAAAACACGTACTCTGTCACGCCTTTCTTTGCACAAATCTATAATACTCTCTGGCACTATGTGTACAGAGTATCGAAAATTATGAATTTATATTTATACAAAATGTACGCATTTAAAATTAATAATATATGCTATAAATGTATATAAAGATTTGGGCTTCAAATCGTGTCCGCTTGAAATGGGAGCAAACGGCAGCTGGTACTACCTAAAATAGTTGCACAGTTAATAACAAATTTGTGCTTTTTTTTTTTATTTGAAATTGATGTAGTGGCCACTTTACTTTATAAGGCAGTCACAAGTTTAATTATTTTTAAGATTCAATTGTTAAAGAAAAAAAAAAAAGGTTTCATTTTTTGCTGCTCATTCAATTAACTGAAACGCAATACAGATAAATAGACGCACAGTAAATCACAATGAAATTTATTAAATCAATTAAAACACTTGCGTTCAGCTTCAACTAATTAAAAGTTTGTAGAACTTTTTTTTTGCAGTTGTTAATTCAATTAGTTGGCAAAGTTAAAAGGCAAAAACTTTAGTGTTACAATCATAAACAAAAGCAAAAGGCTTAAACAAAAGAAAGAAAAAGAAAGCCCAATAAAGGAAGTGGCAGATAATGATTTTTTAAAAACAAAAAAAAGAGCTGGTACACATTGCGTATGAGCAATGTCAAAGGGTTGCAATAAAACCCGGACGGACATTTATGAGCGGGCGTAGTGTGTGTGCGGTACACATGCAGCGGCTCCCACGCACTGAGTGTACTGCAGCGGCCATTTTGTTTTGTCATACTAATTGACATATAATTTATTAAATATACGCATATTCATCAATGCCGTGTGTTTTCTGTTGCTGTTGTTGTTGTTATTGCAATGGATTAATGACATTACGGTTCCATGATATTACTTTGGTTGTTGTTGTTTGTATTGCTATTTTTGTAGCCCTAATTGTTCAAAATACATACTTAATGTCTAAATTTAGACAAAATTGTCTATTTTTTGAAGGCTGACCAGTTTGTCAAATGCTTTTTTTTCTTTTTTTTATAACACGCATACCTATGCATATGCAATCAAAGTGTGTGTGAAGTGCGCTTCAAGCTTGTTAATTTGAGTCGTAACTAATAATACGAACGTGTTTTTAACATACGATACGCCTCGATTTGCCCACAATTTCTAAGGAACTTACAAAAAACTTAAAGGTTAACATTTAAATTAAGACCAAATGAAGGAAATGTCTATTTAAAGAATAAGAGATGCTTAGTATTAAATGAGCAGAAGATAATACGCATTGTCCGTAACTCTGACAGTTACTATGCACATCCATTTAACGAGAACGGCAGAAATATCCACAAAAAAATAACACCGAATTTTTTAGCGGCTTAATGAACCATTTAAAACTTTCACAACTATCATTATTATGTCTGCCATTTGAGGCACTTTAAGGTCACCACTGGAACAAATGAGTTTATCTTGCAAAAAATCCAATGATACAGAATTTTGTATACACTATAGGTGTCATTTTTTGTAATTCTTGAAAGAACAAGCCAAAAGGAAGATAAAGTGCAAATAGAGCAACGAGTTATGGCATGATATGCAGCGCGTCTCCCATCGCTTCGCGCAGGCCTTCCTATTTTTAAGAAAGATATGAAACTCCATTTCTTGTGTCGCTACTACGACTCGTCTGTCAACGACATCAGGCCTTAAAGGCAGCCCTAATTCTAAGCACTATCTTGTACACTGAAGACCTTCCAGTCTTAGCAAACCAATCGCTCACAATAGCTACATATGCTAACAATCGTGCTTAACGGCAATTTTTGCGATTTCCTGGAAAAATTTATTGTGGCTTAAACACAGAAATATTATAGTATAAACTGAGAGATCACAAACTAAGGAAATGCTAAAAAGAATAATAAGGAAATTTAATTTAGCGCAAAAAGTTAAAACTGACCCTAGATCGAAGGCTCGCCTGGAAAACTCACATACTGGCTAGCTGAACTCCATTCGAAACTGAAAATACACTGCAAACTACAATACTATGCTAAAGCTTTTATGAATTATGAAACGCCTTTCATTTCAAAGAGCGAGAGTATCTCTATAAGTCATGATAACCTTTCGAAATATGTTGTATTTATGAAGAATCCTTGGACAATATCAAAACGTTATCAGAGACCGATAAAAAAAAGAGTATCTCGTCTCTTTCTTAAAACATACGAACAACGTTTCTGTGGACGCTGTTAAATCACCTATCACCGTAACACCAACTGAGCGCAAAAGCCGACTTTCGTGACGGCAGAAGAGTAGGTATTACTGCCAAGACGCGCCAATATTTGTTTTACATCAAAAAAGCGTTTTGGAGTACTGATGTACAGCCATAGTTGCCAGAAATATAATATTCTGAAGCGACAATCTTTCATGTCAAACTTTTTATCGCAATTTTTTATTTCTTGATATGTGCCAAGAAATAAACCAACTCATGAACGCAGCAATAAATAGTCATTAACGGCATATTCTGCTTCTTGAACTAAAGGTAGGTTGAACCGGTTAAAACCCATATTGTGGTTGCACATGGCTCTTATGAGTGCTTGGTGTCACCGTAAAAGTTGTGAATTGCGCGACTTAGTAATGTGTTTCTCGCTGCGTTCAGTAGAACATACATATTTGTCGATCCGACGATCCCAATCTAACCAATGTATTGTTAAATATATTCTTAGTAAAACTCGCAATTTTTAGTCTCAGTTCTATATCCGTTTTCACTTATAGCACGATTTTGGACACACGATTTTTCCACGACTTACTTTATGTTGAAATTCGGCCATTTCTCGATATACTTGTACTATGCCATAGTAAATATATCCTTGAAATGACGCTCTAAACGAGTCTTGACATTTGACGATTTGATGTCGTAACTGAGAGAAATAACAAACTTCTACGGGTCTTATTAAGATAGCCCAACCTGAAGCAATAATTTGTTATTAGTACAAACATATCCCTACCATTGATGACTACTGCATAAATAAAAGCAGCCTAACGAAACGCCCGACAGATGTTGAAGATACAGCGCCACCACCTGAAAAAAACAACAACAAACTTCCATCTGAGCGTAGATCACGCGAGCCTAACATCATCAGAACGTAATAACAGATTTTCGTGACGGCACATGAGTCGGTCTTATGCCCAAGGCGCGTCAATATATATTAAACATCAAAACTGATAAGAATCGTTCGTTAAACTAATATAAGTAAAATCGAAAGTTCACATTACTCATAAGATGCACATAGTATATTTGCAATGTTCTGATAACTACACACTTATGATTAGCTCTGTTTAGCACAGAATGCAATCAATTTTTGTGTAATTGGATACCAATTATACATTGTACATGAAGTAACATACAAGATGCTTGAGCAAAAACCAAAAACATAACTAAACATACTCTATAATAACGCCAGCTACTGAAAAAAAACCCGTTCGAGAAGACAACCAGCAATGCCATCAAAGTACAATTACCTCCACCAAAGTAGCGATATGACCAAAAAGAAACTGCAATAGCACAAAGCCAATGATAATGATCTTGCAAAAAAGAAAAAAAAAAAAGAGGTTTTTAAAAAAACCTGAAGCTAAAGATCGTCAATTTACGCGATTTTACAACATTGCTGGTTCCCTTTCGCGAACATGGACAGAAGACCGACTGCGGCCCACAATCGACAACTGTCCAACGTTCACACACACAACCACACACACAACCACACACAACCACACACAAACCAAAGTCAAGCTGCATGCCGGTTTAAAAATAGCAACCGCTCATTAGAAACATCTAAAAATAGCCACAACTTAAAGTGCGTCTATGAGTGTGAGCATAAGCGCTTTTATACAATAAGAAAAATATTTTGTTTTTTTTCTCTTTTTTAATAATAAATAATAATAATAAAAGTTGAAACGGCACGAGCAAGATAAAGAGTAAATAAAATAGCAGTAGTATGCACAAGCGCGTTGGCCAAACAAACTCTGGGAGTACAGTGAACCGAATTTTCAGCGCGACGTATACGTAATGTCTCTGTGTGCATGGATGTACAGCCGCCTATGGCTGAAGATGTTATTGAGTGTGCCGGAGCTTACCTAGCAATTTTGCTACCAAATCCCAATACAAATGAGTCCACACAATCAATGTGCGTCTGTGTGCACTAGTTTAGTTCAAGCAGAACAGGTATCCAACAGATACGGCTTGGGGAATGCTAGCTGGTTTCTTGTTCTTACTTATGCCCAGTTGGCCAGTATGTAATTGCATTGCACTTTAAGTGGAATCCCAGTTTTGTTGGCTTTTTATAAGGTAGCCAGCCAGTCAGCTTGATTATTATCTGTGCTCCTCAGATAGTTGATAAAGCGTTGACTCGCCTGCTACGCCGGCAGCAGCAGCAGTCGTCAAGTCTCGTTTAGGACTTGGCAACTATATACATGCATTTCAGCTGTCTGGCAACGAAGCCAAAAGGGAGGCTGCCACAGAAAACTTATCGATGCATTGGCTAGTTTGTAATATAAGAACAACAAAAACACATATCTAGCACAGATAATTGGATAATTTAGTGGATAAGATCTTTTTGGTATGTTTTAACAATTTGAGGATGATTTGTGTTTAGCTTAACTACACATTTGGACCTTTTGAATTGAAATCTACCATTAGTATATAAAAGTTGTAGTACGTGCGTAAAAATTATACGGTGCACGTTTTTTAAAAATTTTAAAAACACACTAATTTAATTGGCTTTAGCGTACTAATATGTTATGCAGTTATACAGTCAAGTTTTTACTATTACGTTTTATAGTTGCTGGGAATTGCATCAACATGAAAACCGCTCACGTTCTCGAAACGTTAACCAACCCACGTCAGCAATATCGTCAGGGTAGGCCCATAGAAAAGTTTCGTTTTTCGTGTAAGCGTAAAGAGCTTGTCGTCAGGGTTTTTCCATTTGTGTTGTCAGGGTGAAGCTCCCTGATCACTGCTTTTGCTTTAACCAAGTTGTTGCACGTGATGCCCCTCGGTAACTGGTCTAATCACCAGCCAGTGTTAGGCCAATCGACCCAGGACTTTAAAGGGGTTAAAACTACGCTACGAGGCGTCTGAAGGCATGTGCTACATCTCGATTGTTATTGTCAGTCAAGAAGAAGAAGAAGAAGAAGATAGACGAAACTTCAACTAGTTAAATCGTATTAAAATTAACAAATTTCTCATATTCGTGGACAATCCTAGAACTTAAATTTTTCGAATGCTCGACAGTGTTATTATACCTTCATGTCAAACAAGTGTTTGGGGTTTCGGGCTTTAAATGCTTTAAACATGCGGTTTGGTTTTCTAATAAAAAAATTATCAGAAGCAGACTAGCATTTCTGTAAAATCCCGTAACTAAACCTGTTTCTAATTCTCCGTATGGGTGAAATTTACTAAGCAAATGTCGACTAACTGATCTTTAAGTTTATGAGAAGTTACAATCAGGCCCAACGAGAGTGGGTTTTGGTGGTAGTACCGAGCCCGCGAAGGTCCGGAATAGAGACTTTGAAGGAATTGAATTTTTATAACGTCCAACAAGTTTCATCGTACACTAATGATATAAAAACAGACAGTTAATATGCTGCCTATAAGGTTTCGTTAAGGTGGGTACTTTTTAGGCCCTTTATACGTTAATCGTAGCGATAAGTTTCATACTCTCTATTTCTGCGTCAGCTGTTTCCCACCTAAAAGATATCACTCACATCCTTTTAAAAGAATAAGTACAAGATACATAGTAAAACACAAATGACCTTATAGGAGGTCGCGTATAAATTCCAACTCGGGCACGGATTTCTCTCTCTCTCTCTCTCTCAACATTGTAACCAATTTATTAGCTGGTATTGGTTACAGTTACGAGAGGCACTTAATTTGCCTGGATTAAGTGCATCCAAAGCGTCCAAAGTAAACAAAGGCGATTTTTATTGAAACAATAATTAATTTGAGCAACTTATGCAACAGCGGCAATTGGTCAACACTTTTGTTATAAACAATGAAGTAAAGTATCTTCGAAGTGTTGGCTAGGTCAATGTTATACCCGGCAGAGCAACGGATCGTTAAAAAAAACGGGTGCCAAGGTAAACGAAGTAAATTAAATAGTCCAAGCGAAAGGAAAGAAGACACATTGGTGGGGGGCAGGACAACACTTGAAGCAAGTAACATAGCAAAGAGGAAACAACACCCAACGCAGGCGAATGCGAAACGAAAATGAAAGAAACCCAATAACATAAAAGCTAAAGAATTTTTGCGCAAAGGATGGCTGGCTGGCAGGCAGACTGGCTGACTGGCTGACTGGCTGACTGACTGACTGACTGACTGGCTGACTGACTGACTGACTGACTGGTTGACTGGTTGGTTGCTTGGTTGGGTCAGTTTTGAGGCAAACTGGGCGAAAGCGGAGGGATAGACACAGACCTATACTTGAACGAGGGGTGGGGAGGGGAGGGATGGCTGCGCAAGTAGAAAAACCCGCTTACAGCAGCAAAAAGCGACGCCAAGCGACGACCTTGATAAGTTTTATACAAAAACAAAGCACACACAACAAGAATTGTTCGACTGCGTGTGTGAGTGTGTGTGTGTGCTGCGAAACTGCCCATAAAAGAAGGGCGCAACACACACACACACACACACACACACACACACACACACACACACACACACACACACACACACACACACACACACACACACACACACACACACACACACACACACGCTTATACGCACAATTTAGCCTTAGGGCATTTGGAAAGAAGACGCAGGCGCACATACAATTTTTTGTTGTTTACAAAGCGCGCTCACCACAATCGATGCCAAAAGTGTGGTGAGTTTCTTACCCCTTAACACTCGCTCAATGAGCGCCGCTCTCTTTGTGCTTATGCTGGCGCTCGCTCCATCAACAAGTGGCCAGCAGCTGTATCTTCTCCTCTCTCAATTCAGTTTAGTTTGCTTTGTGTCAGCGTCAGCAAGCTGGCTTGCGCTCTCTTTAATCACCTCTTGTGCGCTCCACAGCGTGGTGGAATTTTTTTTGACTTATCAAGCTTTGCGTTTTATTATTGAATTTCTCAAGTCGTGCTGTGTGCTGTGTGACGCATGAGTAAAATCCGTAGAATTGCTTAAAAAGAAAAACACCACTTGCCTCAAGCCCCATTACGCCCCTACTTCCGAGCAAAGCATAGCCAAAAGTGGCGTAAACAATTCCTCGTCCGGGTTTTGCTTGTTTATATAGTTATTAGCTGATTTTCCTAGTTCGAGCAGTGCTGCCAGCTGAGTATACGCTAGCCAAAAATCAGCTGGCAGTGCGTAAATTAAGATGATATCAGGGGTACGAAATCTCATGTCCGGTTCGTTTGGCGGGCTCAAATCAATACATACAATGCAATGTTCGGAGTTATATCTCAGCCAATGTGTCACCTTTTTTCGTGTCCGTGTGTATGCCTCAGTTCCTAACGTACCAAAGGTACACAGTATGCCTCCAGACAAGCACTAAAACATGCAAGTATACGTAGAAGAACCGACACCTGCTGGAAAGAAGCCAAAACAATTTCTTCATCCTGGCTGGCAAAGTGGCATTTTTTCCAGCAATATACTGCGCAAGAGTAAGCCTCTTATCCCGATCCCATCCTAGATATCTACCCTTAGTAATTACAAAGTTGTAGATGTATTAACATCAGGACGTAACCCGACAACGGGTTGTTATGGCCTGTTAAGATGAATGTTAAAGAAGAAGGTGCCTTGCCTTATTTGCGTGTGCATGTGTATATATGAAATGTTATTTGAGCCTCTCTAACTCTTTCGGTCTCTTAGGCTCTTAAAAAATTTTGGCAATCGCGTAGGCAGAATAGTCTTTCCTTGTTATTATCATTCCATGGCTGCTTAACCTTCTGGTGTATGTATACATATTTAAACCTAAACCTTATAAACTTACTGCAATAACAAAAGCAGATTCGTTTCGTTACCTGGTTCACATCGGATATCCTGCTTCTAGCTGTTTCGGTTTAAAACAATTTTGCAGCCCTGGTTCATGGAGCGGCAGCGCTGCCAGCTGAGTATATACAAACCAAAAATTCACTTAATACTATTACTTAATTTATTTTACTACTCTTTTGCTATTTGCTCTCAATATTGGCATAACAAATACACATGCAGCCGCAAGATGGAAAAGTTTCGCACATATTTGTTTCAGTTAACAATTATTTTTAACTATTAAAAAAAAGGCAGCATAATTCGCTTTGGGCAGCGTCATGTAGTAAGTAAAATTAATGCAAATCACAAGAAAATCGAAAAATAAAAAAGGAAAAAAACAACATCGAGCCAACAAGCAACGTGCCTGAAATTACAAATTACAAATAAACGCGGAACCGCGCATATACACACATACGCACAGATACAAACCCATACAAACGCATAATATGAAAACCGGCGCTGCACTTGCTCCAACTCCGCTGCAGCAGCGGGGCAGGCGCTATAACTGCAATGCACTTGTGCAGCAAAGTTGCTGCCCCCAATGGGCCCCTCTATGCCCCGCTGGCCAACTAGCTAGATTTTGAAATGCGGCTGTCAGTGCGCAAACTGCCCGGCGACAACCCATAATTAAGGCTTCAAGCCGCATTTATAATGGAGCCGCCACCAATTGTAGTACAGCAACCACAGCTGCACGAGCCTACAAATTGTGTATTGCAGAAAACCGCAGGATCTGTAAGCTCGAGCAGAACGTTCAACTACAACTTCTAAAGGATTTCTTCAATTTAGTGTAATTTGTGGCAAGCAGCAAAGCAATTCTCTTACTTCTAAACTTGATTTTTTGTCGTATTTATCTTATATGAATTCGATTATTATTTAAGAGATTTGTTCTTTCTTACTTCTCTGTCTAACTCTCTCTGTCTCGCTTGCTCTCTATTTTACTTTTTAAACGCTTGTTGTGTCTGTACATAAACGCTTTGTCAAAACTAGTTTTCAACACAAATCGCATATTTTTACAAATTATTATATATATATATATATTTTTTTATACAAACACATAAATATTAAAGACAGCATTAAATGTTGACAGCAACAAAATCGAAAAATCGCAAACACAATATGTAAATACAAACATGCATATTCATGCATACTTTCTGTACATACTTGTATCTATGTACATACATAAGAGCATTACATACATACATACATACATACATACATACATACATACATTCAACAAAGTATTTTTGTGTACTTCATTGATGTGAAAACTTGTTTGGTTTGTAAGTTCATTATTGAACAATTATTAGAAAAAATAAAGTAAAAAGCTCGCAAAAATGTTTAAGAGGAAATGTATCTAATATTAATACTATGTATATACTATACATACAACTACAGTGAACGCTGGCAGATGAGCTACGTTTCAAAAACACAACATGAGCCGTCATATAACGCCTAGCAGTTGTGAAATATTCAGCTGTGAGTTCCATCCAACTTGGCATATTGTAGCGCCATCTAGTGTGCGTAAAGGCTAGCGCTCTCGCTGCTCACACTCTCCTGTAGACGCTAGTAACACCATCTGAGCGTAACACCATCCCAGCATAATAATATATTTTCGTTACGTTATTACACCCAAAAATTATCTTCTACTAGGTGGTCTAAAGACCTTGTAATAGCACCGAGAAGCCATGTGTTTAAAGTGAAGCTATAAAACCAGACAAGAATTGCTAGCATAGAAAATCAGAATACTATCAGATAGTCAGGCAAGGAAAAGTGCTGTAGCAGGAATTATATCGGTTATACTTTGGGCTCAGTGGCCTAACTAACAGCTTCCCGTTTTGCTAAATGGTGTTGAAGCATGGATAATAAAAACAGCTAAAACAGCTACCCTTGGGATTGCTTGAGCGAAAAGTATTCCCTAAGATCTTTGACCTTTTTCGTGGTGTTAACGCAACAAACTCAACGAGCTCTATTTATTTATTTATGACGACAAATATAAAAGCAGTCGAATAACACTTAAAGAATACAAATTTACAAGAAAGACAGATCTTATTACTAAAATTGTAAAGATCATGAAGCGGCGTTATATTCCTAACATAGGACTCTAAAGGGTTCAAAGGCTTCATAGTTCCGAACACACCGGTATGTTGAAATTCATCCGCTCGAGAAGAAATGGGGAGTCAACCCCACCAGCAATAAGCTTTGCGAGAAATGATATTCCTAAAGTGGTTCGTCTTTCTTTGAGAGTCGGCAGATCAATCAAATCCGACGGCATTGAGCAAGCAATTTTACATCTAGAACCAGGTAGAGGGCGCGTTAACTACCTTGGTAACACGGAGTGAAGAAGGCATGGCCATAGCAGAGGCTCCTGATGAAGTGATCACCATCAGGCCGTAACCCGGTGACGGTTTTGACCACTATAGAAAAAAAGTTCGACGGGACAAACACTGCGTCAGGCTGCGTGGTATATTCATCTAACTCTCCACAGAAGATTTTATCCCAATGCTTTATATTAGTCTATCCTGAGCAATTCATCTATTTATTTGGTTCTGTTACTGACTCGTAAAATGAGGATTTTCTTCAAGCTAGTCGGCATGGTGTCTTGTCCACCTACTCAGCAGCACGAGCATGTTCGGGTTGATCTTCGCTAGAGTTATCGAGTGTTGAAAGTATTTTTTATATCGAATATATTTAATTGCCCAATCTTTTAGTCTTTTCAAACGGATTCGTTTAATGTACTTAGCGAATTTATGCCTTTTAAAAGTTTTTTGAGTGTGAAATATATATTGGTGTGCTTCGCTAGTAAGACCGACTGGTATGTGAAAATCTCTTATTATGCTGGAATGGTGTTACGCTAAAATAGTATTACATAGTGTTACGTTAGGGTGTTGTTACGCTAGGCTGGTGTTACACTAGGCTGGCGTTACGCTAGGGTGGTGTTCCCCTTAAGCATGCTGTATTAGCAGCGTCTATAGGAGGGCAAGAAATTTGCACGTTTGTTCTTGTGCACTCTGTTAGCGGTGAGAACGAAAGGAAAACTGTAGGTGCTTGATTATGCTATGCACTATTTATCAATTAGTGATGGCTTAAAATTTTTGTTTTGTTAGCTATTCAATATTTAGAAAGTCTGTCATATTATGATATGTCATAATTGGGAAAGTTAAAAAATTGTGGAAAATCTCTTTGTTTTTTAGAGTTTTCTTAGAAAAATTAAAAACGAGTAGCTACAAAGACTTGTATGCGAGTATCTACTGTATTTGCCTTTAGAATTGATTGCCGCCTAATGGAAAGTTTAATAATCATGGAAAATAGTTTGATTGGTTTATTAGAAGTCTCTAAAAGACGAATAAATTTTGCCATTAAAGTTGGAATTTTTGCACAATCCGAATCGCAAAGCACTACGCACATTATTCGCCGTATACACATATGCTAATCAATTGGAAAATTATGTACATATGTTTACGTGTAAATGCATAAATTACAATACAGATGCCATGAAAACTTAGAGAGAAAAACAGCGAAAATCAAAAACAGCAGCAAAGCTTTTAGATACTCGGTATCATTGACAAGCTTTAGGCATTTTCCAGCTACACTTTAAATAAAAATTGCCCAGGGGAATACCGCGGTTTAAATAAACAAATTCAATAACTGCCACAGAGCCAATTGTACATATATATTAGATGTTGAATATGGTATCTCCCATAATAGTTATAAAACTAGCTAATCATCGTATAATGTAGCTAAGCTTTTATTAGTATATATGTAGATACTATTTTGTTTAGTGTACTCATAATACAAGTGCGGATACACGTCAAGCACACGCAATGCACATTAAAGTGTCAGACTTAGCGACGCGTCGCAATGGTAGCGGGTGTTTCGATAGTGTATGTATATACACGTATATACATATATATACGTTTATGATACAAATGTATATACTATTTAGCAATGTCGTTGATCCATGTGAGCGCTTCTTTGACTGCTATCAGTCGTAGCTTCTATCTTGCTCTCTTTCTGTGGTTGACTGTTGTTGTTCTTGTGGTTGTTGTCGTTGTCTCGTTGTTGTTCTGTGTCAGTTTGTTTATTTGATGTGCGCTATGCTGCAATCAAAGCATCGAGTTCAACTTTTCTCAATATGCAAAACAAAACTATTAAGTGGATATACGAGTTTTAACCAGCGTCCAGCGTGCTGATAAAGCGGTTTGCGCTGGTCAGCAGTGGGAGATACATAGTAGAACACATAGATACAGAGAAAGAAAGCAGTAGCTACTAAATAACTAACTAAAAAGCATAGCAATTACTCAATGAATGAATGTTTTCCTGTAGGTCATTACAAAAAGTATGTGGAACAGGGCGGAGTGGATCAATAGATCAATGAAGCGCTCTGACTCTGTTTTGTTGCTCTGAAGTTGTCACTTCGAGTGACGCAGAGTGTCGTGGAATTTTCTTCACTGCAAGAACATAACTAGATTTTGAATTTAAATAAACTAACATTCTTTCGTTGGCTGCAAGAGTCCAGGCTATGATTGTAGATGTGTGTGGAAATTGTGTGTGTATAATGGGGAGAATGGCTTCTTGACTGCCCACGAGAACACGTTACTGGGTTCCTTAACGATAGAGTGCTCCGTGCATCCGCCTAACCACTCTACTTGGTCGATGTCGTCATAGCGCTTGTAGAGTTTCTTGTTAAGATTCTCAGATCTAAGGCAGTGCGTTCCTCTGAAACAATTTTGAAGCATCTGCATCTATAATCGTCAATCGCGTGCCAAGCCGCGGCTAGTAAGCATATACCTTGAGCCGCCGCACAAGTCGTATTCAGATATAACCGCCCGTTTCTTTAACATGTTTTAACATGTTTATTCATTTTTTCGTAGAATTTTACAGCTTACATCCATTCGATATTTATTTTGATATTTAAAAGTGAGATTCTCTAGGGTTTTCCCACAATTCATTTTAAATCTTTTTAAAAGACCAAAGTTCGGAAGCTGCTGACAATAATAAAGTTCTCTGGCTTATCGACATAATTATTTTGGGCTGAAACTAACAGATTGATGTTGAAACTTGGTTGAAAGCGATTTCCGAAACACCGCTAGCTCTTGGCAAAGGTTATTAAAGTAAAAAATGTTCTGCTTATTTCAAAATGCAAATTGAAGTATGAAGCAGAATTTAAAATGTTTATAATTCACTGCAATAGTTTTTTTTGAGTCTTCGTTCAATGAAGAAGAAGAAACTAGTGTTATCAATCTGACTCGTGAATTTTTAACGCTGATTTAGAAGTTTAGTTTCCTGAAGTAGAACTTCTAAACAAACTGACTTTCATATATCAGTGAATCTCAAATATAATATAATTAAATATATTAGCATTTTTTCATCGCTCTTCACTCATCAAAACTAAAATGTTTTTAAACGACTTATTAACTGGAAGCGCAGGAGATTTTTCCTGTAGAAAAGTGCCCAAACATATAAATAATCAGTAATGTATATAAAAGTGTGTGAGCGGGTTAGAGAGTACCACCTCAGCAGGTCAAAGCTTGTCGTATGAGGCAACTAACAATGACACTGGGTTCTTGCGAGACCAGCAGAGCCATCCCAGACCTTAAAAATGTTGCGCGTAGGTTTTGGGACCTACCACGTAAAACCACAATTCCAATGAAAGAATGTATTTACATCAGGCAGTAACCCGATAACGGGTTGTTATGGCCTGTTAAGAAGAAGAAGAAGAATGTATACAAAAGATCAAAACGTTAACCAATTCTGCCACTTGTTCTTGTACTACATGAATGTAATGACTGTTTTCAAATCCGAAAAAGAACTTAGAATATAAGGAATATACTATATGGAATTTAATTCAAGCTCATATCTCCCCGATCGCTATACGTTATCTACGCCACTGGGGCTTGGGGTTACAAATCACTGTTCCACACACATTTAGCTTATTTGGCTCTAAATACTTTCCATGAAGCGCAGCACAGGAATAATACACTAAAACAATGCTTACTTTACAGCGTTTTTAAGCCAATCTTTGCTATAAATAGCCGCTACAAACGTTCCATATAATCGATTTATAAATAGCCAGCAATATACATATGTTTGTATATATGTATACCTAACTTTAGCAAAGTGGCCAAAACTATGACCAACAACAACAAACACAGCTAAGAAAGAAAACTACTTGGGTGCAAATGCAAATGCAACTTACCGTTTGCTGCACACACCGCTTGGCTTTGTACAAGTTCAAGGCCAAGTTTACACGGCCTCTCCGCATATGTTTGTGTGTGTGTGTGTGTATCTGTGTGAGTGTGTATCTGTGTGAGTGCACGTCCGTTTGCATGCAAAGAACTTTCGTTTTCTAGTTGTTGTTGTTGCTGCTGCTGCTGTTGTTGTTGTTGTTGTGGTATGTACAATCCGTTTTACATTAAGCACCTTTTGTATGTCGTCCTACGAAAATTGCACTGGCACTGTGTGTGATTAACGGCTTTGGCTCAAAAGCAAGAAGAAGAGAAGGAGCCAAACAAAAGAGCACACAATGTACGAAAGAGAGGGGAATGAGACGCGTTGCGTGCTTTTTGTTATGGTATGCTTTTGTTTTTGTTATTGTTGGTCGGCCGTTGGGTCATTTGGTAAGAACGAGGTTCGCGGGGGGGTTGGGCGTCTCTATTTACACTCTCGCGTACATTGTTGTTGCTGTAACACGCGCCATTAACGGTATCTATATACAACAACAACAACAGAAGAAATCAGTGTGTTTTTGCAAACCCACAAAGTTCTCTCACAAGACTCGCACTCGCAATTGTTGTTGGTTTTTGTAAATTAATTAACACATCGCACACATGAGCAGCGAATCCGCGACGAGATAAGCCAAGCAGCAATTCTTTTATGTACTTTTTTTTTTTGTATTTTTGCACAAACACTTACTTTTTTTGCGCCTATAAAGAGGGGCAAATTCACCACACACACTCACTCTCACGGAACCGACGTAAGCGCACGTTTTGTCATATAAACGCAGTTTTCTCGTTAAAAACACATGAACTCAACAACTATTTGTAGTAGGTTTCGGCTCCAGGCCAGTTTGTTAGGCTATTATAACAATTTAACAAATTATGCACTATTTAAACTTAATCAATTCAATGGAATTAAGCAACATCAGCGACACAGCGACCGACACTGCGTTGTAATTGTTTAGAATTGGAATGAACTGTGAATTGTTGTCTTGTGGCAACGCGGCGCTAAAGTTGCCAGAATGTAAGCTTCACGAATAAGCTAAAAAAGCACAACAATGCGGTCAGTGTTGAAAAACGTACGCAGCTTTGCCGCTGTTTATTTGGTGAATGGGATTATAAAAATATGTTTTTATATCAGTTTCAATCTGTGCAAACAATCCAGAAACAAAAACAAACGGTTCTTAAAGCTAATAAAGCAAACATAAACTTAGCTCAAGTTTTAATAAACAAATTACCATCCGAAACTAAAACTTACTTGCAAAATGTGAGCTTATATTAAATATGTAAAATATACGTTTAAATTATAAATTAAACAATTTAAAGTTTAATAAAAACATGCTTGAAATGGTAAACTAAATGAAGACACTTCATCACTATCAAGCAGCGCCAATTTATTAAGACACCTGTTGCTATTAATTCAACCGCTTATATTTTTTCAATTTTTCCATCTTCTAAATAAATTTAAGATTTATGGCAAAAAGAACATAATTATTTATGTTTCTTTAATAAAAACAACAACTTTAAAAGTTGGAATTTGAGTTGAAGGTCCTCTATTCACAGCAACTTGTAGACCGCTTAAGGAATTCTCTGTTACATGTATTTAAAAGGTAATTCGTTAAAAGTTATGATTTTTGCCAAAAACCAATTTAGAATTTAACACTTTGCGCTGCAAAGCTGATTACTAAAAATACTTAAAAAATGTTTCAATATTTTCTAATCTTAAAATCATTTTTGGATATTTATCGTCCTTTTACAGCGAAATAGTTATCTGTGTGACACTATTTTCAATATTTCGCTATGACTTTTCATTCCAAGTATTTTAAAGGAAGTATATCTATTATTCTGTGGATAATACTATTGAGATTGTTTTTCATTTTTAAAGAATCTTAAGATTTACCTCCAAATGAATCAAGCAACAAGCATCCAATTAGAGATCCTTTTCGAAAATACATTTGCTGGTAGCTGAAGTCCACTTGACAAGGTCTTCTCAACAAACTAGAGAACAAACACTTTGTTGGCAAACTGATCGCATTTCATGCCATGCTTTTCACCTCGCATAGGTGACGATAAATAGGACCTTTGGTGTATTTTGTACTGGAAGGATTAAACAGTTGGCCGAAAGATACTCCCATTAGCCGGTTGGCATTTCATTTTCGATTATGCTTTAGGACTCAGGGGCCCAAAGTAAGCTGATGATGTGACAAAACCGAAGGGCAAGAGAGGACTTCAATTTGGTACCACACAGAAGGCAGAATTGTTACGCTGCTGGAAACGGCTACGTTGAAAATTTATCTATTTTTCCTTTTAAGAGGTTGTTGTGCTCAATGTTTGAAGTAGCCTGTAATATTCAACGACAGCAAATGTTTCCGTGGTGCTACACCTACCTAAACAAAATTAGCTCTTTAAGGAAGTACGAAGAGCTGAGTTGAGGGGCTTTGAGCTGCTTTATTTTGCATTTTCTCCTTATAAATCTAATTAAATTACTTAAATTGAGCATGCCCAAAGTCACAGCATGGGCAGATTGGCCTTCAGCGCATCAAACTCGTGTCGTTGTAAAGGTTTCAAATTTGTGCCCGAAAATGGCGACTTAAACTCCATGTCGCGATGTTTGTTTACCAGCAATTTTTGGTCGGAGTATATTAAATTTATTTGTTGCTCGATTTGTTGATGATCTGTAAGGCATAATGTTTACTATTTCTGCATGTACATATGTATACAAGTTTGGTTCTACACAACTTACCCTTCTTAAGCAACTGCAAAGCCTTGTTTCTTTTCATTTTAATCAACATGCTGCCTATGGTTATCCATACCTTCTCGTCCTGCGTTTTTTCTATTAAACGTATAGCCTCGCGACTTTGTTGGCGCCGTTTGTCCATTTGGGTCAGCTCGTATTTGTTGGCCAAAATTGTATCTGCCAGCTCTTCTGTTTTGGTTATAATCTCTATACTTTTGTCCAGATCCGCTTGTGACATTGTGGAATATCTAAATTTAACTGAAATTCTAGCAAAATAATATATTTCTGTTGATAAATTTTGTGCTCAGCAAACGGCTAGAGTGACCTTCAAAATTCCAGAATTTGCCCAAATGCAGCCAAAGTCTGGTCAACCTAACAGCTGTTGCTACTTGCCATTCATCAGCCAGCCAGCCAGCAGACAAAGATGGCTGCATCGTAAATCCTTCATTGTTTATTATATATGTATTTTAGCTGTAGTGTAAAAAACACAAGAACGCAAAGAATTAAAAAAAAACAATACAAGTTTAATTGAAGACTTAAACTAAACTGTAACCAGCATATGGCATACATTCCTTTACTAATATGATGCGTGTAAACAAATACTTAATAGGCTACAGCTACTGCATTGCGATATGCATCTGGTATAGCTTCTGTCCGCATTTATCAGCGGCAGTCACATCTGCCATGGCCGAGGTAAGGTTTTACTTTAATTCACAAACAAATAGCTAAATTAAAGTGATTTGGTTAATTGCAACATATGTTGCAGCTGTTTTGCTAAAATTGTATTGATTTTTAGGCATGTGACGTGTGCAGTCGCTTGCTGCATGTGTGCGTGTGTGTAGTGCTCCCGTGGCACTTGAAACTAGAATTTGCCTATTAATAAATTGTTGTGCTAATCCAATTATTGCTATTTATCATATCGCAGAATCAAAGCACTCAGCGTTATCTTAAAAATTTCGACAACAATAATAACGAGCGTTTACAACAAATGCTAAAAGGTGTTGGAACCGGCGCAATTAATTGGCCACAACGCGCCAAACAGGAAGTTATCGATGTTAAGACTGAGCTTGCCAAATTGAATACAAGTAAGTGTTTTAGCACACGTATTGCTTGTGCTCCAATTGAATAAAATCTCTTTCATTTAACTCTATTACCAGCCTATGTCTACCAAAATAACTGGCCTGCCAACAATGTTAAGCTAGGCGCAGTTACTGCTGTAAGCTTTGATAAGGACGGTAATGTCGTCATCTTCCATAGAGTAGATCGCATTTGGGGTCAGTATACCTTTGACCTGGCAAATATCTATAAAGAAAACTACAAAGGCGCCATTAAGGAGAACACCATTTTGGCGCTGGAACGCTCTAGTGGCAAAGTGGTCTATGAATGGGGCAAAAATTTGTAAGTTGCGCACTTTTATAAACAAAAATAGCATATTGTATTCATGATATATTGATTTTCAGCTTTTACATGCCACACGGTCTTACGGTCGATCCCGAGGACAATGTGTGGCTTACTGATGTCGCCATGCATCAGGTTTTTAAATTTCCACCTCGCGGTGAAGGTGGCAAACCGCTGCTCACGCTAGGCACCGCTTTTCAGCCTGGATCAGGCATGAAAAAGTTTTGTAAACCCACCTCCGTGGCTGTGCTAGACAATGGCGACTTCTTTGTGGCCGATGGCTACTGCAATGCACGCATTTTGAAGTATTCAAAGTCTGGCGAACTCATACTGACCTGGGGTCAGAATTCCTTTGCTGGAGTTTCATATGACATAGCGCCGCAAAACTTTTTTGCCATCCCGCATGCGCTAACTTTGGTGCCCGAGTTGCAGTTGTTGTGCGCCGCAGATCGTGAAAATGGACGCGTACAATGTTTTTACTCTAGCAATGGCACATTTCACTCGCAGTACCACAATCAAATCATAGGCGATCGTCTATTTAGCATGGACTATACACCAGCGGGCGGTAAGTCGTATGCATAAAACTAAATTTTCAACAATTTAAATTAACTATTGTGTAGGCGGTGAGCTGGTCATTGTGAATGGACCCTCAGCCGAGCTGGGCGTACAACCGGAGCACTACAACGAGGTGCATGGCTATGTCATGAGCATGCGCACCAAACAATTGCTATCAAAGTTTGGCCCCAACAATCTACAATTCCAAAATCCGCACGATGTGGCCGTTACAAGAGATGGCAATGAGATCTATGTGGCGGAACTGAACCCCACGCGCATACACAAGTTTCTGCACAAATCGCTGGCCAAATCAATGCCCTTGTCGGCTTCAAAAATAATTGATGAGCCGAGTAACGATGCTTCCAAAACTGGCCTGCAAACAACTGACAATCTCGAGACAGAAACGCCGCATAGACATCCCAGCGGCACAGCAATATTGGTAGCATCACTTATGCTCCTTTTTACGCTCTCCACCCTTATGTTGGCTCTGATCATTGCCAGACGCAGAAGACGAGGTAATCAGGCAATTAGCTCAACGCCTCCAAGTGAATTAGTGTATCGCAAATTGGCCGCATCAAATCAAAGTCTATGCTAATTGTCTTGCCTCCACTAAAGTCTGTGAATTTTTTGTGTGATGTGCGCTTGCTCGAATAATAATTTCATATAATTTTTGTATACACTTTTAAGTTAACTTTTACATTTTTTTATAGTATGTGTCCAATAGTTGTCTTGCCCGTCCTTGCACAAAGTGTTGAAAGTGTTCAGTATTGTCTTTATTTTTGTATGCAACAATATAAATTCTTATACTTATACAAAATACACAAAATTTATATATTTAAGTGTTATGTTGTTGTTTTTGTTTGTTTTCCAGTGCACAGATTGAGTCTGCAAAAGTCTCGTCGCATGTAAGCTGATCGTCCAATGCATGTTTTCTAGCTCTACAAAACGATTTTAACTTTTTAAATATGCGAAAATGAAAAACTAATGATTTAAAACTTCTTGACAGGCTGCCTGCCATTTGGCACACATAATCGTCGTCATGCCTGGGAGAAATCCGATGGCTTTAAACTGGGTGGACTGCTTGATCGTGCGGGTTTTGAGAAGCTCGATCAGAGTGCTAGTGATGATGAACAGGAAACCACCACGTTGTCGAGTGCTCAGTTTGCCTAGATATGTGTTCTAGACTTTCCACAGCTCACTGGTTACCAACTGAAGGCACTGTGCAGGACCAAGACTTATGTATGCACGTAAAACACGAACTAAACATTCCTAGTTCCAACTCCACGTACCTCAGCGAATTTACTTACTTTTCCACTTTTGATTAGTGCAATTATAAACTATATGCAAAACTGTGCTGTACTCTTGTACTCTGTTTTTTAAACAATTTAGTTAATAACATTTTATGATCTGACTGCTTTAAAACTACTATAATGGCCAAATATTTTTAAATAAACGTGTATATAATTTTATGTGCAATAAACAACATACAAATAATAAGCAAAAATCGCGTATTCATTTCTGATATGATTGTATTTTCGGTTCTATAACTATGATTTTAGTTATCTTTAAACTATTGCTAAGACTTAGGAATAAGGTTCATTATAAATATGTATTGCCATTGGATTTTCGTTTATTAACTAATAAGGCCCCTGTGTGGCAAGGTTTAGATTCCCATCGATGCTATCGTGGTATTGGTCGGCGACTATACAACTTCAGCTAGAAATCCTTCGTTTTCCTCTGTAACTATTGCATCAATATTGTAGAAAATTGCATGGCTGCCAATTAGAAAACAGGAGGCACCCAGCGTCCAAAAGAGCACTGCGCCAGCGCCGACTAAGAATAAGACCGGAGCCGCCAATAAGTTTAACGCGAAAATTTGCTGATTGGGCGTGACTTCATGACCAAAACAGTTTACGTTTGTGTCCGAGCAGCGTATTTTGTGCGTCACGTAAGCAACGCTTGCGATTACCAGTAGTATAAGTGGCGAAGTAATGCTGCAAATAAAGAATATTTACATAAAACTGACAATCTTTGTAACGCTGTGCTCCAACCACTTACAGACAATAGATCATTAACACGATGAACACAAATATGTAATTGCCTTGGAAATATTGTAAATTGCGCATAACACGATTACTGAGACGTGTCATGCTGGAGGCGGTTTTAAAGTTGGACATATTTAAGAAAACCGTCCATGGTCGCAATTTACGGCGCACCAGATTTGCAATTTCCGCGGGAGATGGCATATCTTGAAATTTTGGTAAACTGTGGTACAACAAAAAGCAAATACATTTTGTTAATATTAATGACTTATAGACAGAGCTACAGCAATTACCCTTGCAAATCCATTGAGAATCTATAGGAACGGGCTGCCGGTGGCCTCCCGTCCATTTCGCCGTTCATGTCAATAGTAGGCATTATATGTGCCACCTAATTTGTGTTTCGTATGACGTAGGCGTGTTGTCGTCGTTATACGTTTTCGTCTGCCGTTTGCGCTCCTTCAGCACAACTTCGATAAGTTTTATCTTACGATCCCAATGATGCTGAAGATGCGGCAAAGAGAAACACAAAAGTTCTGACGTGTTAAATTATATGCGTTTTAACAGGCATAATGTGTTATTGGGGCATGGAGAAACACGCTCTATAACTATTGCCGATTTCTAAAATGTAATTTAATGTGTTATTAAATTTTGATTAACATTACTATGTACGAACCGAAAATAAATAAAACAATCTAAAAAGTTCCCAACAAAACAGTTTTTGACGACGTATGTTTAGTGTGACCAGATTTAAGGCAATGTGTGTCTGGCAACTCTGTCTGGTGTATTATTAGTATTTTTTTTGCATGGCAGCGCCCAAAGGGTATTTCAAAAAGTTCTTGCTGGGACGAAAACGCGATACTAAGCGGAGCTTCAGCTATGCCAAAGAGCATGAAATTCTATAGAGTGGAATCCGTGGCCGTTATATTGAGTGCTGAAAAGAGACCACTTTCAGCCCAGTGCACAGATGTTCGTTTTTTTGCTCTTTCTCAATTTAGTCTACGAGTGAGTCGATCTGACAGAGATAACAACACAAACAGCCTCACAGGTACGCGTGCTGAAAGTGGTCGCTTTTCAACAAAAATTTTGAATTTTTTAACTGTCCAGAATTCCACTCTATTACTTTCAGGCTCTTTGAGCTATGCATTGCAAAGTTCTAAATTCATCACTATAAATTTTTTTGCTCTTGTGTGCCTGTAATTTAGGAAAGCCATAAGCTTTCATTGTACATGGAACGACTGAAACGGACCGCTTGGGATAGTTCGTCAAGCAAGTATCGCTTTCATGCTACGAATTGCCCCCAATAGGACTAGTTCTGGACTAATCACTAAGGGACAATTCACAGCTTGAGTAGTAGTAGTAAAAAAATATGTAAACGAAGCCTTCCAAAAATCGGATTGTCTAAAATATTAGCTCAGGTAACTAACCTTTGGAAAACGCTGTAGCTTTAGCGAACATTTGTATGCATTGAACTCAAAAATAATCTCTACCGATGTGTTTTGTTAAAAAGAAGAGGTATGAAGCTATATAGTTGATCAATAAAATATTTAATTAGGAATCAAAGTCAAAAAAAAATTACGACAGTTTGATCCTTGCCAAAAAACAAAATATATTCCAGATCGCCGCAATGTGATCAAAAATTAAAAAAGTCTTTCTAATAAAAAACTTTTTTTTACCTTGGGAAAAAGCAAATATGTATATTATTTCGAATGATAATGTTTGTCTCAAAAGTTAGTATATATATAATATAGATGCTCGATCATTGACAAAATCGAAAATATCATTTGGAGTCTTCTAAACTTGCTGCATATTGATTTTGCTTACGAGCCTGGTCTGAATACATTTATCATCAATTTCTAAAAATTAAAAACAGTTGTATAGCATTATCCTAGTGCCATTCTCCTCATCAGGGATGTGCTGGAAATCTCTAGACGGTTTTGCCTAATTTTTCATTTAAATTCCCTCTAAAAATCTCTCGGCCTAATGCCTTTTTGTTAGATTTCTCGCGTTCTGCGTGTCACTAATTGGCTAAAAATCTGCTTAAATTGATATCTGGCATATCGAATTTTTGGCATTGAAATTTTGTTGAAAGAGATTTCTGCAACACGCCTACATGTGCTACAATCACGGCATGTATTCGGCATACTAGCCGGTTTTAACCCCATTTTACATCAAAATTAGTGTGCCAAACTCCGAAGAAGAAACATATCTGAACTAGTTCAATAGAACTCAATTTTTGCATTGCACTGTTGAGCCATACCTTCGACTTTAGCTCTTTTATTTCAATAATACGGTTAAATTGAAACTTTTTCAATAATCAAAACCTCTGGTTAGAGATCATCTTTAGACTTTCTTCCATCAATGCACAAGTAATAAAAACCATACAAATTTTTTTTAGGTCTCGTACAAAAGATGAGACCAAATTTATTTTTTTTACATCTATATTCAAGTTTGTCGACAGCAATTCGAAATAGTACTGTCAATTCACCAATAATTTGTAATTCACATTCATAATATTCATATATATATTTTAAAATATATTCTATATAGTATATATATGGTATGATTAATATAATTTATAGTACATCAATAGAATAATATAACTATTTGGGTTGAAGTATTGTAGTTTTAAATACGATAAACTTGCATTCAGTTGCATATCGGTAAAGATCGCTGTATCCTGCTCGGTTTAGTTAGAATCTTGCTTCATTTTTACATTTGAATGTATGTATTTGCATATTATATAATCACATCTATAGATTTTTAGCGCACAAATAGCATAAATATTTGTCTAAGTAATTTCCATTTATTGTTTTACACTGAAACACCATTATGGACTTTTATTGTTGTTTGTTTAACCATAGGACATAGACAGTATAAGGATTACGTGGGACGTCAACCGTGTAACCATCTTCAGCCCCGTAATTTCTTTGTGTGTAGTTGTAGTGCTGCTGCTTTTGATGAATGGAACTGAACCAAACGAATGAACTGCTCAACCGTTAGATGTTGTTTTTCACCATACCAAGCCTGTTTTTTTTTAATTATTAATTAATTATTTATCGATTAAAAGTGTGTTGTTTGTATAACCATAGGATATAGACAGTATAAGGATTACGTGGGACGTCAACCGTGTAATCATCTTCGGCCCCGTAATTTCTTTGTGTGTATTTGTAGTGCTGCCGCTGTTGACGAATGGAACTGAACCAAAACGAATGAACTGCTCAACCGTTAGATGTTGTTTTTCACCATACCAAGCCTATTTTTTAATTATTATTAATTAATTATTTATCGATTAAGATTGTGTTGTGTTCTGTGTTTCTTACCAAATAAACGCTTTATATCTTATGCTGGTTATTTGTTATTATTTTTTTGTGTTTATTTTGTTTTTGCTCGTCTTACGTTAATGAAAAAATGTACTTAACAGTTTATCGTATTTTTTTTTTATGTAATACTTTTTTTTTGAGTCTGCATATTGGAATAGAGTTTACATCGATTATAACTGCTACACTTAGTTGCTATTTTTGCCGATCTTAAATAAAATTGCATACAGAACGGACTTTGGATGAGATTATTTCTCAAACATGCAAAGTTATGATTCGATCTAAGCATTTGATGGGTTTTTTTTGGCATTAATATAATATTACTGAGTAGCTAAACCAATGTTTTGCTTTTTTCAAACTCAAACTAAAGCGCTGCTATGCATTTATAGGTTTTGTATATCGTATATTTTTGACTTTATGCGTCAACTTGTAAATTGTTTGTTTTGTACACACATATTTATATTGTATATATAATCTATATATATATATATCTTGTTCTGAATATGTTTCTAAAAGTTGTACATTTATATATTGGACATTTATGTAACTTGCGTATAACCTTGAATATTAAATACATTCATATATTGTTCAAAAATTAATGCGCTTCGTAAATGCTGAAGCAAATGTGGCGCTGACAAATATATGAGTTTTAGATATTTAAACTTTTGTAACTTTTACATTGTCAAAAAATGCAGCTTAAACTGCCACTTATTTCGGGTTGCACAAGTTATATGTAGTAGTCGTAGGTATCTCATAAACTCTAGTTACACTGTCGCAACAGCAAAATTCATCAAAATGTTTTTAAATCTTCTCTTTTTTATTTTATTTTGAATAAAATTGTTTGATTTGCTTCATTAAGGTTTCAGCATTATAGTTTTTGAAATTTTTTTTGGTTTTTCTTTTTAAACGCACACAAAACACGTTAGGAAAACTCTCGAAAAGAAAGCGCCAGCAAAACATGATTTACTTAAAGTCCGATTTCACGCATGGCGCTGTACAAGCAGGGATTCTTCAGGCACTCACGTGGACCCAATTGTGGACCTGGAGTGCCACGTAGAATCATGAGCACGGAGCGTGCGGCTGCTTGGCATTCGTTATTCATGCCACATAGACCATCCGCTTCGGACAGGTATTGGTAGTCACAAGCCACTTGCGAGGCACCCTAAAGAAAATATAAAACAAATTGTTTAATAGAATATTCAAATGTCTGAGAAACCAATTAAGATTAGATTGCAGAACATAGAACGGTATCCGTAAATCGCCTTAAACTGGTTAACCAAGTCTGAGTAGCCATTATTGTTAATACTGAGACTGCCCTATTGAATCTGATTTGTAGGAGAAAGTTCCATTTGAATTCACCCATCTAGCGCACCCCTTCGGCTCGCATGCCCTTATGGGAAAAAGTTCATTCCATGAAAAGACAAGGGATTAAACCCGGGACAGACAACACCGAAATAGGACGATCGCCACCAATGTATAATGGTCTATGATTGAAGTGTATGCATCTGGAATGCACGGACCCTTAATTGGAATAATAGAATCAACGTAAACTCTGGACCCCAAGTTGCAGAGAATGTTCGAATAAAATTAAAGCATAGCGAAGACAGTATGATCCAGCCCAGGGAAAGCTCGAAATCGTACAGCTGAAATCAGAACGGACTGTTGAAGCTCGTCTCCTTGCGTACTATCGTACTATACACTAACGGTAGACAACGCGGGAGAGAGTTGGCTAGGAGGATTTCAGAAAAAAAACGAAGCGCCCGTTCTCCTGTTTATTGTCGGGCAACGACGGTGATAATAATTGTCCCAAATAACAGACTTGCTCGTAACAAGCGACATTTTACCGAGGCCAAAAAACTAAACTTTGGATCTACATTATGACCGTCACACCGATTAACGAAGAGGGATAAAGCGGAAAATCCCGCTTGAAGAGGCATATGCAGATGATGTAGATGATCTTGGGGTCTTTGAACTTATAGTATTCCGTAAGATCTTAGACCACAATTGATGGAACGCTGGAATGACAAACTCAACGAACTTTACGACGACATTGAAAAAGTCAAGCGAATCAACATACAGCGGTTCCGATTTCTTGTTTATACTGTGCATTCGAACACAGAAGCTCCTAAGAGAAAGGTCGTTAAGGTAGCTGTTGAAGGGAATAACGAACGGGTACCCGGAAGGATCAGGCAAAGGGCGCACTAACTGCATTTGGTATCACAAAGTGGAAAGGGCGTGCGCGAAACAGATGCCATTGAAGGAGCGCATTCTTCAAATCGTAACATGTTAACGGGTTGTTACTGGCTGTCAAGAAGAAAAAGATATTAAAATTTGTATACTAAATTTATAAAAATTTGATGCAGACAGTCGAGACGGTGCCCGACAGTGGGATACCATGTACCCATTTTTCAAATTTCATGCAAATTTTTGTATCGGTGCGTTGAACGGTAAGTGGGTAATTAAAGTAACTGTACTACGGGGGTAGGGGGGATGGTGAAGAAAAAGGTCAAAACTGTTTGGTTTACAAGCCTAACGTACCACATTTGGTGAACATGTTAACAGTGTGCATAACTGTGTGTGGGTTAAACCGCAAATTCGACATAAGTCGATAAACTTGCACTGAATAGGTAAAATGTGCATCTTTTGGTGAAAAATTGTTGATCTAGCTATTTTAGTCTCCGAGAACGGTGCGACTATTGCTCCTGACCATTTTGGCCCATGGAACATAAGGTCTGCCACGCCTCCTTCTACCTGTTACATACATTGCACAAATCTATAATACCCTTTTACACTTTGTGTACTGGGTATAATTGCGGGTTCGATTCGATTCTTAAGCAAAAAAAAGTTTAAACAACTTTTAGATAGTACTTACACAAAGATAGCAAATCTGATGCACGCCACAAAGAGGCAGTAGCTCCTGGTTGAGATCACCAGCTATTAAGTCAACACCTCGACAACGTTCTGCCATTGACTCGATCATGGGGCATTGATTGGAGCCAATTATGTAGTTTTTGTTGCCCAAGTAAGCATCATTAAGAGACTCAAAAGGTGCATTGGTCAAGGCATCATCCATAGCATTTGGCTGTTCCGGATAGCGTAAGTAGCCGCTGCGTTTCTTCTTCTTGCTGGCATCGGTATCAAGCTGTTGTGTCTTTGACTCGCTATGAAGCATAGCAAGTAAAGTTATTTGTCTATAAAAATGTTTAAAGATTCTTACTCATTGTCATCTGCCTGTTCCTTCTTGATGCTGTAGCGCTTCTTAGACGGCCAGTATGCATCCAAGCTATTCTCCTCCGACTCGGGCTCGACGACATTACGCAATAAATGGTTTTCATTTTCCACCGACTGACGCAACTTGTCCAATGCTCGGCGCATTTTTTCCAAGCTATAAGCAGTAGCTAGACGCGATAGAACGTGATCCTTTAACTTGCGTATTTCCTCCTGGTTGGATATGCCTTCGTGTGCACCTGTATATTTGATTGTCTCATCAATGATGAAATCTTCGATGGATTGCAGTTTCTTGTCCATGCTCTCTAGTTTGTCGGAATCAATGTCACGTTTCTTCTTTTGATCCTCATCGTTATTGTTTTCGTTGCTGCTGCGCTTTTTGGCATCTGATCTGTAAGATAAATCCATATTTTCAAAATTGCGCAAATTTCAAACACTCCTTTCGATCAAAACTTTTTTTTTGCTGAGAGACTTTAAAAACTGTTAAGATTGTTCCTAATTTTTGCTCAAAATCAGCGCAATTTCAATAAGAGTTTTGGAATTGGAAAAGTTAGCTATTCTTTTATATAGATGTCAATTCAATTTTTATTGAAAAAAAAAAACAATTTTTGAATAAGATGTGGCAAAACTCAGATGAAAACGATTTTTTATTTATTATTGTTCTTCTATTTTTTTTCTTCTTTTATGCCTTAAACCAATTTTGGGAATTTCCATCGTTTCAATAAAATTTCAGTCCATATTGATCAGTTATCTGTTTAGATCACTTTTATATAATTTTTTATAGTATTTAATTGAAAACACTGCATTTTTCAAAAAAACATTTGTCAAATCTGAGATTAAATCCATTTCAGGAGTCTACTGCTTAAACTTTTGCGAAGTTTATAGGGAATTTCGTAAATTTTTTTGGTAATGGATTTGAATTAGAGTCGTTATCTAGTTGCAACTCTTTTATCTCAATGTCGCATTTTGTATGAGAAACACCGCAATTTCTAAATTATTTGTGGTGAAACTGATCCTGAGTCATATTTCAGGAATATAATGCCTTAATGCTAGAAATTGAAAATTGATGTATGTTATTTAGAGGTCATTTCCTTTTAAATTACAACAATTTTATACAATGCCAATAAAAACATTGCGACGAAATTGAGTTGATAGCTATTTTAAGAATTTTAACTATGAAATTAATAGGAAAAAAGCTATTTTGGGCTATATTGCCTTCAAATTGATTCCCACAACTTTTCACCTAAAAGTAGGGGTTCTGCGCTTGTCAACCGCCGTGACCATTCATCGAAGTAGTTCATATTCATCTTCTTTCTTCCCATTCTCATTTCTATTCCTTTTGCTCTTCGTCTTTGTCTTCAACCATAATTATTCTAATTCGTTTCGTCAACTTCGTTACCGATGCTAAGCAAGCAGGAGGGTTATGATTTTCCACCGGTAATAAAAAAATTGGGAGCATAATGCAACATCTACTACAAAATACCTATTGAATGATCGAAATTATAAGGCTGAGTGCCGTACTTTGATCACAATGTAGTACAAGAAATACCTTTTTGTTTTGATGACGTTCAATAGAATTTTCTCAACCCAATCTCACTTACTCTGACACCTGCACAGATTTCTTCTTGCGATCGAGTCCAAAGTACTGAGACCAGTCAATGGACTTTTTGGCGCGCAGCATCAAATGACCAACAGTTGGAGCATGCACATGCTTGGAGCTAGCAGCACGCTTCTTCTTGCGTCGCTCCTCTGCATCTGGCTCTTCCTCCTCTTCATCCTCGTCAAATTCATCGTGATCATCTTCTTCGGTATTTTCTTCACCCTCCTCAGACTCTTCACCCGAGTGATGCACATGATCGCTGCGTTTGCGATGCTTATGCTCCCTAGCCGCTTCCATGTCTTCACCATGATGACCGGCATGTCCATGCTGCATTAGCTCGCCCGGACCCGTCTTAGCTGCAGCATCAGTGCTTAGATTTACGCGTTGAAAGTTAATCTCCAAACGCATATCGCTGAGAGCTGTGGCTGTGGTTTGAGGTGCTTGCGTAGTTGCGGTAACCTTCAGCTGCTCATCGGTTGAGCGTTTTTTTTTCTCCTCCTCGGGCTTGCCAAATAGCTCACTTAGCTCTTGCGCCACCTTCTCATCGGTCTTGCCCATCTGCATCATCTCGCCAGTTGAGCGTTTGGCCACAGGGAAGCGCTTTTTCTTGTCCGCATTGTAGGGAAGCCAAGGCAGCACAGGATAGCTACGTTTCTTCTGCATTAACAAATAGTACGGCGGCACGCGCATGCGTTTCTTTTGCTCAAATAAATTGTCCTCGGAAACTTCATTTTCCTGCTGTTGATACTTCTCCCACAGTTGACGCAAGGCGGCCTTATAGCGCTCCTGACGCTCATGCTCGGTGGCCTCCTCTATTTCACGCAGAAACTCATCGGTTAACTCGCTGTGCGTATCGACATTGCCCTGAGTTTCACGTTCCCGAAACACAGATGGAGCAGCTCCTGTTGCCGCTGCGTTGTCTGTAATGGCAAATCTAAGGTTAGCAAACTAAGTATTGACATTGACCTTCAGCGCAGCCCGAATGATTGGGTAACGTGAGGCGTTGACAAGCTATGGACTATAAATCTAAGTTGTGTAATTAATTCGCCGACTAGGCGCACGGGTGCTCTAATAACGTGAGATTGATTGTAAGTGCGTGAGAGCGCCGTAGTATGTGTAGCTAAGTGTGTGCCTGTGTGTGTGGCTGGGTGTGACATGCAGTAGGTGCTGAGCGTCGACCTTTATCACAGACATATGGCCATTAAATCAAATGGCCGGAAGACCGTTGGACCGCTTGCTTTACTAGCTTACAGCTGACTGCATCAGTCAGGCCTGATTTGACAAGGCCCACACACACACTCACACACACACACGCATACCAACGTTAATCCAAGTTGAGTGGTCTTAGCCCATTTTGATAAGCAATTTCTGTAATGTGCTAATGCTTAGGCATTGTTGGCTTATGCCTGATATATTTGGTTAAGAGCTCTCTCTCTCTCAAGTGCACTCACACACAAACATGGTCCACCATTATTTACTCTACTTACCATAATGCTCGTCACGTTCTCTAAAGAGCGAACTACGCTTTTTCTTGTCATCTGTAAAGGGTCTTTTGGTGTTTTGCTCCTCATCAAATTCATAACCACCAAAAGGACCTAAGGTTAGGCCACCACGATCAGCCTCATACTTCTCACGCTCTAAGTACTTGGCTAGTGACTGATTGATTCTATGACGGTTCCGATTTTTATTCTTGTTGCCAGTGCCAAATAATTTGCTATCTGTAGGTGCGTTTTAAAAAGAAACAAGAGAAACAAGAGATCCAAACGTGAACGGGGTGAAACTAAAGCTTTCTGGTGCAATTTTGTGCAATTTAATGGGAAGCAGGGTATTGAAGTGCGGTGCGCTGCGGTTCTTTACCATCTCAGGCACGTGCGCTTACGTGCAATATACGGTCTGCCATTTCACTTACAGTACTTAGCATGCAAATGACAGCAGCTGCTGCTGCGGACCATCAAGCTTAAAATTTAGGTTATGCAACAAGCTAATTTAGTTGTTACCAGTTTGCCTAGCAACTAAATTTGGCTTAAATTTGAAAGCATTTGCGAATCAGTAAAGCGAGGCAATGCAACAAAGTTCATTTTTTGGCAACTCGAATTAGTACAAAATTTTTTAAGCTCTGTTTACACTGTCTCAGAAACTCAGATGCGACATTTAGCGATAGATGATGGGCGCAGGTTCTTAGCATGTTAAAAAAGTTTAGAGATTAACCGAGCCAAAATTGTCAGTTTTGAAATAACACTATTATTACACGATATCAAAGGTCTAACAAACCTGAAGTTTTAAACGATTCAAACTAATGCCAGTTTCTAAACAGCTTATAGACCCTGATTCCTGGGCTGACTAATCTGAAGTTTTTCTGTTCAATTTTTGACATAGTGTTTCTCACATTTTAAGCAATAAATTATATACTATAATTTTATATATAAATATTATATATAAATTCAATAATTCTTTTCTAGAATTTTAGTTTAATTTAAATTTTATAAGCAACAAACGAGCGAACGATGACAACCCTAGGGGAGACGCATCCTATGGGAAGGCACACCATAATTTGGTACAAGGACGGCTCTTTGACAAATGAAGGCACAGGAGTGGGTCGCGGGATAGCGGAGTCACCTGTCGGAATCCGTTGTTACCAACGATTTTTAGGCTGAGATCTGCGCCATAGGCCGATGAGCAGATATAAACCTTAACCAAATTACCGAAAAAGGGTAATAGCGATACTATCAGACAGTCAGGTTGCCATAAGGGCGGTTGCAGGAAACACAATAAAATCCAATCTGGAAACCCGACTGCAGCTGGAGCTTCTGGGACAACGTAACTCACTCTCACTTAGATGGGTTCCTGGTCACATCAATATCCTCGGGAATGAACTTGCGGACAAGCTGGCTACAGATGGGGTTGCGACCAACTAATAGGGCCTTTCTGTGGCATTGGAAGACACACCATCAAGCAACTTCTAAGAGAAGAGGAAACACTAAGACGAACCACGAACTGGATAAGTACTCCAGGCCTCAGAAAGGCCAAACAGTTCCTTGGCTTAGAGATTTCCAAAAATGTAGAACGGATATTCTATATATATTCTTTCCTCCCTAAGGCGACACATGGTTAAAGGCAGGACTAACAAGATGCTCAAATGAAATCCTTGTTTTTTTGGGTCTAATTTGTAGCTCAAATAAGCTGTTTGGGATGTGCCTACCTAAGTATCTGAACCTAGCTGGGCATTAACAGATGAGGCGATCAGCCGTTTCCTGCCCTCCTTCGTCACTAAAGCTTTTAGAGAGATCGCTGTAAGGTTGGAACAATACTTGAATTTAGAGCTTAGATGTCGAAAGGATTATATAATCTTAGATAGAGATTTGCGACAGTTTGTTACCGATATTAAATTTATGCAATTGCATTTTGAATGAGTCCCTTAAGGCCTAGGGAACATTTGGTTCTGCCCGGAATACTTTTCTTCAGCAGAGAACAAGATTTTCGGCTTATTCCGCTATTTCTTTTAGACATACATATATTTTAATTTTCCTGTCAAGTCATAAGTGAGGAATAATCATTACAACATCGTCCTCGTAGGCAACTACTCCCACCTCCTTTTATGTAGTATAGCAGTTTGTCTTTTCGATTAAAGATCGCTCTGATACAGCGTAGATTAAGTAAGCAATTTTTAGGTACGATTGTTGTTATTTCTTGAACTGGTATATTTGCTCAGTGTGGATTAGATCAGAGTAGATTTGTAGTGACTGAGATAGATCATTGAAGGACGTTGGTTCATTTCTTCTTACTGAGTCTGCAAGCTCCATCGTACAAAGAAGTCAAGAGGGGCTATATTTTACAGTGCATTAAGGGCATCTCTTGAGGTAGTGCCTTGAGCATGTGTGATCCCAAAGCAGGCATGCCTCTGCAGTCTGGTCAGAAAAGTCACGCTGGAGTGAACCAATGTTCACTTCCACCAACTTAGCTTGGGACTGAGGACTTACCAAGTCCGTCTTTGCTGCCAGAATACTTTGAGAGTATTATTCTTATTCGTTCAATAAGAAACTTTACATCACGGACAGTGCAAGAGACACGCCCTTAAGCGTCCATCTTGCGATTTTGAGTGTGAAGAACCTGGTGTGTTGCGCCAAGCATTAATCTTATTGAGGTATGATAGTGTCTTTTACTGCAAGGCAAGAATAATTTTAAAAGTCGGTCTTTGTAATGGAATAATGGATAACTTTTTGCAATTTAAAGGGAAATTGTAGTGAAACCAGCAACAGTGTTTTACTAAACTCGTTTCTATACCAAGTCTTGGCTTCATCGAACTTCTCCAACAGTGTAAACAGCACTCGAAGAACTAAGCCTAGGTGATGTAGTGCAATTCTCTAGTTACATAATACAATTTGCAAGAATTTCGCACCCTACTGTAATTTCTCATGCCACTACGTCAAAGTGCCAATTTTAGATGTCCATAGAAAAGGCAACAATTATTGCATTTCCTACGGCTATCTGCACGTATTCTAAACCAATTACTTAGCCATAATGACATTAGCCAACAGTTGGCTGCCACCCACCTTCATCCCAATCCTCCAAGTCACCAGCAAAGTAATGCGAGGATGATGCCGGTGGCGCATTTAACGGATACTTGGAAGCGTCACGACGATGCAGCTCATCAACGGCCGCCCTTAGCGAGTAGGCGGCATGCTGAGGCGTGGCATCAATGCCACATTCCAGGAGCATCGTTATCAGCAGCATGCCGCAGAGCAAACCGCAAAGACCAAAATATTGGTTTGCCATGTTGTTGTTGTAGGGAAATTCTGCTTTAAAGAAATGTAATAGTTGTAGAGGCTTTTTGGCTAACGGCGTCTGGATGCTGCAGTGATATAAAAAAGAAGAAGAAGAAGATGAGAAAAAGGTTTAATGCATTAATAATAGACTCTCGTTTCGTGACAGATAACAAAACTTTTAATTACATTAACACTTTAAAGGGAGGCCATAATTTGTATGTAGTGTGTGTGTGTGTGTGTATGTATGTGTGTGTGTGAGGGTGTGAGTGTGGTTTGAAGTTTGTGTTTCAAGCAATACCAAGCATCAGCTGTTGACGGGAGTTTTAATTTTGAGGTTGATTATTACTGAATGTGTGCATTTCTAGTGAGCATAAGTGACAATCTGGGAAAGAAAAAGGCAGGATGAACCCCTAATGCACTGTGGACACCTTATTTCACTCTTATGTGACATAATAGAAACGTGTAAATGTTTCTAGCAACGACGAAAGAAGCAAGAAGTAAGGTAATGGTTCTGAGGGGGTAATATATATTTTTATACCCTGTACTCTGCACTGGATTCGAATTACGACAACAGCATTTCCACCTTCAAAAGTATTCAATGAAGACAGAGAGGACGCCAGGGATGAATACGGCTCTGGACGCCAATCATGTGAGGGACATGGTAAAGTTTGATCGACACTTTAATGTTAGAAATCTCAGAGGTAAGTGTTATATCCCTAAAATTACTATGCAGCTCATTGAACCCACAGATTGTGCCTTTCCGATGTACAAGGCTATTCGTACAACGATCTCGCGTATCCTCTTAGAGCGAGCAGCGGTATCTGAAGTTTTTGCCATTGCTCATATTTTTTTCAATAATGGAGGCATTGCAATCAGTATTTTTACTAGGAAGTGAAACGAGTCAAGGAGGAGATCGCCAAACTTGGCGCCTTCATGTTGACATTATCACAGAGTACTTAGTGAAAGTGCTGTGGTAAAACTGCCACAGCCGCTGTGTAGCCGCTACTTGGGCCTCAGGACATTGGATCCGAAAGGAAGCTTTTTTTTAAGAATTTTAAATGTGTGTCCCTTTAAGATCTGATTCCACTGAGTGGATACTATAACATTTTAAGATTCCAAGTGAAACCATTTCTTGTTTAAGCTCCACAGTGGGATACCCTCTATACCCATTTTCTCGATTAAAATCAAATTTCTGTGCAACTTTTTGTATCGATGCATTGTGGGAAATGGGCGTAATAACGGTAACTGTATTACGGGGGTAGGGGGAATTTTTTGGAAAAAGGTCAACATTGTTTGTTTTATAAGCTTTACGTACCATATTTGGCTAACATAAATGTTAACTTTAACGTTTCTATAAATAGTGAAATTTTTTAGTCAAAATTGACACATTATCACCTATACCTTCTAAAGTTCCTATTCGATATTGATAATTTTTATACTACACATGCACAGTATAGCTTGAATGGTGTAGGCATAAACCGCGAAAGTCTGTCACGGAAGAAGGGGGTAATATGTTTGCTCTAACTCTATAGTCTCCGAGAATGGTGCGACAACACGGACAGACAGATGAAGAGGCTCACGGACATTTCTATATCGACTTGACTATTCTTCCTGACAATTTTTGCCCATGAAACATATGGTCTTCAGCCTGTTACATAAATTTCACAAAACTATAATACGCTTTAACACTTTGGGTACAGGGCATAAGAAGACCTGTTGAACCAGGGACTTACAGTAATATCTATACTTATATGTTTTGTATTATAAGTTTCTTCTTTTGTAGCTTATGTCGAAATTCTAATTTTGAGCATTTCCTTTTCTGGCGTTGCCAGCTTCATATACTTATAGTTCAAAGAGCATTGCCCCATTGCAGCCAGCTTTTTGTCAGTTAACGTTGATTCGCTTATTTCATTTTAATCATACTCAAATTTCTCACATAACAATGCCCCTTAAAGACGGGTAGCGAGCCGTGGTAGCGAAATGGCTTTGAAAGCGAGTACTGGTTACAACTTGATACCTTTGCCTTCTAGGAAATGAACGTAATTATTTTTTAAGTGTGTTTACTTCTTGTTTCTTATGATAAAAACAGTAAAAGACGGGTTGTAAATACTTTAGAAAGTACACAAACAGAAACCAAGGTTTCGCTAAGATGATAAGAGAGATTTCTAATGATTGCTGTTCTCAATTCCGAATCGGAATTATCTAATTAATAACGCAGTTCATCATAATTTCAATCATTTTAAGATCTACCAGTGTTAATAGTGAAGTCATCTCGACAAATCCCAAATTGAATTGGAACTGAGAAGAGCCATTTTTGGCTGTGCCAAATGTTTACTGGGTTATGTCCAGCAGCCTTTGAATACCATATGTACCTGCTCTGATTATGATGTATACATTTTATGTGGTGCAGGCATCATAATTACCTATATATTGTAACTTAATTATGCATGAATTTTGTACATAATGACATTGCTCAATGTCAATTTGGCAGCCTCAAAGTGTTGTGTATTGCGCGTGTTGCATATTTTACAACTTTCAACAAAAGATATTTTAATTATTTTGTCATTCTGGCGTTCCATCGCATCTAATGAACTGAGCGCGTGCTACACCTTTCTCTGTCGCGCTCTTCCCCTCTCTCTCTATAGAGGGATTTCACCCAAAGATAAATCAATAAAATTCCAATGCGTGTGCATATTTCAGCATCAACCACAAAGGCAGCAGCTTCAACGCAAACTTCATAAACTATGCTACCACTTCCCGTGGCAGCTCAAGTAAGTTTTACGTCACGGACTTCGAGAGAAAAGAGAGCCGGATAAAAGGCACGCCGCATTCTTTGCCACTGACAACGTCAAGTTGACAATTATGCGCTAGGCAAGTGGAACTTAATGCTGAAAATGCCATTGAATGTGACCATTGTCGACACTCGTCGACGTCGACATTCAGTGCTCCGCTTTTTATGAATGCGCATGTAAGTATGCTACATATTTTTTTATATCTCCAAACGGAGTGAGCTGCTAGTAAATCTACTATCGTTAGATATAGCTGTAGAGTATTGAGGCTAAGTTATATTTAGCTAATGCCAAACTCTTGTGGCTCGTTGAGTCATGCCGCATTCCAACTAGAAGCTCTGCAGCACAAATTGCAGTTGCAGTTTGAATTGAAGTTGCCACCGTGTCGAAAGTTTTTTCATACGTTCGGATTATATGTATCTCAAAAGCTGAATTGTATGACATAAGGCAAAGATTCATCCAGCAATCTCATTGGAAAGTAGCACTTCTCTTCACACTCAGTCGTTATTTCTCTAATTATTTTGCAAATTTTGCGCCATATGTTTATCTTTATTTATTATCTTCTTTAAGAGAATAATACAAATGAATTTACCTAAAGGTAGAATAATATAATTTTCACACCGGCAGAGTCTTACTATCTGTGGCCCTGTGGGGCCGCAACTTGATTTCACGTCATACTAGTTAGTTTGCAACAAAATTCCATTGAATCATAATTACGGATGAATTGGTAAGCAATGATTCTGTAGTTCCTATCAGCGGTTTAGGTCAAAAAGACACAATCCGTAAGTAACGCTGGAAAACGAAGCAAACCTGAAGTTTAGAAGAGGAAATAAACCATTTTGACAGAGCACTTTGTGAGTTACTCTGCGGCATTATAAAGAAGATGATTTTGTTGTATTTTGGAAGTCGATTTATATAAATGACATAATAGTCTTTTCTTCTTCTGAAATTGCAATATCGTGCAAATGTACAAAAAATATTGGACTAGCTTTTGGCTATCGCAGAGCTGGCCTTAAATGCGCAACAATATGCAAGATTTGAAGATGGAGAAACCTGCGACAACAGTCGCGAAGTTTTTTGTCTCGATGAAGAAGAGAACTACCATGGAGATGAGATTTTTCCCAATGGAAAATGCGACTTTTTGAATGAGACTGAGCTATCATGGTCTTCTATAAAACGGACGAAATTAAAATCATAACAAATTATATATCTCCAGTGCGCAACTTCACAAATCGGAGGAAAAGGAAAATTTTTTTAAACATATAACAAACAAAATAAAACATTTGTAAAAGTGAGCGAGCCATATAACCCACCTCCTTACCACTTTCAAGAATTTTCTCTGTTCTCAATTCCTAGACGAATATTATAATAATATCTGACTGAGTAATACTATCTGTGGACTCTGCTTGCTAGCACACAAGCTCCACAAGCGCTGTCGAAATCCATTGGTCGCCACACTTACCATTCCCAATAGATCAAAACGAATATAATTATCTTTTTGATATTTTTATTCTATCTATTCCTTTACCTTAAAGTACATTATGATATCATAGGCACGTTCTATATATCTTCAATTGACTCATAAGGACGAGCATTGCCTTGCCTTTGCTTGGGATGACATTCTCGGGAGACTTGGCTAACGTTTGCTAGGCATATTAAAAAAACTAAAAATCTAAAGTGAGAGTAACAAGGGATAAAAATAAGTGCATTATATTCTATAAGCAATCTATCTATATCATTTCATCGAGATGCAATTTTTTTTTGCGGCCATGCAGATTGGCGTTGAGCTCGCAGCTCTGTCAATAAAGGAAAAACCGTGCGAGGCTTTACATATCCTGCGACCACTTCCACTTAGTAATTGTTTTACGAAAAACCCGAAACGCATCGGAACGAGAGTTGCTGTTTGCCAACGCAGATATTAACAATATTGTATGTCGTACCAAGCTACCAAGCTACCAAGTAAGGAGACTCTAAGAATATCGTTCTATTGTAGTGTCAAGGATTTCGCCTACTTTGGCACCACTGTCTCTACGAAGATCGATGTCAGCATAGAGGTCAAGATCTGACACTTGCCAATAAATGATTCTTTCTTCGCAGTTTTCAATTGACTAGTAGAGATCTCTCTCGCAAAACGCAACTTATACTCTACTCTCGTTTATTATTCTAATCCCTTGGAGTATTGGTCAGATAAGTACTCTCGCATTTGAAACGATGAACTCTATAAGGTCTACGACTGCATTGATAAGCGTAACGCCGTAACGGGCCATTCAAGAAAAAAAAAGGGTAGATATGGGTTTATAACGATTTAAACTAGTATTTACAAGTGTTTGTTTGTATTTTAAATCGAGACTACAAACCTCAGATGTTGCTTCTGGGAAGCCGGTGTATGTGGTCTTGAGATCTAGTTTCAAAGATAGACGAACCTCTTAACTGGGGTTTACGCGGACGAAATTTCAATTTGGGAAACAAAGTTAAAGAACAAAACCGATTAAGGCTAGAGCTATGAAATAAAGACAAGTATCTTCTATGTAGGTACAGTTCCAAAAATACTAAACCCACTAACTTTTGCAAGCTTTGGGCTTAGCATCTCGGAATTTACGTAGCAAAAAGTAGACTTAAAAGCTAAAAGAAAATGGCTGCCGACTCGTGTTATCTATATGGCAGTTGGTTGTTGGAAACCTACTTAATAAGCAGCCTGTTGCTGTTATGTCCACATAAATCAGTGGCCATTATCTGGTCCACAAGCCAAATACACATACCCATACATGCTCATGTATTGTATGTAAATACACACACATAGATACATGCGTACATATAATCCTTTAATATATAGAAGCTGTCTGGCCATATATAAAAGTACACAATAGAACCTGTGCCTTTGACTTGCTCTTAGCCATGTTTATGTATATTTTACTCTGCTTTTTTCATTACTACGGAATTTATGATAAGCGCCTTTGAGCGTCATTAAATGTCAAGAAGAAAGAAGTTGTTTTGCCTTTCAAATCGCGTATCCTTTGCCTGTCTAATGTTCAACCCGACAGCTGTTGTTGTTATTGTTGTTTTTGGGTGTATTACTGCTGCTTGGTTGCTTCTTGTTTAAAATTCAAAGCAAATAAAAAGCCACGCATTAAACTTAAAGGTAAAAGCCTGGCCAACAAGCCAATTATGTAACATTGAATTCAAAGCGGCTTATAATAAATTGCATTTTCTTACTCAATGGAAATGCAATTGTGCAATTACTTAAGCAAATAAATTGACTTAACATTTGTCTAGTTATAAGTCCATTTTCTGTAACTTGGAATGTACGTTGCATATGTGCTTGTTGTATGTGTGTATACTTGGGGGGCAGACCAAGAAAGGCGTTGGTCTGTCGCCTGTTGCGTGTGTAAAAAGAAAATATGGAAATACGTGCAGATTTTACTTTATGTAATAGCAGCAAGATGTATAGATACATTTATGGCCAAAGCAAGCAGAAAACTTCTTAGCCAAACGGTCGCTAATTAGACTGCCAGCTCGGTAATAACTGAATTTGGCAAAAAAAAAGGTTGCCATCACAGAACTTGACAGCTTACAAGAACTCGGCAGGATATTTACTTGGACCCACAGCGCGTAATTACATTCTGATTCAAATTGCATGCGCAAATATGTTCTTGATTTATTTCACTTCCCTTTTAACGAAATCAAATTAGGGCCAGATTCGATAGGAAATGTATACGGCCAACAATTGTCGCCGTTGGCAGTTAACAACGTGAACAAATTGAGTGGGCCTAATGAAGATGGCTTAAATGTCATATGCAACAGCTGACAAGTACAGTTGTGCATGTTACTGCAGTCATGACAAATCATGCACAACAAGCATAAGTACGTCAGACACATAGGTATAGGGGGTTGGACAAGGAAAATAGCGTAGGCGAAGAGTAAAAACTTTAACGCAAATATGCAGCAGTTCCGTGTATAAATATTTACATGGCTTACATTTTCTTTCAGGGGTTCGTACAACGAAAACAACAGCAGGCCTGAAAAAAATGTCATAGGCCAGGCCTTAGCATAATAAGACAACTTGTTTGAGGTTCGCTGTGTGAGTGGCTTTTTATGCTTATGTGTTGTGACTACGCAAAATTGTCTTATTCTTTTCATTAAAGAGTAGAAAACCTTCTTCTTTTATGCAATGTGTTGAAACTTTATACCAAAAAGCAACATATTCTACGTAATATCTGAAAGAGTGTTCGTTAGCAATACGCCCACGCTTACCACGCAAAACAAATCAATGGACGTCTTCACCGCTTTTAGGACCTTTTCTTTTTTGCTGACCATAAAATTTTAACAAAGTTGCACTTTTCTATAGGCAATTTAACTGTTTTTGACTTGTCACGCACTATGGATTAAGAGTTTAAGCATACCGTGCAAATAACACACAAACACTATTAAAGTCTACTTTTATTGACGGCTAAGAAAATTGTAGAAACTTTTCACAACATGGCGTCACACTAGCGTTAACGCAGCTACTGATTTGGAGGTGTGCTCGACCAAGACGGAAACACGAGTGACATCAAATCTGCGCTGCTGCTACGTTTTATACGCGACAGTCGTAGGCGACGGCGACAGCGACGGCGATAGCGAAGGCTTTTGCTGCTAGGAGCAAGAGAGCAGCGGGCATAGCAGCCCATTCATATGGCAAACGACACGAAGCTGAGCGCTCGAATACGCGAAACTTGAGAGAGCGCTTTCACGAGGCTCTATGCATGTGCCTGTGTGTGTGTGTGTGTGTTTGTATCCGTGCGAGTGATTGTTGCTTAGCGTGGGCGAAGCTGTTGCTCTAAAAGCTTTTGGTTTATGTTGTTTTGAATGCAATGGCATTGCCAGCATTAAATTTTTTATTATCCGCTAAGGATAAACGAACTTTTCATATTTTGCGGTTATCTTTGCAAAACTATATGGCAAAGTTCGTATATAAGTGATACAACTGATCAGCACAATGGATGATTTGTAAGTTTTTGAAAAGATTTTAGAAAGTAGACCTGAAAACTTTGCTTGCACTTAAAGACTGCATATTTAAAATAAATACCCAAAAATGAGTAAATTTGCCAATAAGGTGATATATTCAAAGATGAATCAAGTTTTAGAGTAATGCATAGAACTATTGCAATTTATCAATGCTGTCCAACAGATTTTTGCCAGCAAGATAAGTTTTCACTTGCTCTCCATTTATGGAATGAGTTCAGCACGATACTGCCATTGCATTGTCATACTACGACTGAAAACTATTGTTGAAACCTGATGAAATTCCATTGATTGGTCTTATGGTGCACAGAAGCAGCATAAGTGTGAGAAACGCAATTCACCGGAATATATGTACCTACAACGAGTGAATAAGAGCGGATATCAAAAACAACAAACTCCACCCGTACATGTGTTGCCAAACCGTACATTCAAAACACGTTGAGTGTTGCGTGCAAAGTTGTTGCCAAGCGATAGCGCCTTGGGGCCACCAGTATAGTCTTCGTTAAAGAGGCCTGCCTCACCCCACTTGGCGCATCTCAAAGTCTGCTATATCTCGACCCGTCCATCTCAGCTCTTGTGCCTCGACTGTTTCTTTCCAAGAGGCACAAAATGAAAATCCTTCACACGTAGTGTTAGATGGTATAGCCCCCCATGCATTCTTCGGAGCAGGAACTCCCTCGATACGCGAGGTCTACACTAGTCCAGCTTCGCTCTTCAGTTGTACTGCCCACAACAAAGTTCATATTTTCGAGTGCCACTAGAACGGCACTGAACTGACCCAGTCTAGGTTGCCCGCTTCCTTGATCCGGATCTCAGTGCTCTCCTATCCCTCGTCTAATCCTTTTTTCACTTATCTCTCAATAATCGAGATTGTGCACGTACGTGTTTCCCTTGCTGCAAAAACCTTCACACATAGCCACTCATGTAAGTAGACCGTACATAGTTCCTTAACTATACAACTTTGTCGATAACATTTTTCAAAATGGAAACCTCCCTTCACTTGGAATGTGTAATATAGTAGACAGTGCCATACCCTGCAGCTATTTTTCTAGCATATCGTATATACACTGTTCGAAAAGTACACAGTTCTACTAGTGTCTCATAGAGTATCACAGGGTATAACGTGTTCTCTCAGTGTATTTCTAAGATAATTGTAAATCGTTTAATTAGATGTATGTATAACGTACCTACGAGAAATAATTTATGTACGTAAGATTATTATATCAAGATGTACCGCCAACTGCACAATGGGATTGGTTCGCGGCTTTGAGTCTTTCTTTTTCCTTGGGTTCGGGCTGTCAACCTGGTCCGAGGGCAAATCTGACTCGATTTTAGGTGGTGTTTTTTTGACTCCAAGCAATACTATAAGATCAATTAATTTCGTTATTACTTAAGATATGTTTTAAAACCCGTTTCAAACTTTTAGTTTTTAAAACTCAATAACGAATAAAAAGGTTTCCTTAGGAAATCCTAGACAATGTTAGTCAATTTTTTTCCAATATAGGTTCAATACGGGTTTTGGCTTTTTATTGAAAAAAAAAACAACATAGAAACAGACCGATAGAGAACCCGTACTAGGCTTTTCAAACTGGTTTTTACAAAAATAGATTAAATTTTTGGAACAAAGCTTATCTTGCAGGATATTGCATATTAACGCATCCCTCCAAACTATTTATAGACCAAAGCTACAACATATCCTATGCACTTATTGACTGCGTAGTTACCAATTGTACGGATAATGCGTAGGTGCTGCGCTGCTAGCACGCAGGACGCCATTGCGCATACGCTGCGTGGGCTGCAGCAGCCGACCACCTGTTGTTTTTGTTGTTATTTTGGGCGCTAAAGCTGCTGCCTCTGCTGCCTGCTTTGCCCGGGTATGCAACAGCAAGCGCATCAAGGACATTTGCCTAGATCTCCAATAGGTTTTGCATGCTATATGAGCTCAGCTAATAATGCTTAATTATATAAAAGTTAAATAATTAAAGACTTACCACTGCGCCAGCCTCGCGCGTACAAAGCGCCACCCATTTTTGCCACAACCCAGAGCCAAACACTTGCAAGTACTATGAAACAATAGAGAAACAACTTTTCCATACACTGCACACTGGACACTGTATTCAAATCACTGTCCCCGCTGCATCACAAACAGCACCTTAGCTGTCGAACAGCAACGCAAGCTTGATGGCGCCGTGTTTTATGCAACAGCATTTATATGCTCCTGCCCCATGGACAACAGTGCGCATGAGCAATGCACACATACACGGACAACAACAGCTTGGCAACAAGCTCATATATGAGCGTTATGCCAGGCCCTTTGTTTATGCTGGCGAACTGTTGCTTCAGTGTCGGCGCAACTTTCGAGCTGTTGCAGCCATGAACATCACCTGTTACATATGCGAAGTCGGTAAGTTTTGGCGGATTTTCTAGCTACGCCCATGGATTCCCGTGAATTGTGCAGTAATATTGCTGCAGCTGCATGATATGCCATTTCAGCATCTATTTTAAGCGCGGAGCTTGCAAAAGTCCCGGTTTTTGTGCAAACTGTATTGGGTGTGTGTGTGTGTGCTTGTTTAGTGTCCTTGTAACTGACAGTCTCTGCAGAAAGCCGCAAGTTCAGCCTTTTCAAAGGAAATTAATATATGCACGTACTGACCCTGATATCTCTTTTTTGTCATGTATCTTTTGCTTTATAGCTGTCAGTGGCAAAAGTTCACAGTTCAAGCTGCAGGCAAAGTGCCCGTAATGAGAATATGCAATCAATTACTTAACTTAAACTATGAGCTTCAAACCCAAGCAAAAACGGGTAATTTAAACTTTTCTAGAGTGACTGACTTTCGTTTGTTCATTCTGTACATAAACATAGCAGACCATACATCAGGATTTCCTAAAAATATGCTCTGTTTCATTATCTGAGAAGAAAAACTGCAAAAAAACTAATAACAAAAATAGTGAAACAAACATAGTGCGTGAAACACAGGCACAATGAGTCCGGAAATAAGAAAGGTATTTTTATGTGTGAGGTGAATTGATTATAGGTTCCTAAAGCAGCGCATCTTTAGCTGGGGCTTAACCAGCCGGTTACAGTGGTCCGAGAGTCTGTCGTTGTATCTAGAGAATTGAAATTTGGTAGCAACTTTTGGAGATAAGGTGCATGGCTTTATGCTGAACAGTTTGAAACCCTTTTTCTGGTGGGTGTAGCTTGCATCTACTTGCACACACTCTACAGGTCCCAACTATGACGTCAATATGCCTCCTGAAGTAGGGTCTCTTGTCGAGAATTAAGCCAAGGTACTTTTACAATTTCTTGGTGCATAAGCAAGTAGACACAGAAGGAAACAGACTGGGAAATATAGGCGATTAAGCGTGAGGCAGACGAATTTGGATGACTTAATTAGTATGATTTTAAACTAAGACCATTCTTTGAAAACGAACAAATATTAGTGTATTCCTGTGCTTGATACTCGCAATCAAGTATTTCGTCTGCCATGGCACCACAGTCACATTGAAGAACGATGTCAGCATGGAGATTAGGCGGAGTATCACTCTTGCCAATAGATGCTACTTTGGTCTCAGTAGACACACGAGCAGTAAAGATCAGACGAAACTAACACTCTTTAAAACACCTTCGCGTTTTGCTTTATGATGAAAATACGCTTGAAGCGTTTGAGCGATAAGATGAAACACTCTACAACGACATTGGCATAGTCAAGCGAATTAACATCTAGCAGCTCCACTGACTAAGTCATGGTATACGTATGGATGAAGAAGCTACTGCGAGACAAGTATTTAATGCGGCTGTTTAAAGGAGGGTCGAAGGAGCAGGCCATTTCTCTGTTGGAAGGATCACGTAGAAAGCGATACCTTTGATATCTCCGATTGGAGAAGGCACGCGCAAAGCAGAGGCGGTTTACATCGGGCCGTAACCCAGCAAAGAAGAAGAATTGACTATAGCTAAAAAATCTAGCATTAGATTCTTTATTCAGAAATTTTGTTCGAAACAACCAGTTTTTTGAATTGTTAACAACTATCTTCGGTAACCTCGAAAACATTCAGAGGTTTTACCAACGTAAAAGCATCCATTTTCAAAGTCAAGTTAGGTTTGCAAAAAAGTACCGACGTCGCATTCTGTGTAGTTAGATGAACTTAAGCTGCAAGGAAAAAAGGTCGCAATGGTTTAACTTCAAAATAAAATGCACAACAGCTTCCTCGACCAGAACTCTACATATCCTTACAAGTCAAATAAGGTCTATAATATCTATTGGCGCACTTTCCCTTTTCGCAGCATTTGGAACTTATACTAAATGTTACTTACATTATTTGTGTTGCAGTGATAGAAACTCTCTCGCTCTTTTTAGGTTTATTAACTCTCTTTTAATAAGTTCATCGCATTTGATAGTATCAATATGGGTATCAAAAGATATGCACGTAAGTATATACAAAATAAATATGTGTTTGTGTTAAGCAAGCGAGCACTGATTAACGGTATCAAGAGTACATTATCTATGAGTATATTAAAAATTACGTAAGGCTATCCTACAACTAGTTCCTAGACACAAATTCAAATTCACAAGTAGCTTTTTAACTACGAGCTACTAAAGCTTAAGCTGGCAAAAAGCAGCGCCTGTTATCGTTATCGATAAATGCAGAATCCTCTTTAATCGCACTCTATACTTTGATCAGGCCAAAGTAACTGCGATTGTTGGCATCCTTCAGCATGACATTGCGATCGCTGTGTATATCACGCAGGTGTATGGTCTCTTGCTCCTGTAGCTGTATGAGTCCGCTGGTGTGGCAAGTGTGCACCTTTTGCGGCATGTTGGTGGGCACCGTATTGAGGCACTGCAAGAAGGGCGTATGACCATGAAAGATGATGAAACCATTCTGATCGTGCGTATTATTATAGCAGATCTGTGCGTATACATAGTATAGGCCTGGTTCGAGCACCGTCAAGACGCCATTCTCTACGCTAAAGTGTTGCTGCCAGGAGTTGTCACTGCTAGCTGTGGCATGTCCAATATACATATCACCTTGGTAACCTAAGAGCAGAACCATCGCATGGTTTACAATAAAGTAAGCAGCCATCATTAGAAGTTACATACCATCAAGCCTTATAGGCGAATTGTGATGCTGCAACTTGCGATTCAAATGGAAATGAGCCGCAGCCGTAGATGTTGCTGGTGCTGCATATTGTTGGGCCGATTTGGCTGAAATAAGAGATTCACCTGCAAATTAACAGATACAGATAGAAAATGTTTACGATTTTTGCCAATTATTCGTAAATAAGACAGGTTTCTTTATAAAATGTTCATACATACCGCTCTTCAGCAAAGGAAGCTTGCGACGTCTTGCTGTACGCAGACGCAAAGGCGTTGCAGGACGACGCGGTTCCATATGCTCAGCCACAAAATGGCGGCTGTGCGACGATAGCGTCTTTCTTCTGGCGTGCTGTTGAGTACCATCCGCCCTGTAAGTTAGTAGAATAGTTTATAATACAAATTTAATTAAGCACCTGTTTGCACAGTAGTCTGAGGTAAACTAATGGGACTTTTCGTTTTGTAAAACACAGGGTCTGACCAACAGAAGACCAATAAACAACCTCAGTGGTTTCTGCTTCACGTTCTCGCTTGTTAAGCGTAAAAGAATTTAAACGGAATTTTTCTTGGAAAGAATGCTTTTTGAACGTTACGGCTTTCCCTTTCTTCAAAGGGCTTTAGAATGTACTCACGTGTCTTTATTGAGAATAGGCGATTTCTCCTGCTGTTGCTCTAGTTGCGTTTTATTTTGGTTCGACTGCAGCACTATATCATAAGTCTGTATATCATTGCGTGCTTCGGCAATGGAACGTGACTTTCTGTAATGACAGAAACACTTGTTTCGTAATTTGGCTTTGGCGCACCATTTCTCTAATACACTTACCTTTCCTTCTTCTTTTTAGAATCGCTGTAGCTTTTGAAATCGTCGAATACATTATCATCATTGGATGCATTGCTGGCATCTCCATCAGTATCTAAATCGTCTCCATCGGCATCTTCATCGACAGCTGGCTTTGCATTCGCTTCTCCAGCCGTTATATCCTTGCCTTCCGCCTCCTTTTCTTTACTATATTGTTTTATTAAATCAGCGTAGTCAATATAGTCGCTATTCGAATCGATTTCGTCATCTTCATCGTCTTCACTATTCCAGCTGACGCTATCGTCGTCTTGATCATCGTCTATTAGGTCGCTTTCATCCAACTTGTTGGGATCATCAATGAGCGCTTTCTTGTACTACACAAAAAAGGAGAAACGGGAAAAGCGTTAGTATGAAATGGCAGATTCAGAGTATAAAACCCAATTTCAAGTAGCCCCTTAAAAAGTATCAGTTTAACAATGTGTAAATCTCTTCAATATTTAGTATTTACATATAGCTGTTTTTCCCCGCTCAAGGTCAAACCTAAGAAGCTAAAACTTCGAAGTTTTTATTTTTATAAATATTTATTTCTTATCTTCATTTTTTCATATTTTCATATCTTCATAACTTTATAACTTCAAATCTGCATATCTTCAAATCTTCATATCTTCATATCTTCATATCGTCATATCTTCATATCTTCATATCTTAATATCTTCATATCTTCATATCTTCATATCTTCATATCTTCATATCTTCATATCTTCATATCTTCATATCTTCATATCTTCATATCTTCATATCTTCATATCTTTATATCTTCATATCTTCATATCTTCATATCTTCATATATTCATATCTTCATATCTTCACATCTTCACATCTTCATATGATATAATAACTTTATAATTTCTTAACTTCATATCTTTATATCTTCATAACTTCATATCTCCATATCTTCAAATCTTCATAGCTTCCTATCTTCATATCTGCATATCTCATATCTTCATATCTTTGTATCTTCATATCTTAATATCTGCATATCTTCACGTCTTCATATCTTCACATCTATATATCTTCATATCTTCATATCTATATATCTACATATTCTCGTATCTTCATAATTTCAAAACTTTATACCTTCATATCTGCATATCTTCTCATATATTTAAAGCTACAGTTGCGGTCAAGTATTTCACAGTTTACACTTTCTGTGTCAAGTGTTTGGACTAGTATGTGAAGTTGGCTTGCTTTAACATAACATAAGATGATGTGCTGCAATGCCCGGAACGTTGCACTCAAAAGTCATCGACAAAACGGAGCGTGCAGTCGCTCCGTGCTCATTTTACTAAATTATGATTTCATTTTTAAAAATACGCGCACTCATTTAAAGCATCTTTTTTCATCATTTATATAAATTTTGTTGTTCTTGCTTTAAGCTATACAATTTAATTGACGGCGCCTCTCTAACTCTCTAGACAATTGGAGTGTTGCCTCAGTTTTCAAATAAATAACAGCAAATATCATATAGACAGATGCCGGGCTGCACATAAATAAATCTTAAAACGACTTTTGCTATAATGCCATTGATGAGATCAGTTCAATCGTCACTTAAGCTATATGTACATCTAGGCAATCGCAATATCATTGAGCTGTGGCAACCAAACAATTTTCTATAAGTAGTGTCCATAAAAATATTGCCTTGAATGCATGTTTCAAGAAACATCAAAACTATTCTCAATTGACCACAAGAATTTCAATAAACAAATATATATCTGGCATAAAAGGCTTTGGGGCAATGTCACTTTGTGGCTTTGTAGCTCGTAAATCACTTCAAGAAACTGTGATATACTACATATGTATATAGTAGATACTTATATTTTGTCTGGCTTGACTGATTCTTGGTTGCATTTACTTCCGTTTCTTTTATAGAAGTGTCCAAATATTAATTGGGTTATTTATTTAGACGCCTGTACTTTTTGACATTTGGTCGTTTTTCTTTCTATACACTGTAGTTTCAAGGGTATTATAGATTTGTGCACTTTTTGTAAAAGATAGAAGAACCGTCGCAGAACATAAGTTCCAGGTGCAAAAATAATCAACATGGAATCGAATAGCGATTAGATTATATCCATCTTTGAACACCTAGATCTCAAAAACTATAAGAGTCAGAGCCATTTTATCAAAAGACATGCATTTTCAATGAACATGTGAAAGTGGTCTAATCATGTCGATAACTTACTCGGTGAGAGAATTTGCTTAACTAGCCATAACAACCCGTTATCGGGTTACGGCCTGATGTAAATACATTCTTTCATTGGAATTGTGGTCTTACGTGGTGGGTCCCAAACCCTACGCACAACCATTTTAAGGACTGGGGTTGCTCTACTGGTCTGGGAAGAACCCAGTATCATTGTAAGTTGCCACATACGACAAGCTTTGACCTGCTGAGGTGGTATTCTCTTACACACTCACCACACGGTGAGAGAATTCAGCGGTTAAATCTCACTTTTTCAAAACCTTCCGATTGAAACTCAGCACAATTGTGCACTTGCATTGCTTCTACAAACTGAAACGAAGCTCAAACTTCTTTTGTGAAACATCATCAAAGCTCGGGCGGTACCTCTTATGGGATTTTTTTTTGTAGATATGCTAATATTTGAGCTAAAGCCACAAAAGTAGGTGTGGTAAAAGGGTATCCCAGTGTCGGACACCTTATCCAGCGTCTGCAACAAATCGGTGTTTCTAAAGTGTTGGTAAAGTTGTTGTTAATTTATTGCTACCAAAACGTTGAAACTTTTGAAGCTTCCCACGGCAGCAGATTTTCGCATGTATTGCTTCTTTTTTCTATATATTATTCTTGTAAACAACCAAATATATTTCGTTCAGAAAATATTTCAAAGATTCAGCACATATTGCTATAAATATGTCTGCCGTATATGTGTCAGTGCGGGCGCGCGTTCTGCTTTACTAGATATCTTTCTTTTTATGGCGTCACCAAAATATCAAAAAAGGCTAAACTGAAAATTTTGTGTCATAATTTGTGATCAAGCTTAAAGTCGTGCCAACCATTTTCAGCACTTTGGTTTCACTCACCTCTCTTTCAAAATCATCCAAATCGTCCAAATAATTAATGCCCAAACGTTGCTGTAGATTTTCTATCACGCGTTTAAGAGTGTTTAGCTCGGTTTCCAAATGTGTAACACGTGTGGACTGCCATATCTACAAAGAAGATTTATTGCATAATAGCATATAATTAATGTTTTAAATCATTCATAGCTATGTTTTTGATATGCCACAAATTGTAGCGCATATATATATAGCTTCAAAGAGAAAGCAAGAGACGAACCACTTGAGCAAACATCTTAGAAGTATAACCACATACGTACATACTCGCAGAGCTACCTCTTATATGGCTTGGGTTCTATGCTTCCTCAATTTATTGACCAACCAAACAGAAAAATACTTTAAATGCTTTGTACAAATATAGCAATTTTTAATTAATCTTATAGCATAAATAATATAAAAAAACTATAGCTTATAAATTAGGCACAACAAGAAATTAGAGCTAAAAGTGCGACCTCACTAAGTGGTAATTTATTCACCAATCCATTTGATAGGCTGAAAAACATGCAGTTAATCGGTGTGAAAAAGTACACGTCATAATCCAAAGCGGTGAACTTTGACACACGCCTCTTTCTCGAACACTCAGACCCAAAAATAATAAATAACATAAAAGATATTCCTATGTGTTAAAAAGAAAAAACAACATTACAGTTTGCCACTCAGCCCATAATCTTTTTAATGGATCATTAGAGTTCTATTTTTCAGCTTTCGAGGCGTTGCTCAATATGAGATTCGCTTTTTCAAAATGTTTTTATACCCTGCAAATATTGTATGATTACAATGAGTATATTGGACTTGCGCAACAACCATTGAGAGCAAGAAATATGCATTAAAATAGGATTTAATTGATACAAATCCATACGCTTATATGGTGTGACGCTCACATGGCATTACATTAATGAGTGTTAGATGCAGCTAGCATACGGACTGTGTAGAGTTGGGCCAAACTAGTGATGCAAATCCAGATCAAAACATCGATGTTTACCATCGCAGAGTCCATCGGCAATGGACATCGATGTAGGTCCTTGCATCGTAGTAAAAACATCGATGCATCGATTGTTTTCCAATGTTTTGTATTTAAGAATTTTACTTTTAATTATAGAAGCCATCTTTGTTAGATAGTACAAAATATGTGAATAAAAGAAGATTTATATATACTATATACCAAAGACAAGTAGATCAGCGTCCAAATTGTTTAAACATAAAAGTTTTGATAAGCGTTCCGGCAGCAATCTATTTCACATGTCGCTGAGAGTTTTCCTACTTCTGAAAACAACCTTTAAGATGTACATCTCAGTCTCATTAACGTAGTAAAGCCATGCGTGTATCACACCATACGAATCGGTCTCCCTCGCAAGACGTGCCCATACAGACATTATTAGTTTAAGACATTTAAAAGTTAATAATTTTGAAAAGCTGGACAGCAGGGGACCCAGTTTATTCGGGTCGTAGATTGGGATTTGTTATACATTAAACTTTATATGTAGCAACAAGTTATAGCTATGTTAGGTTTTATGGTAAACCAATGAAAGAGCTCAACTAGTTCTGAGTCCGATTTACATATCATTTCCATTCATCACTTTAAAACTATTAGATACGATTTAATTTCGTCCCCAAAACGCAAACTTACTTAACTTTCGATTACAGCGTATTCCTTAGTCAATAAAACCCAACTATAATCTTCTTTCCATTTACTTGTTTTTATTTGTATGTTTAATGGGTGCCATATGGAAGTGGTACCCAAAAAAAAGAAAACAACAACTTCGGATGACAAAAATTTAAGACCAAGACAAGACGCCGTGTCGGTCAATTTGATCCAAAATGTGTGTGGTGCTGCATAAGTACCGTTCATGTGTGTGTGCGTGTGTGTGTATCTGTGTATCTGTGTAAAACTTGTAGTGAATTCTTATATAAATTACTTGACGCCGGCGGAGCAAACAAACCGCCACAGAATGAGGCACAATGCAGAGTAGATCAGAGTGGGGCAGTGCAGGGATGGGCATGGCAAGATACATATGTCATGTCAAGCCAAGAAACTTGTTTATGAAATTATTTAATTAAGTTTGCATTGATCATGAAAAGGCATAGGCAACAGAGCAACGGCATGTAGTACTATAGGAGCAGCCAGCTAAGGCTAATGTGCGATCATGATGCGGACAAGGCCATTGTCGTTGGTTTACAAAGTCTTATATACATGAAAACTGCCAATAAGTTGCTTGGGGGCTCTGCTGGGCTGACATTTTATTGATTGGAAAACTTTTAGAGTTATATATTTGCTGTCCCTTACATGCATACAACTAAAGTGACTGTGTTTTTGGCATGGGAAATTGTTTGATTGGTTGCTCGTTATAAAACATTGAAAGGATTTGAAATGAGCACTTTTTGTTGGGGAAAACTCATATAACCGCGGCCTCATAAGAGCGCGTTTTGTTTGCTTTAAAGTCAGTTACTTAATTTATCTAAGATTTCGTTTTTTACATCATTCGACGTTATTTATCTCAACAAAAGTGAGTCGATGAACTTGATTTGATTTTTCGTGATGAAGCACCATCGAATACCACAATATAAATATGGTGCTCAGAATAACTGTTCGCTCACCGACGAACTTCGTGAAGGTCGATCAAAAACAGTTTTGTTTTACTTGATTGATGCATTAGTTCCATCAGTCTACGTACAATAAGGCAGGAACACCGTCAAGAATATTTGTCGATTGGTGAAAGAAAATTTTTAAAAAGACGAAAAATTGTGGGCCTATTGTATGAGCCCGAAACTAAACAGCAATCGACTGTATGTGTCTTCGAAGACGACCCAAATTCGAAGCTCTTTAAAATAAATGGTAGCCTTTTTTCTTTGAAAACCCTTGCATATAGGTAATACACCATTGGAGAAACGTAATCAATTCTGAATGGTATACAATCAATTCTGTGGAAGAAAAGTTGATTTGACGTACTCTATAACTTTTGACCCTTTTATCGAAGAAAGATGCCAGTAAGACAGAAATATCCCTTTTCAAAAGTTATATTTTTAACAAAAATCATGATTTGTTTGCTAGAATTTTTGGAAAATTAAGAAAACCAACCAACAACATAAGCTGACCAATCATCGACTCACACAAGAGGCTTTTTGAGCACACAAAAGGTCCAATTAATGAGTCGTCTGACGTATAGTCTTGATTTCGCCACGAATGATTTCCTTTTCTTCCGGCAAGACAAATTTGAGAAGTCAACGATTTGCGATATCTGAAGAAGCGGTTGACAATTCTAAACACACATGTTTTCGAAAATTGGTTCAAACGTATGGAAGTATGAATTGCATCGATTGACGTGGCGCATATTTTGACAAACGATAAAGCGTTCTTTATCTAGATTTATAAAAGGCAATTCTGTTTAGCGGGTTAGAGAATACCACCTCAGCAGGTCAAAGCTTGTCGTAAGAGGCGACTTACAATGACGCTGGGTTCTTTTGAGACCAGTAGGGCCACCCCAGGCCTTAAAAGGGCTGTGCGTAGGGTTTGGCACCCACCATGTAAAACCACAATTCCAATGAAAGAATGTTTTTACATCAGGCCGTAATCCGATAACGGGTGGTTATGGCCAGTTAAGAAGAATTCTGTTTAGCCTGCAACAGCTTCGGAACTATCATTGCATTTGCGGTGAAAACTCCAGTGAACAACCTACGAAAAAAAAGGAGCTACAATTACAACGACTCGCCTATTACGTATGTAAAAGCATTAACAATCGAAAGTCATGCATTACATGAATGCAGAGCACTTCAAAACCAAACAAAACCAAGTAAATTGTAAACAACAGCTTTCCATTAAACTCTACACGAGATCCTTAAACATTGGAAATTTAATATTGTTACGCCTGCATATGTCTGTGTATACAAAAAAAAAAAATCAATACTATTTAGAAAAACTTTATGCGCGTCATGCATAACTTTCACCTAGTACATTGCCACATTGCAGAGTCAGGAAAATGCTCAGACACACGGCGTCCACTTCAATGAGGGTCACTTTCAAAGCAGTTTTGTACTTTTGTTTCCAATGTGTAGACGCAATGATACTTTTCAAAATTGAATTAAAATCTTAACAAAGATTTATGCTTGCGGTCAGAGGACGGACGGACGGACGTGTGTTTGTGGCTGCGTCAAGAAGCCAATCATTTACAAGTCAATTGACAATTGTACGATTTCCGTTGAAAAAGCTACCAAGCATTTCCACTTTGTTTGATTGCAGGGTACCAGCGCTCTTTGTGGACCAAACTTATACGAATATATATGTGCATATGTAGTTACACACAAGATACAGCACTTTTTAAAAGAGTTTTGTTTTGTTTTGCATTGCAAAACTCATTTGTCAGATTTGCATATATGGGACAGCTTGGCTCTGAAAAACTCTGGAGATAAAGGCTCTGGCTCAGACGTTGCTTTAAGTAATCAGAAAAATTGCAATTTCCTATGAAGTCATAAAGTACATATATGCGTGTACACTGCACATATAAACATCTTTAGTTTTCATGCTTCCTGCCATCGCGTCAATCTATAATTAGTTGAAAAGCCCACTCAAATAAACATATATGCAGTGAAAATCGTACTAATTACAAGATTAAATGAGCTACCTACAAGCTCCAATTGCAGACAAGATACTTTACTTGATAACTGACAGATACAGTCAGCCAGCATCTATAATTCGTTTACAATAACACACACACACACACCTATAAATCAGCGACTTCAAGATGTATTAGTGCGTATCTCCCATGTCGTCAGTTTGTCTATTAGGCGATTGAGGCTGCTACCTGTGGCAGCTCCATTGTTTGGATTGTCATTAGAAGGCGATTTGCCTGAAGACTTGTTGGTGTTGATATGCGGGGTTTCGAGCTGATTCAGGTGTGCACACAGACATATACATATTTGCTTATACAAATATACATAGATTTCCATTAATTTTTATTATAATAGCTTAAACATTCTGCCGAATTATAATTTCGGAATGACTGGCGCTGCTCACGTGCCGCAAAATACTGTTTTGATCTTTATAAATGATACTAATTAAAATTTTTAATTTAATTTGATAAACTAATGTTTAACAAAAAACGCTTGATGACATTTTCATTATAATAACACTATGTAACATAATGAATAAATCATTTGTGATTCAGTTTTATTTCAAAAAATTTTAAATTATATCTACATATGTGTCTTTACTTAAATTTGATTGGCGCACCTTTGGGCTAAGACCAGCTTGTGTGCCGTCACGAAAATTTGTAATTACGCTCCGATGAGGTTTCGCTCTGTATGCTATGTTAGCAGAATCCACATTAGAGCGAAAAGGTAGCACCTTTATTTTTGTGTTAGCAGTGGGAGCGAAAAGAAGAGCATGTATGATTACGTCATAAATCTTAAATAAATCATTTGTGATTTGTCTTTTTTTTAAAGTCGGATGAAGCTACGCTCGCTCTGTATGCAGTGTTAGCAAGAGCGAGAAAGTTGCATCTTTGTTTTTGTGTTAGCAGTGAGAGCGAAAAGAAGAGCATGCATGCTTATGTCGGTAGTACATATATATACTTATACTTATGAAGGTACTGTCATCTCTACGACGTCAGCAGCACAGCTTCTTATTCATTCATTCTCTTGCGAATTTCAATGATTTTTTTTAGCAGCAAGAGTAACTTGTGATTCTCTCTTTTACTTTTTCAGACTCTCACAAAATTTTAAGAAGGGTCGCTCAACGACGACTACATATTAATAAGTATGCATTGGGTAGTATTGTGTGTGTAGTATGTCAAGTTCGAGAGAACTTGATATATAGTAGATATAGGAATATGAGCCTCCCTTTCAAAGAAGGTTAATCACAGCTTTTTGAGCTAGCGCTCGATAGCATCGTAAATTCTTGACACTGTAACTATTCTAACTGAAATCGATATCTTAGGAAATATAGAAAATTAGCATACATTAAGATAACATATGCCCTACATCATATGAGAATTTCCTTTCTTAAATGAATACCTAGCAAATTTGGACTTGCGTTGATCAACTTAGACCTAAGAACAATCAAAAAGCTTGTGAAACTCGAAATTGTTTGGAATTTTTAACATGGACTTGAAATGAAATTTCATCATGGGTGAGCCCGAAATCTCTAGTCTATTTATCAAATGTTTCATTTGAATTCTCTTAACAAAGACGTCGCACAGTGGAGACATCTGACTTCTTATCGGCAAAATCATAACTTAATGAAATGCTTAATGAATCGTACAATTTTTCAAAATCTATCGATAGGATGTTTGAGTTTATTTTGAAGCTAGCGTACATACTTCCACACGATGGAGAAACTTACGACGAGACACTATTATGTTATTTCTCCATGTAACTGGAGTATATTATATCGATCTTTACGAATGTTTTTCGAAGCTTCCTTTATTTATAGCACATTTATCTCAAATTTCGAAAATATTTATACTCCTTCAAAAGTTATGATTTTTGTTGATAAGTAGTCAGATGGCTCTACTGTGCGTTGGTCAGATGTTAGATATCAGAGTCTTTCACAGATATTGCTGGTACCTTCAATAATTTGATATTTGCAAAAAAATTGGTATAAAATGATTATTGGGTTGAAATTCAGTAGAAAGAGATTTAAAGCACACTCCTGAATGAGTCAGTCATTATGAAAGCAGCGCAAGACACTTTTGGTGTGTTTTCCTGGCTGACTTTTTTAAAGTTCTTGTTTTTTATTAATATTCAGAAAATATGATTATGTATGTACGTTGAGCCGGGAAGAAAAAGCTATGATTAAGTAAAAATTATAATTTTCAAGTACTTTTTGAAATTTACTTAAACCATCAAATCTGGAATAAATGTTCGAAGGATTTTTGATGAAATCAAAATATTCGTTGAAAAAAATGACCCACATGCTTTGAAATTAAACAAAACCCTTTTACTTATGACCAGCAAAGTCAATTCGTTTATCAAGAAGCTAGGTATTTGGATTTCTTTGAAAGATCTTACTTTTTTTTTTTTAATATTGCGACACCATATTCCTGAGCTGTACTACAATACATTACTATGTAGCACAAAAATAGTTGGTAAAGATTCAGGTATTTTTTTTGTTACTTAGTGTAAACTATAGATAAGCAGTAGTCGCTGTAGTTTAAAGGTGTTGTGCCAGACTTATGAGATTAATATGGAACTGCTTCCACTTCCGAGGCACTTGAAATAAGCTTAAAATTAATTAACTAAATTGCAATTAACAGTTTATTATGAGTTTACTGCGGAGTCTTCTGCGTTCTCTGCCAGTGTGTCTGTCTATGTTATGCCAAAAGGTTGATAGTAACATTCCAAGACAATTAGTGACAAGAACTACTGCAAATACTACTAGAGCGTTCACTTACCAATAAACCATGTAAAATCAGTGCCAACGACAGAGCAGCAACACTCAAACCAATCGCGATGAGTTTAATCTTCCGTTGCGAATGGGATCCGCCTGATTGCATGGCCGGGAAATTGTCAACGGCACTCGTCGGTGTTATAAACGGTTTAAGTGTCTCGGCTGTCATAATTGACACGCACAATTAGTCAAGCGGAAGGCGGATGGCAGACGACAAACTTCTGCTACTAGCTTCCAAAGCCGACAGATAGACAGACTTTGAGATGATTTTGTTACAGAGTGCAGGAGACTTCAAGTCTGTTTCTGGATTGCACGCTGAGAGTTTGTTGAATAAGCCGACAACCAACAACTGTTGCAACCACAGCTATCAAGTGCACACAACAACCGCAACAACAACTGAAAACTGCAACTGACGCGATAAACCCCCAACAAGATAAACAAATTGTAAACACTCGCGGCGCGAGTTTAGAGAAATTTATCTATTTTCTTTCTTTTTTTCACATATAATTGATCAGCAATTTACAGAAGAATTTTCAAAAACAAGTTTGCTGTTGCTCCTAGCCAGTTATCAATATCACTTTCAGTACGTGTTTTCAGTACGTGTTCTCAGCCCGATAAAAGGCCAGAATGTTGGCTGATTTTCACAACAAGTTGCACTTTATTTTTAGTTATTTGATTATAGACATGGACTGTCTTGTCGCACTGGCGCCTATATGGCTTGGTATGCTTTTTTCTTTTTGGTTTTAAACACGCGCGATTGTTCAAGACGCGACGCGATGTCTTGAAGATCGCACAATTTCAAAATAAAACGTCCGTTTGCGTCAGCGGCTCTCGTGGAACTAACAATGAGTGCTTAGCGCAGCACTTTTCGTACTGACGACCGCCAGACGTGGCTGAGCACGCAGCGAGCGTGTCTGAACATGTCATTGCCAAAGGCAAGAGCAAAGCAGCGCAGCGCAGCGCAGCAGCTACAGTTATGTGCAGAAATAATCTGAGAGAGAGACAGAGAGAGAGCAAAGTGAACTCATTAAAGGCAACTCTGCCGCCGGTGGCTGTTGCTTTTAGGCGCATGCGTTATTTACTTTTGTTAAGGGTTTTGCGAATTGTCTTCGTTGTTGTTGTTGTTTTTGTTGGTGGTTGTTGTGTATTGCGGTGAATGGCAATGTTTACTGTAATGCACAATGTATGTTTGTGCATATGTTTGTAATGTGACATGTTACAGCCATCCCTTCCCTTTTCACTGAGCACAATAATTAATTTTCATTTGTTCTTTCTTTTGTACATACTCTTCATATAGCGAAAAGTAATCTGCGATTTTTAAGTACTTTTGTAACGCATTTGAGAAAGCAATTTTGCGTCCACCGGAATGATGAGCATCATTCGTTCGCCGGTTTATTAAGTATCCAAACTTTTAGAATCCAATTCGGAAATTCTACTTTCTAAAGGTACAGTAGAAATCAGTAGGATGAACAAAATCTCTTTCAATCATGAACCCATTAGCAAACAAATGCCAACTGAAAAGCAATTCGTCGATATGCCAGAAATATACACAAAAGCATTGGAAAGCTTTTAACTGACGTTTTTTCAACAGATTTAATAGACAACTTAAGGTTAAACCTTCTAGAGAGCTCTGACACTAGCCTGCATAATTGATTTCTTCTTTATTGTAATCTTAATTTATAATTCTATCAGTTACAGCAATCTATAAACAGGTCATAATACAATCTTTATATTGATTTCGAGAATGATTCACCAGGCAGCATTCAGGAATACGTTAGGTTAGGTTAAGACGGCTGTCAAGATACCTGCCCGAACCGCGTGGTTCTTATGACTAACAGCTCTAAGATGCTAACCAGAATGCGACTGCCAAGATACTTAAGAGGCCGTCTTAGATGAAGTGCCTTGGTGATCCAGACCCCATATTAGGCTAAAAATTAACTGCCCAGCCAAAAGTCTGAAGCTTTGCTTTGTGTTGAGCCGTACCAAGTGAGGGCCACTTTGAAAACCGAAACATCGGTGAGCCGTGGCACCTCAATGGACAATTCTCCACTGCATGGAAAAAGAGTGTTGAAAGTTTCTATAGGAAACTCCACCAGTACACTACTGTATCCATTTAAAAGGGGAACAAATGCATGTATCGTTAAGATTGAAGAGTGACCAAAGCAGTACAGCAGTTTGAGGGTTCAGGGTTGAAATCCCTTATAATCTATCACCATCTCTCACTAACGCCAATGGAGTTAACGTAACATCTTTATAAAAAACTATGGCTTAAGGATGTATAGGAGTAGTCGAAGGGCGTTCAATAGCCATTAGAAATACCTAAACTAACTATTACACTTGAACGTGTAAAATCAAAAGCTTATTTCAATTAGCTTTTAAATAAGCCGAGGCAAGACAGCGGCAGGTTGGATGCAGCTTAAACTCATTCAGCAGTTGTTTCCATTGTCGAGTTTAGCACATATCACACTGACACAGTGATGCATCCATGCATGTGATGGTATCACATACCTTGACTCCTCGATATATTGGAGGCAGTCGTAGCTAAACAATCCAAAAGTTGTACAGGACTTCCATAGAAGATGAAATATTAGTAGATGTAGATTCCTCGAAATCAGCAGCCAATCCAGTTGCTTGTTAGGTCAGTTATGGGACACAAGTCACCTTGGTCATTTACCGTGGTACGTCAATATCTGCGTAAAGATGTTAGCGCTTATGGGATTAGTCAAAACTTCCCGATTCCAACAGGTTGAACTGTGCAACATATATTGGAGTAGGCATTTGATCTAAACAGCAAATTAACATGCCAAACACAGTCCAAATTGCTTATCTTCAAAGTCCTCAATTATACAACTAGATATATTATTATACCATGAAGCCTAGAGCCAAAACAATGATCAGAACTGGCTCTGTATATATTTATGCAAGTCTATTGATAACATTCAATTACACAACAATCGATTGTTAGCATTGTTGTTTTTGTTTTCAATGCATTTTTGGCTAGCAATTATCGTACAACTTTTAGTGGGGAAAGCCTATTATAAGGCAAGTAACGGTACATTCTTTTAAAAAATGGTTCCATTCCGATCTCTGGTACTCTGGTGTTTCGCAACACACTCTCCATCACAGAGTTGGAAAGGTAGCAAAAGAGGACATCACCTTATCTCAAGCCACGCATGATATATAGGTCTTTTTCTATCTTGACGGAGCTGAGGCATGCTTTAAAGTTACACCAACTTTGCAGGGATACCGAACTCTGACAATGTGGTATATATGCGATATTTCAACGGGCTATTAAATGCTGCGATAAAGAGATGGTAGGTGTCGATTTTGAATTCCCAGATTTGGCGTAGTAGGAATATCCTATTAATGATGAACCTATCAGGCATAAAGCCGCGCTGATAAGTTCCGATCATTGCATTTGTGAATGACGTTAGTCTCTTATGGCTCTATAGTGCCTTCTATGTGATAGAAAAGTAGTGATACCACAACAGTTGCGCATACCATGAGTCACCGCTCTTCATGAGAGCGCAGAGTACACCAGGCTTCCAATCATAAGGCATGCTCTTATCTAACAAAAGTGCTGGTGCATGTTTCCCTCTTTTCAACGTATTGCCACAGGTCTTGAAAAACAAGCAGATTTGCAATTCTTGAGCCGCATGATAGAACCCTAACATCGCCAAGGTTAGGCGATGGTATATCCACGCCGTCAACTGGGACTGGGGACGTCTGGAGGTTAACGAGTCGAGTTATACGTAGGGAAAGCGTATACACACGTCAACGACGCTATTTTAATCATGTTTTGTCAACTTTTTGTCAAAGAGGGTTGCATTTCAAAACCACCTTCTTTTTGCAAATTTAGGGTTTGGTGAAAGGTACACCGCTAAGCGGCTTACTAAAATCAACTATTTATTGTTAAAACACACCCCAAAATTCTAACATATGAATCTAATTGAAGCTGTCGCTGTTGATATTGGGCCAATCCCCGAATTCTCATGAGCTGGGCGATTCTGCTTTTGGTATTTTTAGCCGTTTTTGCCCAAATATTTTTCATATGACTTTGGCGATAACATTGCACACAGAGCAGCCATTAGATAGACCCCTAAAAATAAGATTCTAAATGAGCACTCTAATTGAATTTTGAGCTCGTAACGAGATTCAAAATATACTTACCTCGTATACTATAGGCGTAAGAGATAAGCACCACATACTGGCACAATTAAGACCAACTGAACTTTAACAGTGCCGGATTTCATTTAGATGATATTTATTATTGCTTTCTGTTGATTACTGCGTCTTATCAATGCAGTCAAAATGCCGAGACACTGGCACGGTGACAAATTGTCTAAGTAGTAAGTTTCGTTGCTAATTATGTCCAACCATAAAACTAATGTAGCCTGTAAGTGTCTCGACAGGCTGTCTGTCTTTCGGCTGTCTTTGCCTAAGTATGTTACTACTGTATATCGTAAATCTCGTCTCCTGGCCAAAGGTGCATAATTTAGAGGTCTTAATGTATTTGCCGTCGCTTACCGACTAATTAGTTTTGAATTGTTGTCACAGGTAGAAACCTCACCTTGAGCAGGGTAATAATGCAACGCGAAATCGAACTGCAGTATGGCGTCTAAGGTAGACGCACTTCCGGCCCGGACTTGGGTGCTTTACTGTAATCCAAGCCACTGCTGCCTAATGACTTGCTTAACCCTTGGTTCTATCAAGTAACATAACTTGTGTGCACTTCAGATACTTTTCAAAGTCAATGTCATTATGAGTACTTTGTAATTGTGTCTGTAATTGACGTTGCATACATATTTCTGATGTTATTTAATTGCGCTCGTTTACAAATTACAGTTCTGGCTTTTTGTTCAACTATTCATTTCGTTTGCACCAATTTATCGTTTGCGAATCTACAAAATTTATTAACTCAAACGATGCTTGAAATGAATTTCTTTTGAAAACTTTTTCCGCTTTTATCTGCGCTACGCAGATACATTTACAGTACTTGAAATGGAACTCTTTGCGCCTATATACAATGAATTATACATTAAACACACATACATATATGTACATAACTGTAGTTTGCATTAATCAGAATTCGTTGCGATAATTAAAATATGACAAGCTTATTGGAGTCCCAATGAAGTGCTTTCAATGTCAGAAATTTCAGTTGGTTTGCAAGAAACTACTATATAAAAGCCATGTGGAAGTTATCAAAACTTCTGCTAAGCCCTTGAATTTCTAAATGAAGATCTGTATAAAGTTAAGATATTAAGTTGTGGATTTCCTGGCTAGGTATAGAAGGTATCTTATGCCAAATGTCATCAAACACATCGTATTTTTATTTGGGAAGTATAAGTCTGAAAGTATTATTCATAAAGAGCTGATCCGAAATATTTTGACTTGGTTTTGCCTTAAATAATTTTTTTATGTATGAGTACCTAGCTGCTCTCATGTTTCAGACTCTCGTATCCGGCACAAACATTTACATAGAAATATAAATGAAAATGTGATTTGCAGATGAAAACCTTAGATTGACTTAAACAAACTTTGTATAAAGACATCTATATGTAAGATAGTATAAGCCAATGTGTCGGCTAAAGTCGGGACTTTCTGACTATAATATACTATATGTTTTAAAATGTAACTCTTCTTACCTATCAAAACCTTTGCGAACCCTCGAATGTATGTTACAATTGATGTATCATATCATAATCATATTTTACTCAACAATGTCTAACATTAACATTTTATCGAACTGTTCCTTAAATGGTATCTGATTTCGGTGTTTTCTTCGATTAATTTAATAAACAAAACTAGCGTTTTCTTTATAATCGTTGGTCCAAAGTGTTTATTGAGCCCTATACAATGCTCAAGTCTTCCATATTCTATGATATTGCTCCTACGTTTGTAGCCTCAAATATCATCTTTATCAAGATATCTATTTTGCCCTTAGTAACTTAAATTGGGACCCTAATATTTGATTTCCTTCCTATCCTGATATACTTCACCTTATAAAATTACCTTTTCTAATTACTGATGAAGACTTAACTTTTAATGTTGTCAAGGTTAACGCTAAGTAATATAAAGGTTTAGTAAATATAGCAACTATCTATAAGATGTGAGAGAATAGAAGATATCAACATAAAAGTTTAATAAGTTGACAAGCTTGCTAAAACTAATTAACATTCACTGTACATATTTAATTTCTTTGAAACTATTAGTTAACTGTCGTTTTTGTTATCGAGTACATTCGTTCGATTATTAAAGTCAAAACGATACTTTATAAAACTTATCAACACTAGGAAAATCACACAGCTGTTGTACCGCTGTTCAGCTGAGCCAGTTCATTTTGGGAACCTTTTTTTCACGTAGTCAAAATGAGGTTTTCCGTAGTTTTATTAATTTTATTAATTAAATTAGTTGATAAAATAAATTCGCAAGCCAATGAAGTTATAGGCTGTGGCGGCTTTATAAAAAGTCATGCAGATATTGACTTTTCGAAGGTGGAAATCAAGCTGTAAGTATAAACAATAGAAGCGCCTGCTGATAAGGCGGCGAAAAGTGCTAATTAGACACCTGAATTCTAACCTTGCATCGTGCACCGCTTGCAGCTTAACGAAACAAGGGTCACTTAAGGACAAAACAGACTGCTCACCCTCAAATGGCTATTATTTCCTGCCCATATACGACAAAGGAGAGTATTTGCTTAGTATAGCACCGCCGCCGGGTTGGAGCTTTGAACCTGAACAAGTAGAACTCAACTTTGACGGGAAGAATGACGTGTGCAGTCAGGGCAAAGACGTGAATTTCGTGTTTAAAGGTTTTGGCATAACCGGCAAAGTTGCGCTTGCTACTGGCAGTGGCGCACGTGATGTGGACGTTGAACTTACTTCGGACCAGGATGGAGAGGTGCGACGAACCAAAACAGATAATAATGGCATATTTTCGTTTACGCCCATAATACCGGGAAAATATGTGGTACGCGCTAAACATGCCAATTGGCATTTTAGCAAGGCGGAGCACAATGTGGTTGTAGTCAGCGGAAATACAGTATTACCAGAAGATTCACTGATTGTATCTGGTTTTGATGTAAAAGGACGTTTTGATACCAGCACTCAGCTGCCCGCTAATATTGGCGTGGCACTGTTTAAGAAAAAAGGCGTAAGTTACTTTATAAATACCTATATATACCATGTATATACCTTTTTCTTTAAACAGCAAACTTTGTTGCCCAAATGCGAAAAGCTGTCAAACTCACCCACAAATAAACTAAAAAGCGATTATGAAAGTGCAATTGCTTGCTACACGCTAGCCGACAAATCCGGCGAATATATATTCAAAAATGTGCCTACTGGCAAATATTTGCTGCAAGCCGTTAATGAAAACTCCAACCTGAAATTGCACCTGAACCCTGAATATTTAGAGGTAGAAGTTGGCAAGGATACGCTGCAGCTGACTGGCGAGTTTAAAATAACCGGATTTAATGTTAAAGGCCATGTTTTAAAATCTAATAATGGAGCAGCCCTTAAATCTGCCATTGTCAAGCTGAATAAACAGAAAGTCGCAGAGACTGATGTAACCGGGACTTATACGCTTGAAAATATTAAAGCTGGCACATATACCATTGAAATCGAAGCACCACAGCTGCAGTTCCAACCACTCCAAGTAAAGGCACAAATATCCGAACCTTTACTGCCGACAATTGTGCCCTCAGCATATGAAGTTTGTGGCAGTGTTGTTTCGCCCAAATCATATGTTGTAGGCCTTACGAAAATGGGCTCTACCTTCCATACAACAGCTACAACCAAACCCGAGAGCGGTAAATGGTGCGCCTATTTACCAGCTGGTAAATATAACGTTGAGGTCTTAACCACTGATGCAGATAAAAGCAGCGGCGTGCAATTCTTTCCCGTGCAACAACAAACTCTGGTTGAAAATGCACCTGTAACCGGCATAACATTCTCCCAGCTGCGTGCTACACTGCGTGGTGAACTAAAATGTCTGCCAGACGCTACTAGCACTTGTACGGACGCTGAAGTAACGCTGCAGGGACTAGATGCCACGGGTCAGCCCACAGACAACAAATGGCGTGCAAAAGCGCATCGTAAGTGAACATTTATCTAAAGTTCTATTATGCCCAACTTATAAAATTCTTATAGGCGGCAAATACTCATTCAAGGATGTGCTGCCAGGACCCTATGAAATTAGCATACCCCAGGGCAATTTGTGCTACGAATCTACACGCGTTTTCTTGAATATCGCTACAGCGGAAGAAACTGCACCTCCCTTCATACACAAGGGCTATGAAGTTTCTATTATATCCAGTCACCGCGCTCTTGTAAGCAGTTTTTGTTATAGTTTTCGAATTTCTAACTAAAAGCACTTTTATTGCAGATGAAATACACACATATTGCTGCTCCGTCAGAGCAACAACCCTCTGCAGATACTCTTAAGATACTTTCCGGCGTAAATACTTTCTGTGTTTCCAAATACGGCAGCTACAATTTCAAACTGGAAGGTTGCCACATCTACGATGATACTCTACCCACCAAATTTATAACACCAGAGCCCGATCAACTGCAAACTTTAATCATCAACGCTGTTGCGCATAAGACCGGCTTACGCGTGTTATCATCTGAGCCAAATTCAGATTCGCTGAAACTATCTATGGAATCCGAAACACTTGGCAAGCAAGTAGTAAAACCTACGGCCGAGTCACACAAGGTGGATGGCAAATATTCATATCGCTATGATACTTACCTCAAGCCCGACGAAGTTTTGAACATAACTCCATTTAGTGACGTTCTACTTTTTGCACCAGCTCAACACCAAATTGTGGGAAGCAACGATTGCGTTGATATTGCCTTTAACTTTGTAGCCACACGCGGTCTAATACTTCGCGGTAAAGTTGCGCCGGCCATTAAAGACGCTACGATTACGCTAACCTTCCCAAATAATCCGGAGCTAACGCCTGCCACTACTCTTACTTCCGTGACTGGTGAATTTAAATTTGGTCCAATTGAGGAATCTTTAGACTTTGATTTGACTGCCGAAAAGGAATCGTATGTGTTTTCCGACTACAATCGTCAATCTGCCTCGTTTAGTGCACACAAACTTTGTGAAATTGCGGTTAGTGTCGTCGATGAAGCTGGAAAACCATTGAGCGGTGTTTTGCTTTCACTAAGCGGCGGCGAGAGTTATCGCAAAAACTTGGTAACCAGCGAAGATGGTGCCATCAATTTCCATTCACTTTCACCCTCGCAATATTATCTAAGACCCATGATGAAGGAGTACAAATTCGAGCCTACTTCAAAGATGGTGGACCTCAAGGATGGCGAAACAGTCAAAGTGACTCTGATGTAAGTTGTCTAATATGTTTAAGGTAAAAAATAATTTTAATAGCCAATAATCTTGCAGTGGCAAGCGCTTTGCCTACTCCATATTTGGCACTGTTACCTCTTTAAACGGCGATCCTTTTGCTAACGTTAATGTGGAGGCCATTGCTGATGAAAGTTGCATGCATCAGCAAGAGGAGGCGGCTAGTGAAATCAATGGTCAATTCCGCGTGCGAGGCTTGCAACCTGGCTGCACTTACACGGTGCGCGTCAAGCCTGGTGATGCCAATGTCGACCGCTCCATACCGCCAAAACATACAATTACTTTGGGCAATGAAGACGTGCGCGACATCAATCTTATTGCTATAAATCCTATTAAAATTGTGGATGTTACGGCTCGAGTCACAGCTCCGTTAAATGAACACTACAAATCGCTACGCATTGTGATGTATAGACGCGGCGCCTCTGATTCTCCGGTGTTTTCGCAGCGCGTGCCCTCACCGTTGAATCCGAAGTCACCCATAAACCCAGGCATAATGATTTACTTCCCGCGTATGCCGCTCGACGGCAAAAACTATGTGGTTGAGTTGCAGTCAACGCTATCCGACAAGACCTACATTTACAAGCTGCCCTCGGTTCCATTTGTTGCTGATAGATGTTCGGTATTTGTGGAATTGAATTTTGAGGCGGAAGTACGTGCAGCTGAAGCAGACATCAACCAAAACTCCATCTCTGCATTGTTGCTTATTGCGCTGGTTTCCATAGCGTTCTTCAAGCAAGATCTGGCTGTAAACTTCTTAAGCTTCGTAGGAGGCAAACTGAATGATGTATTGGCAGACATAGCTCAGCGTCAAAAGAACAGAACGACTACACAAAAACGCAAAAACGAGCCAATTAATCAGCGTGAAATAGAGCAAATGGCGGAGCAGATAAATGCCATTAAAAAGAAAAAGACCAAGAAAATTTAGTCAATAGGCGAGTGTCAATTTAGGACGATTTTATAAATGTGTGTGAGAAGAAGAAAACGTAAGGTATTTGGGTCTGTTTTAAGCCTTAAACATTGCATGATTTGTTACTGAGATTTGGTTTATATTAAAGTTTAGTTTAGTATTTATCAAAGTTAAACGACACACTAGTTTCCTTCGAATGATTTCCTATAGTAAAAGTATGTAAAACAGTAAAAAGTATGTAAAAAGTAATGCTCTTTTAGTTAATGAGGCAAGTTTAATTTGTGTTTTGAAATCATTTTTCAACCTAATAGCTAAAATAAATACATAAATACAAATAAATAATTTCATTTAAAAACGTCCATTTTCCACTACTTTTGCACTAAAATGTGCTCGGCTATGGAGCTCAGCATGCGTTTGCTGCGGCGATGCTTAAGCTTGGCTTGGCGCCTTTCAGCTTGCAGATTCTGCTCATTTTGGGACTCCAAAGAGTTTTCCTCAGTCGCCTCACTTTCCGTGTTATTTTCACTTTGTTCTGCTTCTACTTGGGACTCGGCGGTGCTCGTTTCTTCCGCTGTGTTTTCTATGAAAACACATTCGGGGTTAACTGCAGCACAATCGCTAAAACTGGTAGCTCTGCTTTCTGGGTTATTCGCGTTTGTGTACTTTTCAAAGAAACCACGACCCACAATGCGGAAAGCCATGCTAGTCAACGGATTCAGCTTGGAACGGAACTCCATTTCGCAAACAAATCGACGACGGCAGGCCTTGGAGTCCAGACCCAAGAAGGCAAACATAAAATCGGCGATTCTGTGCGTTACAAATATATAAATAAGCATGTTTTTTTCTTGCTTTAGTTCAAGACTTATACTCACTGCTCTTCGGCAGGCGTTTGGCGTGCTACGCTCTCAGAGATTTCCTCATCCACTTCCTCCACCTGCGCCTCATCATTATCAGTATTAATGCTGCGTTTGCCACGACGGTTTACGGCTGCAGCTGCTGTTGGATGCTCGTGATGTTCGTCATGCACATCATCGGATGAAATGTCGGAGCCTGCAGAGTAGCCACTATATGCAGAGTAAGGCTCAAAAGAGCTTGAATCGAATGATGAAGGCGCTGAATCGAATGAAGGCGATGAGTCATATGATGAAGAAGACCCATAATGGTCTGAGTGATCCAATGAGTAGGGAATGTGATCGTGATGATGGTCAAACGATGGTGGTCTGCATTGTCGATAATTAATTTTTTTTATACATTTCGTAAGTTACTACAGCTTGAGAACTTACGGGTGATCGAGTATTATTTCCTGATTACATCTTTGGTGCGGCCAGAAATAGCGCAGACCCAAATAAATAGCGCTACCCACAAAGAAGGACACAATCACAACCTTTACTTTAACAAAGTAAGCAATTGCAATAGGCCATAAATGACGATCTGCACAGTTAAAGAGAGAGATGGTTATATCAAAATTTCCAAACTATCACAGCAAACTTTCACTTGTTGGGTTCACAGATTCTACATATGGTTGTTATACTCATATTTGGTTTGGAAGAACGTGATCTACGACAATATTTTGTTTAATATGCTGAGATTGAAAGTGAAAAGTGTTAATTAATTGTTATTGGTTGCTCAGTTGTAGCCAAATCGTGATAATCCAATTTGAAAAAAGATGAGTATGTCTATAGGAAAACTTTCGAAAGAAAGTCTAAAAGTGCTAAACATGTTGGTTTGAGATCCAATCAAATAAAAAGAATAAAACTAATGTGTGTACATTGAAAGATGTTGTTTGTTGTTGTTTAAGTTATATATACAATATGAGGTACTAATTGTTATATTATCAAGAAGAATCGGCACAACTGTTCAATAAGATTATGCAACCATGAATTAATTATTTTTTTGTGCTATTTATGGCACAACTTACACAGGAAGAAATGATGACGATGACGACGTGTGCGTCCCTCTACTTCTAGCAAATCTCTCGCTTCACTTAACAGAGTTTCCGTATCCGGTATTTGGGTTTCCGTATTTTCAGTTTCCTCACAAAACACTAGTGTAAAATACACAATAAGCAACACTGCCGCATACCATAACGTATTTTTATGCATATTCGTTTATAGTTTGTGGGTTTTTTTTTATTAAGTTATATATCCTTTGCACTTTAGCCGTTATCACTGTTAATCCAACTCCACTTGCACAGCTGCTGCTGAATTGTTTGATGCACTTGCTATATCCGACTTTGCTTTTATACCGGCAACGGCACAAGTTCAAGGTGATAATTACATGTTAAACAAATTATTAATGTTATAGTTTGAACCAGTAACACCCTAGTTTGTAACACAAACGTAAATACATTAAAATGAAGATCTCAATTCACAACATGTGCGCCTTTCTTAATGTCTAAAACATACATATAAAATGCTATCTATTTCATGAAAAATAAAGTGCAATTTCACTTTTATATGTTTATTAATCGTGCTTTTTTTGCTGCTCGCTTTTGTCTCAGCATTTCTGTACATGTCACTTGAGTTAGTAACTATTACGAAACTGATATAAATACATGTATAATTAGCACATTATATTGCTATTAGCGAATTTTGTCTTTCGAATTGCATAAGAATATTTATCTGTCAAAGAAATTCGAATATTTCAGTGTTAGCGCGCATATCGATTGCATTAGCATCATTCTCATTTATTAAATTATCGATAGTTTTCTTTTACCAATTGCTCATCTCTGCTAGTAATTGAAAACAATAATTTGCAAACTGAATTCAAATTTAAGCTTTCTGTTTGTTACTGTTATTTTTGTCCCGGAATAATAAACCATGTCAAATAATACAAAATCAAATGAGCCCGCGCCGGATCCACAAGCTCCTATAACACGTAAGGGCTTCTTGATGTCGCTGAAAACCGGCGTTTCCATGCCCATACCACAGCAGAATATAGTAAGCCTTTCAGAAAAACTTATAATTGGCAATCTAATCAATTTTACTTCCACTAGTATGGACGCTGTCGTTCCGTGTCAGAGTTTGAAAAACTAAATCGTGTAGGAGAAGGCAGCTATGGCATTGTGTGTAAGTAATGGGCAAAACTGCTTGTTAGATTCACTAAATGGTTTCTTATTTGACTTTAGATCGCGCCCGTGACACACGCTCGAATGAAATCGTAGCCTTAAAGAAGGTACGTATGGATCAGGAGAAAGATGGCTTGCCAGTAAGCGGACTGCGAGAAATTATGATATTAAAGCAATGCGAGCACGATAATATTGTGCGTCTTCGTGAAGTAGTTGTGGGCAAAAGCCTCGAAAGGTATACTAAGCCTGAAAACAACCGTATTAGTCGCTCTAATTTATTTTATTAACTACTATTAGCATATTTCTTGTAATGGACTTCTGCGAACAGGATCTGGCTTCGCTCTTGGACAATATGTCGCAGCCATTTACTGAATCGGAAATAAAATGCATAACTTTGCAAGTTCTTCGCGCTCTCGAGTATATGCATGCTCGCTTTATTATGCATCGTGACTTAAAAGTATCCAATTTACTTATGACGGACAAAGGCTGCATTAAAGTCGGCAAGTTTTTAAACTTTTTCCCACATGACAATTCATTGCAATTATTTCCATTACCTATAGCTGATTTTGGCTTGGCTCGTTTGTATGGCAATCCGCCCAAGCCTATGACACCTCAAATGGTTACGCTCTGGTATCGTGCTCCTGAGCTACTTCTCGGTTGCAAAACACATACCACCGCAGTTGATATGTGGGCTTTTGGTTGCATACTTGCCGAACTGATACTCAACAAGCCAATTTTTCCGGGCAGTTCTGAAATTGCACAGCTCGATTTAATAATCGAACTCTTGGGAGCTCCATCGGAGGCCATTTGGCCTGGATTTTCAGAAATGCCTGCCATTAAGAGCTTTACGTTGAGCCAACAACCCTACAATAACCTTAAAACCAAATTTAGTATACTAAGTCAAGCGGGCAGAAGCTTGCTGGACATGTTATTCATCTATAATCCCAGCACGCGTGCAACTGCTCAGGAATGTTTGGCCAGCAGATATTTTAAGGAACCACCACAAGGTTTGCTGGCAATCTTATATATCTAGTTTTTATTGACATTTAACATTTTTTGCTTTTACAGCATGTGATCCACGTATGATGCCCACATTCCCGCAGCATCGCAACCTTGGTAGTACTTCACAACAGCAACGCACATTGTCGCAAATTGCGCCATCACCAGGAGATATGTCCATTCCTGATTTGCTAAATGTGTTTATTAAAAGACAACGCGTCGATTAAAATATAAACAATTTTATTGACTAAGCAATTATGCAACGCAGTTACAAGTATGGCCGGTCCATGGGTGTTTTCTTGGCCCGCTTATCACGTGCGCGTGGAAACCAGCGGTGCTTTGTAGTATGCGTCAACTGCATCAGCTCCTGACGCGACACCTCCGGATGTTTTTCCTTGAATGCACGCATAGCTGTCTGCAGAGCAGTTTCCTTTATAAGCTGCGAGCTTTGTGCCTCCAGAGTTTCCGGCAAGGGCTTTGTAAACTCATAGGGAAACGGCTGATCTGGATGCCAGGCAACTATGGTCTTGCCATTTTTAGTTACGCCCACGCTTTCCACCAAACTGGCACCACCAACAGGATTCTTATTTAGAGCATTTCGTGTTAAATTTGTCGAAAATAAACGCAGACCTAGGCGTGCGGCCGACATTTTTAGCGATGTGACTTTATTCGATTTTTTTTTCCCTTGGTATCGATGTCCATGAACCAAAATAAAGTACTTATAGTTGACGTTGCCAACTACTTCGAGAAGAAACAGCTGTCTTTGTTATTTAAATTTTAAGAAAACTTCTTCGCTTCGATGTGGATACTTTACGCGTTGTTGGTACATGTCCTATTATTGGGCTCCATATTTGTGATATACTTTCGTTCACCAGTGATCAAGGGTCTACATCCGCAAGTTTCGCTTACATCCAATGGATTAGTAGCGCCCGCACAACGCCTTGTTTTAATCGTTACCGATGGACTCCGTGCCGACTCATTCTTTGATAACAACTGCAACCATGTGCCGCATTTGCGTGAAATATTTCTGCGCGAAGGTTTGGTGGGCATCTCGCGAACTCGTGTGCCTACCGAGTCTCGCCCCGGTCATATTGCACTTATAGCTGGGCTATATGAGGATCCCTCAGCGGTTACCCGCGGCTGGAAGGAAAATCCCATTGAGTTTGACACAATATTCAATCGCAGTGCACAGACTTATGCATGGGGTGCGCAAGATATATTGCATATTTTCGAGAAACTGTCGGATAGCGGACGTCCTATGCACTTTGATGCATATAATCATGATTTGGACTTTTCTGGCCAGCATAAAACGTATAAACTGGACGAGTGGGTATTTAAAAAAGTAAGATTTCTGCTGCAACGTAAACAGGCTGAGCTGCGTGAAGCTGAGCAAATTGTGTTTTTTATGCACTTGTTGGGACTGGACACTGCGGGACATGTGCACAAACCAGGCACTGAGTTGTTTCTTGAGAACCTTAATTACACGGAGCATGGCATTTGGCAAATGTATCAATATTTCGAAGAAATTTTTCCCGACAAGCGCACAGCTTATCTATTAACCTCGGATCATGGCATGACAGACTCAGGTTGGTTGTCTCATTCAAATGCAGCTTGTGCCTAAAAAAGTTATTTTTTAAAGGTTCCCATGGTGCTGGCGCTGCTCACGAAACAGATACGCCCTTTTTGCTCTGGGGTTCGGGTGTCTCAAGCACTGCGCCCTTTTCCGACCGCACGTTTGTGGCCAATGATAAAGGCCAACGCCTGCCACTGTATGAGCTAGAGCAGGCACAGCTTACACCCTTAATGTCTGCTTTGATTGGCTTGCCTCCGCCTATGAATAACTTTGGTGTCTTGCCTTTGGGCTATATAAACGCCGGCGAGGATTATGAAGCTCATGCTGCGTACAGTAACTCGCTGCAGTTGCTCGAACAATATCAGAAGCTTCAACAGGAGCACAATGGTGGATTCTTCGCTAAATATTTAAATGGTTTCACGCAGCTAAGAGCAGCTGAGATCAATGCCTATAAAAGCCATACTGCAGCGTTGCTCAAGACACACGAATATGCGGATATTTTGATTAACAGTGGCAGAATTATGCAATTGGCTCTGGAAGGCATTGATTACTACCATGGATACTACCGTAATGTGTTGTTGCTTTGCACAACAGGCACATTCCTAGGCTGGATATTGTATTTATATCGCCTGCTGCAACTGGAACCAGACCACAAAACTAGCATACTGACTGCCAAAGATCAAGGAAAAAGCAGCACATACAGCTTGAGCATAGCTGCTGTGTTTGTTGTGATCTTCATTATGGCGCAATGCGTGCCGCTTGCAGTTGGCTTTTATCTGCTGTTGCCGCTACTTATTTGGCAGCTTGCCTTGGGGCAACAGTCCAGCAGTCACAGTCAGCTGCAATCCATTGGCTCCAAGGCGCAATTCGTGGTGCTCATAGTCTGCGCTGAACTACTCGTCTTTACATTCTTCGAACGTCGCCTGATCTCACTGTGCTTCGTGGCCTTCGCGTGCTATAGCAATTGGCGTACTTTTAAAGCGGGTTCGCTCAAATTCTATGTTTGGATGTTGTTGGTTTTGGCTTTAACTTTCTTTCCGCTGCTGCCGCCTTCAGTTGGCTACCAGAATCCCATGCTACTGCTGGCCACAAGTGTGCTTATATTGTGGCGTCCTTTGTGCAGCAAACAGCGGCACAGCTGGCACACCTATGTTTGCAACATTGTTATACTACTCAACACCGCGCTTTGTGTTTATTATCACAAACGTCAAATGGGCATACCACTGTGGCTGCATATTGCCTCCTGGCTGTACTTGGCTTATGCATTTGTCTCGATTCTCCTCAGCGAGGAGCTTGTGCTGGAGCAGCGTATAGTACAGATTTTCTTTAATCTTGGCGTGCTCTATACAATGCTCTGCACTTCTTATGAATCACTTTTCGTACATCTTTTGGCCATGGAACTGATGATGGTTCTGTTAGCGCAACAGTCACACTTAGATCCTATGCAGCCTCCGCAGTTGACGTTATCTTTCCGCCTAGCCTTTACTATTTTACTGTACACTTTCTTTTCACTCTTTGGTACCGGTAACATTGCTTCGGTCAGCTCATTTGATCCAAACATAGCACGCTGTTTTCTCAGCCACTTTGCACCATTTGTAATCATGGGTTTGGTGTTGTTGAAATTAGTATTGCCCACAGTGCTGAACTGGTCCATTATCTACACCTACTCCGAGTACGCACGCAAGCAGGAACGCCAGATATTCATATGCCTGCTGCTCATCTGTGATATAATGGGTTTGAACTTTCTTTACCTGGTGCGTAATCGCGGCTCCTGGCTAGAAATTGGCACATCCATTTCACACTTTGTTATCATGGAAGTGACAACGTTGGTGCTGCTATTGTTGGCCTATGCAGCTAAGCTGCTGCTGCGTCTAACGCAGTTTCAGCGTATGGCGAAATTACACTAGACCAAAGAAGGAAACGCAAACCAAGACTCAAGATTTAGTTTTTAAGCGTAACTTAAATTATATATGTCCAATAGTAGTATTTACAGCACACTTTACATATGTATGTAGCATGTAATTAAATCGTTGTATCTAAAAGCTAGGAATGTGTTGGTTGTGTATGCGTTTGGGTGTGTGTATATGTGTGTGTATGTGTGTCCGTCCGTTCGTGCTAATTAAGTCCACGCGACATGGCACGACATCTAATGAGTAGCAGCACAAAAACAATTAACCATTTTCGACATTCTTATCACTAATCTTTAAGATATTGCTCCAATGGATTTGATCCCAGGAGGCGCGATGTGGCAGTCTCATCTATAAGTAACATAAGTAAGCTAAATTTTGTCATAAGGCGTTAGAGCATAACTTACTAGACTGCGTTGGTTTCGCTGTTGTGGCATTCTCCGGTGGTTGCGACTGCAGACAGCTTACCCACTCGGATAGCGAGATCTTCTTGTCACCGTTTGCATCACAGTATCGTGGCATTTTCTTGCCACATTTGCGTAAATTTCTGCAAGAGAGAGAACATTCCTTTAGTAATTCTAACTGATATACCTATAAGTTTAATGAATAATCTTAAGGATCATTTTAACGATTAACTAATTAAGTAATTCCAATGTTAGCAGCGATGTTTTTAGGATTTAGATGTGGAGGGGGTTCTTGAAACTTCATACTAGGAGTTGATTTAGTTTTATTTTTCCGAATTTAAGCAGCAATAAAATAACACGGATCGTTCAATAAGTTATGATTTAACATGGAATTTAGTGATAAAAAATGCGATACAACGAAATTATGACTTTGCAAAGTTCCACTTCGATATTTACTTCAAGCGTCTGCATCGTCTGGCTAGGCAAAAACCTGATGACATAATTCAAGAAACGTCTCATTAAAAAATATTTTGGCAACAAGTCAACGTGCTTAGGTAAAGACATAAATTTTGACTTTTGAGGTCTTTAGCGAAAAACTTATATGCCAAATCGATATTGAGGAAAGCGAGCTTAAACATGATCACCCATCGGAGTTTTTGAATATGAACTAGTGTTGAATGGTGTTATCAGTACAAAATAGTGGAGTGTACATTCTTGTAACCGCACACTTTGCCGACCATTGCTTTAATGTCGGACGGAACGGATGCTCTGCGTTAAATTCTTCGCTTTCGTCGCAGCTATAGAGCTTCCGCCTTGACTGATTGGATAATATGTTGTTCTAAGACTATACAAATTTAGCTTACTAATTCTAAGCTGATTATGTGGAACTTAAATACATAAACACTTCTCTTACCTTGCACTGGTGACAAGCTCACGAAAGACTTTCCATTCTTTTCGTTCCCAGGATTTATTTTTATTCTTGTCCAGAAACACAAAGCTCAGTGTAGCAATGCGTTCATCTTCAGTTTTCCACATGGTTGTGTTGATGCTAAGGAAAATTGAAATGTTTGGAGATACTATTAAAATGTGCTTTATTAAAACCGATTCTGATAATTGAAAAGCTAACGATTTAAAAACTGTGATCATATATTTCCGTCAGCAAATCGTTCACTTGATTTCTGTTTTAGTTTTACTGATAAATACGTCACAAAATACTTTATTGACTGTGTCAAGCGCAAATGTATGTTGCCTCTTCAGGATATTCGGCTCGCTTGACAGAGCTGCCTGTCACTGGTCTACAGCCTGGCAAACTTGTGGCATACGAAAAGTGTTTCACCTACCCCGTATTGCTGCTGGAGAGTATTTGCGTTTTAAGAAACTCCTTTAACTCCTTAAGAAACACCGTCTTGCGTGGTTCCGTACAGCCTTTCATAGGTCTTACAGAGTTCACTTCATCGCATTGAGGTCGTTTGTTCTTCACCGAGGTTCCTGGTATGTTCTTACCAGTGTCCTCATGCACACACCAACAATAGGGTGTAGTTCGGTAGCATTGTACTCGCTGATAACGTCCGTCGGGCATACACTCCGGCACATAGAGCACACTGTTGCCACCATGCTGCAAGGACTTATAGCATTAGGTTAACGTATTACCTACGAAGCTTATACACTAGATAACTTACGCTTTGCTCTTCTAGAGCGACAGCCTGATCAGTCCAACAGTTGGCATCACCTTCGGACTCGTTATTCGTGGGCTCCGTCTTGGAATTAAGAACTGTTAAGAAATGGGCATTAGCATAAACTCTATTCTGCCCTTTAAAGCATGCCAAAATATATGTTAGTGTTAGTAAGTTTCTAGCCCAACATTTACGTACAATAGAATGATGGTGCATAGTTTTTGGATTTACGGGAATGTAGCGTGCCTATGTTGCTCTCATCCTCGTCCTCATCGCCATCCTCATCACCGTAGTCCTCATCGTATTCAGTTTGCGGCTTATGTTCATCGCTTTCGCTGCCGAAATCATCTAAAGCAGCGGGAGCAGGTGGTGGACTGTTACTGTTTCCAATGATATTCGTATTTGTATGATCATGGTTTGGATTTGTATGGATGGTATGCATATTTGTATAGTGTGTACGGCGTGTTGTGGTCGTGGTTATGCTTGGCGTTGACCTGTTGTTCAACATATCAACGTCCGAATTACCTGTATGGATGGATATACATATATGTAGATACAGATACACACACACATACATACAAATATATGTACGTATGTTGTATTAGATGTTTGACTAAGATGGATTTGAAAACCGTTCAGTAAATTGTCATGCAAGTACATGTAACTTGATAAGTTGTTGTTGGGTTAATCTAGGTCTTTTTTGGGACACGTTCACAGTATTTAGTGTCAGTAATTTGTACATATCTCCTTTTTTCGCCACGAAAGTAGGATGTTCGCTTAATATTTTATACAAGCAATAATTGGTTAATAAAATAATAGATAATGTCATAGAGCATGAAAGAAATTGACTGGAATCATGGACCGTTAAAAAATTAAGTGTGAGGCTGCTTGTGTTGCTGTCTCTGTTAGACCGACTCACTCATAGGAAAAATTAAGAAGGGGCAAGAGCAAAAAAACGCACAGGTATGCACTGTCTTAGGAATGATCACTTTTCTATTTAACCTTTAAGCTTTACGATTTAGTCATCCTTACAAAGACTTCATGCAAACTAAGGCTATGTCTTCCATTACTTTGAATTATCACCAAATTTCATGCAAGGTTTAACTAACTAATATGTGTATTCGGTATTATTTTACTTACGATTACTGCCATCCTTGGCCAGGCAACTATTCCACTCCAAGCGCGTCAATCGATCGTCTTTATGAACATCGCAGTACTTGCCAAAGGCACGTCCACAACGTCGAGGCTTTACTGCCTAAATTCCCAGATAAGATTAAACGTCTTTAGATATTGATGATGATAATGCTACTCACTCTTTTAACCAGTTTCTTGAGCTCCCGCACTTCCTGCTTGTCCAACATTTTATTGCCATTCACATCCAATTGGTCAAACTTCCAGTCTAGCACTGCGCCGTCCGATTGGGACATTGGTAGCCCGGCGCGCAAATGCTCACTGCGAAACACTTCAATCAAATGTTCATTGAAAGCTGCACGATCCGCCTTGTTGCAGGGACGATGACCGCCACCATTGCCATTGCCGCTGGCGCCACTGCCACTGTCATTCCCACTGGAGCTTAACAAGCGCGGCGGCGAACGGCGCCTATTGGCGTGCTTAAACTCACGACACCTGGGCTTGCCGGTACGCGCCGATGTATTCTCTATAGGCTTGCCGGAGCTATCACTGCACCAGCAACCAGTATCGGCCAGGCATTGCATAGCCGCATAGGTGCCATCCTTTTTGCAGCGCGGCACAAAGGGGTTGCGAGCTCTATGCTTGCTGGCATACTGACGCGCCTCGAGGCAGGCTGCAAGAGAGCGGGCGTGAAAAAAATCAGCAAACAGTGTTGGGTAAACCAGGCTGCGGCAGCCGAGCAGCAAGCAGCTGCTTGGTTGGTGCAGCCTCATGAGCTACTAGTGTGAACACGCTATTAACCAACTTACATTTGCAACTGCCGCGATATTTAAGGCTAACTTGATGACCGCTGCACTGCACACGCAACAGGTGGCAACGCGTGGGATAAGTCTGGTCATCGGTGCCACAAACAGGACCCTCAATCTCGTCGCACTCGCCGTGCTTGGCAGCGCACTCGGATAACTGAAAGTGTGAAAAATATTTAAAACTTATGCCATAAATTAATTCAAACACGCGTAATATGATTTATTACATTTGTGGCCAGTCAGCCGGTCAGTCGCAGTCGCAGTTGCTGTCACAACCGCAGATGTCTGGCGCTTGACTTGAATACGAATTACGGACAGACGGACGGACGAAACGACTCTCATGCCGCAGTTTGGCTAATACGAAAATCAAACTTGTCATGCCATAACTTGAATGGCATCGTGCAAAATGTGCACTCGCGCTTATTTAAATATGTATCTTGACAAAAAATAAATAAAAAAAATAATAATAACAAACGACAAAATATTATATGTTCGCAAGTTGTTGTTGTTGTGTTGTTGTTGGCCACATTGACTTGCCGACCAACAGGCTGATTGCCATTGGTTAACTGCTGAATGCGCAGATTCTTGTTTACTTAGAAAATTTTCAGAAACCCGAAATTCAATTCAAATTTTTTGTAGCTATAAATGATTTGTTTGGATTTTGTCAGCTATTTGAACGATTCATTGGAAAATGAAGCAGATTAAAAGAACAATTAAGTAAATTGAATAGAAGAGATAAACGTTCTTGGGAATAAGATCTTAAAGTATGAAAATAAATCTTCAATTAGACTAGCTAAAAACTTTTCGGTTTATTTGTAGTCGATCAATCTGAATCCGGCAAGTAAGGTAAGGATCTCTCCACAACTTTTGCTGACAAGGCGAACTACTCTGCGGCAACGTTGTGATGAAGAGCGTGTTGCGAAATGATGATATTGCCATCATAGGTCGTACACAGCAAGATTATAGCGGAACCTTTGCTGCTATTCAAAGAGAATCTGCCAAAATCAGGTAAAGAGTTAGACTCTCTCTGCTCTTGGAAACTATACTTTTGATGTTGACAAGGATTCGGTCTACCTTGACACCATAGCCACAACAAAGAATGAAATCAGAATGCAGCTTAAGCGGAGGATCGCAATTAAGTAGTAGAGACCACTCTAGCCAGGTAAAACTAGCACTCCACAGGACGCCCATTCTTCCCGTTTGGCTTTAAGTCGCTGGAACAGTGTTTGAGCGTTAATTGCTCCGTAAGATGTTTGCCCCTTGACGCGTTGGCAATGACTTCCACATTCGATGGAACAGCAAATATATAGTGAAATCCCCGTCATTTATGAGTATGGACGAAAAGCTCCTGGGAGAAAGCTCTTCAATGCGACTGTTGTGGTCGCACTACCTAACTAAGTAATCAGTGGAATCCTGGGCCGTTAAAAAATTCAAAATTTTTCTTGAAAAGCTGTTGCTGTCTTTGTCAGACCGGCTCGTAGACATATTTGAGAAAGAGCAAAACAAAACTCACATGTATGCACTATATTTCTTTAATGATTTTTTTCCTCTTCTCTTATGTCACCTAGAAAATGGGAATATGACACAGATTTGTTCGAAAATATCGTAAAATACTAACAGGATTTTTTTTAAAACTAAAATCATCTCATTGGTCTTTTATAACCAATAAACCAGTAACTGACGTAACTGAAATAGCGGTTACAACCGAAGTACGATTCCTAGTAGTACAATAAATAAGTCGGTTTTTCACCACACTGCGTAATCTTTTATAGACTAGTAAAGATAGGTATAGGACTTTTACAGGGTAGTGTGTAAGGCTGTTTAATTCCCTACAAATAAAAGATGTTTTGGGGCGCCTACATAAGGCCGTAACACGGTAAGTGGCTGTTATGGCCAGTCAAGAAAAAGAAGAGTAGATATTCTTGCTGTGTATAGTATCCTTTACGAATTTATTGTTGTAACTTGACCAGAGTTATTAGTAAGCGATACCGGTAACTTCGCGTATCCAATCCAAGTGACCGTTGACACGCGTAAAACCGTCAGGATGACCAGCTTTACATCCAGCAGCAGAGCCGAATGACGTAATACCAACCAACTTGTTGCTATCATGTAAAACCAATGGGCCACCAGAATCACCAGAACAAGTAGCCCGTCCACGTCCTTCCTTATCTAAAGTGCACAAAATATTGCCAGGTAAGGATCCATACGTACGAGAACACTGTTCATTGCTTATTATTTGAACGTCGGCACATTGCAGCTTCTCAGGCATCGGGCTACCATCATAAGTGCCACCCCATCCACAAGAAACGGCCCACCAATTCTCATATCTGTTTTGTTTATCATTCATACTGGGTAGTTCCACCTTCTGCACTCTGGTCCAGAAGTCAACATGAGGAATGCGTATTAAGGATATATCGTTGCCGTTAAATCGGGGCCAGTATTGGTTTTGAACCCAATTGTTACGCCCCACGGTGTGTGTGTACACCGGTTGAGAACGTGAGGTACCGCCAAAGGAGATCGTCACAGATTCGGCATCGTTAGTGCAGTGAGCTGCTGTGACAACCCAAGTGTCGGAAATGATGGATCCACCGCACCACCAACCACTATTGCCTTTTCTAAAACCTAAGCCAACAGTGTAGGGTGCTTTGCCTTCCCATGCATCGTAACCATTTACGATTTTGATTGAGATTTTCGGAAGTTTTACGTCCTTTTCTAACTCAAGGTCCTCCGCGGCAAAAGCAGCGACCGACAGTGCCAACACTATGAGTACTTTCATATTGAAATTAAAATTATTGGCGCTGTTCGCCTTATATACCTTAGATTGCCAGTAAATGAACTTTAACATTTTGTGTCTAAAGACCAATTGAGCAAATAAAAATGCAATAAACGATACTGAAAAGAAAGCGAGCCATAATATTTACGTACCGCGTGTTGTAATGATCCATTATTCTGAAAACCAAATATGGTCAAAACTATGTACATAACAAATATTCTACTAAAGTTGAGATCGTGACGTGATCGTGAGATCACAAAACTCAAAATTTGCTCTCGATTGCGCTAATTGAAAAATTGATTTAACGATTGATTCATAATGCACAGCGAAAGCTGAACATTGATGGAACTTAAGGAGTCAATGTGCGGTTTACTCATTCAAGTGCCCGTCGTCAGCTATTTCATGCCACAACATACATTAATTCATTCGTTAATCATCTCCATCTTTTTTCAGGAAAAAGAGATTTTGCGGAAAGTTCTTATTTTCTTATCCAATTTAAATAAATCGGCGCACAATTCACATCGTATCTCTGAATCATATACATTTCGTCACTTCTAAATCAGAAATTTTGACCTTAGCGACAAGAAGTGAAAATCGGATCAGGAATGAATAATAATAGCAAAAAGTACTTGCTGAGTTATTGTTACTTAACTAGCCCTTTCCTTTGGTTTTCGTGTCATCGGAAAGGTTCAACAGACTACAGACATCTGTCCCATGTCCAAATTATTTCAAACGAAAGATGGTGCTGTACGTTTTGTGTGGCGGCCAGCAATCACAAGACCGTGTGTTTTCAATAACCTCGGACTCGATATGATAATGCTGGCCAAACCTTATCAAACAGAAATCCGCGTGTGCGGCTAATGCGTCTAGCGACCTTCAATAACAAATTTGTAGGACATTCGGCTATGAAACTCTACCAGGAGTCTAAGCTGGTGCCACGGGTAGTCAGTAAACCCCGCATAGCCTTTCTTTTTTAGGATCGACTATGTGCTGATTTTAATGGTTGCGGCCCTTCGGGGAGATTCGTGGTGGCTGTGGTTTAGACTCTTTGTCTTTAGACCGGCTGTTAGAACCCAGAGACTGGCAGAGGCATTGGATAGACCTCGGACCATACCAAGGTTGAAGTGAGATTGCCCAACTCATCTGGTGAAATTTGCATATTTTTGACTATAACTTCTGATGTATTTATCGGATTTCGATCATTTTTAAAACGTAGATGCACATAAACTTTAAGCGCACCTCTGTCGAGTTTTGAGATTGAACGGAGCGCCTGTAAACCGCAAAAATATGTCACAGGGGAAGGGGGAAAGATATCAACGTTTCGACAAACTTCATCTTTTCGGTGTATATGCGCATCTTTTAGTAAATTTTTATGCCTCTACCTCTTATGGTGTCTGATATCTAGACGTTCATACGGAAGGACGGACAGAAGGACATGTCTACATCGACTCGACTATTGCTCCTGACCATTTATGCCCATGGAACATATGGTCTGCCACGCCTCCTTCTGCCTGTTACATACATTGCACAAACCTATAATACCCTTTTACACTTTGTGTACAGGGTATACAAATATGCCATATGGAACACTATATTTAATATAGAGTACCATATGACATCCGAGTTGATAAACCCATCCAATATATTCCATGGGATCGTTGATATGTAAGTTTTCAGAAAATTGGAAGATATGGGAGCTTTTTTACGTTATTTATAGTCAGTAGTTATGTCTTGATTCACCTTCGGTTACATGTTTCGTTATGATATGAGGTATTGAAAAAACAATTGGAAAAAATAGTGTTTTTTGCTTCACATATTCAAGACATTTTTTTAACACAAATATATTTTGTTTGTACAATTAGTAGTACGCAACACCAGTAACTTCACGTATCCAATCCAAGTGACCCGTCACACGAGTAAATCCGTCGGGATGACCTGATTTGCATCCAGCAGAAGAAACAAAGGAGGTAACGCCGACCAATTTGTTGCCATTGTGTGTAACCAATGGGCCACCAGAGTCACCTTGACAAGTAGATCGGCCAGCGAGTGTACGGGTGCACAAAATGTTACCAGGTAATGAGCCAAAGGTACGAGAACACTCATCATTGCTCATAATCTGCAGATCGGCACATTGCAGGTTCTCAGGCAGCGGGCTGCCATCGTAAATACCACCCCAACCACAGGCAACGGCCCACCAACCATCATAGTTGTTATTGCGATCGTTCAAACTGGGTAGATCCACCTTCTGTACTCTGTCCCAAAAGTCCACATATGGAATATGTATCAAGGATAAATCGTTGCCGTTGAACTGGGGATAATATTGGTTTTGCACCCAATCGCCACGTCCCACTGTGTGAGTGTACGCAGGCTGTGTACGAGAGGTACCACCAAAGAGTATAGTCACAGATTCGGCATTGTTAGTGCAGTGAGCGGCAGTGATGACCCAAGTGTGTGATATGATAGAACCACCGCACCACCAACCACTATTGCCACTTCTAAAGCTTAAGCCAACGGTATAGGCTGCTCTGCCTGCCGCTGCAGTGTAACCATTGACAATTTTTACAGAGATCTTCGGAAGATTTACGTCCTCAGGATGAGCTAACTCGAGCTGTTCCGCTGCAACAGCAACGATTGTCAGTGTCAATACAATGAGTACTTTCATATTGAGATTGATAGATAGAAGTCTTGAAGCTATCCATCTTATATACCTGAATTATCTTCAACTTTGGGCCAATTGCGCAAATAAAATTGAAATTCATTGTACTGTATTTTAAGTAGAATAATAGAATGAAAGGAATATTTACCAGACACGTGTTATCTTGATACTTTGTTTCAAAAGTCAAAGTCTTATGATGGCAGATAATGGTGTGAAACATATTAGCTCCAATATAACTAAGACCTAACACAATTTAGCATATATTCTTGATATCCTCATACCTCAATCTCCATTTCTTCATATCCTCATATCTCTATATCTTCATATTTTCATATCATCTTATCAACTTACCTTCTTATCATCTTATCTTCTTATCTTCTTTTCTTATCTTCAAATCTTCATATCATCTTATCTTCATATCTTCATATCTCCACATCTTCATATCTTCATATCTTCATATCTTCATATCTTCATATCTTCATATCTTCATATCTTCATACCTTCATACCTTCATACCTTCATACTTTCATACCTTCATATCTTGACGTCTTCGCATGTTCATATCTTCATATTTTCATATCATCATATCGTCATATCCCTATTTCCTCATATCTTCATATGTTCATATCTTCATATCTACATATGTTCATATCTTCATATCTTCATACCTTCTTATCTTCATATCCCCTATATACCTTCTTATCATCTTATCTTCATATCTCCATATCTTCATTTCTTGATATCTTTATATCTTCAAATCTTCATTTCTTCTTATCTTTATATATTTACATCTTCATTTGTCATGTGTTAATATAGTTGGCTTTAACGCGATATCCTTTAACTATGTGTACATGGTATACAAATATCCCATACAAAATCTACTGAAAATTAATGTTTTCGAAATTTCCGATTTTCTGGAAAACTCTTTTCAATTTTGGTCTGCAATGTTACGATACATTGCCTCCAGCAACAACAACAAGATAGATAGACGCAAACGGCAATCACATTCATATTAAACTTACTTTAAAACAGTGGCTAACACCCGATTGGTAATTGATAAAGCGAGACAGGGCTAATTGTGCACAGCAGCAACATCAGTGCGAAAAGCGCAATAGAGCAGCTGATTTGCATGCTTACGAATGGGAGTACACTGAAAAAACAACAACACGCACACCGCAATATGTAAATGTGTGAGTTTCTGAAAACGCTTTCCATGGTATTTCGTTATATGTCGACTGGCCTGACGGAAGTCGCTTGCAAATTTTTATGTTTGCTTGGTATTTGAGGAGGTTTCATGAGGGTTCGGGCACATGAAACTCAACTTATTCGTTTAGATTTCAGTCATAATTAAGCTATCCACTGAAAGACTTAGTCTTCTACAACTTGTTCTTCAAAATCTATAGAGTTATATTTGGCAATTCTGCATATGTAAAACACGTTCTTGACCACAGTGCTGCAAATCTACAAATATAATAAATGAAGACAGCTCAAGGATTGTTACGATAACGATAAAAATATTGACTGGCAGTTCTCACGCTCGCCCAAGACTCAAGAGAGAATCCAAGAAATGAAAAACAAAAAGAAACAACAACAACAAACTATGGTAGCAAGCATTGGACAGTGGAAGCAGCAAACTCTTTAAATACTTCTTCACACTTTGTCATCATCAGGCAGCTTAGTCGAAGTGGAAGTGGCAGTGGCAAAGGTAACCGCAGTCCGAACATAAAACATGGCAAATCTCTTGGTTTGGCTTTTAAGCTTTCAACTTAAAGTCGCGACTGTGCCGCATAACAAGGGCCCAAGCCAACACCTACTTAACGCAGAAGAAACACGAGCAAAACAAAAACCAAATCGCATTTGACTTGTGACCATTTGAATACTCTGCAAACTACACAAAAAGAAGTCTCTTGAGAGTTTAAAGCAAGCAAAAACAGCAGGGAAGTAGACAGGGGCGCACTCTTTTGAAAAGCAACATATTTAACAGTCACTATAAAGAATAACCTCCTTAAGGACGCTGACCTCTAGAATCTTGGGACATTTTTCAATCCAGCTGTTTGCAGGAAAAATTTCAACATGTGTGAAGATTTGGACAAATATCAAGAGCTCAAGCATAAGGGCTGACCGAAGTACTCAGTTATGTGCCACGGTGAAGAATTTATAAGAAAAGATACTCGTTATTTAAAAAAAGCCATTTCAATCAAAACTCAAAGAGTATACAGGCTTCGACGTCTTGCAGTTACTTCTCTGCGTCTTTTTTCCCCTGCTTTTTCTTAACTCTGCGCTCCTTAAAAACATGTTCATGTTCCAGCATGTGACTAGCAGTTGGCAGATTGTCGGCGGCGGCAGATGAAACAAACCAAAGGCAAAGACAGCATTGGTAGCTGAGGCCCGAGAATAAACCGCAACGAGCGGGTGTTTGGGATTTTGCGACCCGAGAACGGCGGGTTTTGCCGGCAAGCAGTTGGCTGAAGTTGGCAGACAGCGCGGCGGCGACTCTTCAAATGTATTTATCACAGGGAGAGGACCAGACAGCGTTCCCCTCTTGGAGCGGACTTGCTGCGCGTGCGCAGTCATCTGGGCAGAGCGAGAGAGCGAGAGAGATGGCTAAAACAGAGATCAAAAGTGGCACAACAGCAGTAAAGGCTGCATTTGCTTCTATTTTAACTTTGGACGATTTGTTGGCACACACACACACACACACGCACACACATATGCGCTACATGAACGATCGTTAACCACTTTTAATACCTGGAATATTCAAGTGTTTTCTTGGGATTTACACGCTGATTTTGGGTTTTGCCTTTTCCCTCGATTTGTTGCTCTTTTGGAATCCTTTGCGCTGCATGCTGTTTTGAGCATTTCATTTCTTTCCTTACCCCCACGCTCCCCCATTCACCGCAATCTTTTTGAGCGTGTAAACGGGCAAACCGTAAGATCGTATTTAAATTGTGCTCAATTTCTTCATTTACCAACAGGTTTTATATTACAGATTACCATTTTTATCATATCCATTTTTTTTAAGTTAATGATAACTTCCTAAACTTCTTTTTCAAATTCCTTTCCTTTTACGAAATGCGGATTGACCGAAGTACAACTTGCAATCTGAAATAAGTGTCACGAATTTTATATAAACTGCGATGCGAGAAAAATATTATTTAAATCTTTCTGCGATAGTCTCTTCTCGATTAAAGTAGCCGCAAGAACGAAAATAAACTTGAATCCCATAAAGGAACTCCAGCCAGGGACCATCTATATAGGAGAAACAAACGTTCTTTCAACACTCTTTTGTACTAAATAGCCAGGAAAAGTACAACTAAAACCATTTTTGGCATTGGAAAGCAGTTCTGGAAAACCCTCGCGAAATAAATACGGAATAAGCTCAAATCAGCATCAAGAACACCTTCCAAATAATCAAGAACTCGCTGAGAATACTGACCGAATTAATTTGACAATAATGTTTTAAACGATGAAAATGGTCATTACCAGCTTACTATTATAAGAGGGGCAAGTGGGTTATGAGGGGGCAAAGTGAAACCTAAATTGGGTTGTTTCATATTATAGCTTTTGGAATGAGGATAAGGGGAGGTAAAAGAAGAAGATAAATATGATTTACATCGAGAGAGGCACGGTGTTTGGCAAAAGAAAGTGCGCACTCAAAAGGTTTTCCAAATATAGATTAGAAAGTTTATTTGTGCTTTTGAATCACATCTTTTGTTGCAAAAATAACTTTTCAAAGGGTTTCAACGACAAACAGTTACTGGAAATGATGAGCAAACTTCATACCGCACATGCTCGACAGATCAAAAGAATTCAAGAGAATCAATTAACGGGGAATCAATTAAAATCGACATGTTTTTGAAAACATGCAAAGCACCATTCTGTGAAATCAACAGGCAAGGCTGTTGGTATCCACCTGGTAATAGCATGGATGTTGCAGAGTGGAGCGAGTAGGGGGCATATATTATTGAAATAGAGCTCAAAACTCTGTGTCAATATGACTGATTGCCAGAACAATTGTAAACAAAGCACTAATCGAAACACCTTATAATTGTAAACCATAAACTGGTACGAAAATTACCAAGCCAGGAGGCGGAACCCCTTAGCTTTAACAGGCGAGTCGTTTGGTTTGTAACCGTCAGTTTTTCTGTTTGTGTTTGAGCTAGAACCTTGACAAAGTGCCAGGAACGAACAGCTACACCATATAGAGACCAAAGGAAAGATCGGTTCAAAACAGCGGTCTGCTAGGAATAAGTAATTTTCGGCATCCGGAAGTAAAGTAACGAAAGTAACATAGAGGTAAGTACCATAGTGCCGTGAAAGAGCGGAAATTGTAGGTACTTATGGCAGGTAATAAGAGAAGGAAAACGCAATTTCCGGCACGGTTTTTGTCCGTAAGGCACTGAATGTATCTTACAATTTGAAAAGTTCGTTTGCAAATTTGTTCTAAGCACAATATATAGATATGGGATTTTTATGTTAAACATATTTAAAATCTATAAGCTCTCAACTTACCGTTAATTCCTGACGTTGCTGTTGGCGTATCGTAGTAGCGGCTGGCTTTAGGATCAATTGAGCGAGCACAAACAGTGCCAAGGAACATCTCACAAACATTTCAAACAAACAAAAAATAGCTTGCACAAAACTCAACTTTTCTTAACTGAAAATGTAATTGTTGTGTCAATTTGTAATTAATGGAATTTTCACGAAAATCGCCATAAGTAGTTGGACATGTTAACTGCGTCGCACATAAAATAGTAGAAAATGATTTTGGATTTTCAACTTTTCACTGCAATGCAAGCCCAAGTCGCAATTTCGTGCGATTTTAGTTTGCTTACAATTTTATATAAATTTTAATTGATTTGTGTGTCTATTTTTAGTATTTTAGGCAAAATTTTGCTTGAATATGTACGATAAATTGGTATAGTTTGTTTATATATCAAAATTCTGGTATATGGATTTTAGCTTTTTGGCTTTTCTTTTTCTTTTTTTTTTTTTGTTTAAGTATCTTTTAAGTGCAAAACACAGAACATACACACAAAAACCGTCAAAAATTAAAAACCAAACCGTTCGTCGTCAAGTTTCAAATACGAATGGCAACCGAGCAAGCAAGTTCCATAGGAGTAGTCGGGAATTGTGGTCCGAGAGTGGCCCAAAGTGGCCAGCAGTATGGAGAGCGAGTGCTCTATAGCTCTGTGTGTGAGCAATGCACATGAGCGTGTATGTGTGTCAGCTGTGTTGGTGTGTGTGTGTGTCTGTGTGTGTGTGTGTGTGTGTGTGTGTGTGTGTGTGTAAGTGATCGTGGCGTGCAACAGCGCACTGTTGGGCAGTCAGCGAGTCGCTGCCGCAGTCGCCATCGCCATCGCGATCGCCGTCGCCGTCGCCGTCCCTGTTGCATTCGAAGTCGACAATGTCGCCACAGTGTCTGGCGTGTCTGCCGTATCTTATCTTTTCTTTACTATTTTTTTGTGTTTTTTTTTTTTTTTGTTTCAAGACAGTCCAAGACGGACGGACAGTCTTACACCGGCAGCATAAAAACTAAAAGAACGTGCTGTGTGTGTGTGTGTGTGTGTGTGTGTGTGTGTGTGTGATGTTTAAAGTGGACATAAAGTGGACGATAAACGACGAGGGCATGCCACCGAGCATTGATCGTGGTGTGAGTGTGAAATTTATCTTCCTTTGTATATCTCAAGTGGTTGCACACACACACACACACACCCATATAGATATTAAAACACCCATACAATGAGCCATTTTGACTTTATGCGGCAAACAAAAAAACAAAACGTCTGACAGCCAGTTGGTGGGATCGACTTGGACGGGATCTGGATGTACCTCGACCAGCTGTGTCTTGGCCCAAGCAAATAAGGTAAAAGGAGAAAAGGAAAACGCGCTAACCAAAGGTAGGGCTGGTAGAGACAGCCAAAGAGCCAGCTACATACCTATACACATGTTCAAGTGGTATTGTTTTCGGTCGCTTGTTCAACGCGTATTTTTGTGGTTCTCTTTTATGACTGAACATGTTATAGATAAAGTTTGAGACTGGCAGACAGTATGACGCCAAATTCAATACAACATCGTCGATAACAAAGGTAAACACAATGAGGCAGGGGCATGCGGGGGCGCTTCTTTGGTCAACGCAAAGTAAGAACGTAAAACCTGAAGAGTGTCAACAATAAACAGAACATAACACAAGGCAAGACAGGCCAAAAGCCTATGGATAAAGACGCATTTGGTAGCCACCACAGCCATAGCCGTGGGATTCGATTTTGTATTGTTATAGTAAGTGTGTGTGTGTGTGTGTGTGTGTGTACGCTTTTACACATGTACGCAAACACACACACGAAGACCTACATATATGGGTACACAGTGTATGCCGCAATTATTCGCCTTAGAATCAAGCAGTGTATAACAAGCACTCTAGCAATTTCTTGTGAGCTTCGATTTACAAATCAAACTTATAGTATATTCTTAGTGGTTCAGGTGGAGCTCTAACTCAGAATTTGGCTGCGAACCAATGCTCACTACTTTGACTTCCCCTTCCCCTAATGTGACGTCACAAATCTTGCAAGCAAAAAAACAACTCTGAGCAATCCAAGAGACTTGGAATATCAACTTAATCATTGCAAATAGAATGCACAGAGTATACGCTCGTGTTATAACAGCGAAAGGAAGATATTTGAAATCGATAATTTAAAATTTTCGGAACATCCTCCTGCCCCATCGTCACAAAAAGTAACAATTGATTAACCCTCCCACGCATTATGTGAATATTTAAATTTTGTCATTGGAGGATTCCAATCCCTACGCACAGCTCATTTATGAACCAGAGAAGGCTTCGCTGACAATATTGAACTATAAGAGTGCCCAGTTGCTTCCTTACGCAGATGATATCGACGATATCGGAGCATTTACGGCTATTGTAGGAGAATCTGACAGAGTAGTTCTGGTTGTAACTGGGAGCAAGACAAAGTTGGACTCTCAGATTGATGTTGGAAAGTATGCTTCCAATGTTTCCAAGGATTTTGTCTACAGTGGCACCACCATCACGATGAAAAAGAATGTGAGCATGGAGATCCAGTGGAGAATCACTCTTGCTAATAGATGTTATTTTGGTATCACTAGTCAAATGAGTAGTAAAGACCACTCTCGCCAGACGAAACTATGGGGCTGAAGCATGGATGTTGACGCAGTCTGATGAAAATGCACTTGAAGTGGTTGAGCGGAAAGTAATCCGTAAGATTTTTGGCCCTCTGCGCGTTGGCAACGATCATGATCATGTTGCGCATATGGATGAAGAAGCTACTACGAGAAAGGTCCTCAATGCGGCTGCTGAAGGGTGGCGCCGAAGGGGCATACTAGCTACCTTTGGTTTCAACGATTGGAGAATGCGAGCGCAATGCAGAGGCACCTGGAGGAGTGCTCTGAATGAATCTGCCGATGGCTTTTCGGAGTGTAATATCAGGCGTGTGATAGAAATCTCTAGACGGTTTTACCTTAAGTTTCATTTGAACTTTCTTAAAACATCTCCGATCAGATGCTTACTTGTATGATTTCCCATGCTCTCAGAGGTCGATCTGGCACAATGACCAGTTTTTCATTGAAATTCGGTATAAAAACATATCTATATATATGTTGAAAAATTGCTTTGTGTTGACATTCGGTTCAAAGAAATTTGTTATAATATCTCTAAATGTGTTAACCCCAAGTTTACCGGAAAAGGTATGTTTTTTGTTTGGAAGACACAGATTTGGTATTAAATTATCTTCAATTCGGTAGTAAGCTTCCAAGATATTTGAGATTTGCTGACTTTGCAACTCTCGAAATTGTAATTTTTCGAAAAAGCGATAACCCAAAAATCAATTCGAAACGATTGTCGGATACCAAAACAGCGATTCCAAATTAACCGGAAAAGCTACGTTTCAGCCAAAGGTCTTCTTTTTGTTGTTGCATAGTGTAATAAGACGATTATTTTATTCTTAGTTAAATAGCAGATCAAAAGGTTATCCACATCTTCACAGTCATTTGTAAATAAAATAATAGAAAATAATAAAATAAGTTTAGTTAGACGCTTGAATAAACTTAATGGCTTCCCACTCAAAGTTACAAAGATAACTTAAGGTTAAATATATTTGTTCATTCCAAAAGATTTAGAATACTCATCCGGTAAAAGATCGGGATGTTTGGTTTTTAACATAAACTAATATTCTGCGCTATTGCTAATATAATAATAATATTGATTTCCTTTATTACAAAGGGTTACAGTGATTCGCTGACTTGACCGGTTCTAGGACGTACACCTAGTTCAGCAGATCGTACACAAATTATTGAAGTTACTTTTAAAATACAGTTATTTCGTAGTCAGGCGTTCTTAGTAATTTTTGTAGCTAAGCCAGCTATCAACCGAATTTAAATTTCGAAGGTCATACATTTTGAAATATATTTATAGAAGTTAGGCTGATTTTTCGAAACTCTCTAGAGATTTTTTTTAGTTTAATCTGAAATTTGATAAAAAAAAACACGTTTTCCAACTGAGCAGCCATTTGCTGCATATATTCAAAAAGATTTGTCGTTTAAAAAAAAAATAAAATAGAATATCGTCTGAAAATTTCCGGTCCGACACATGACAACATATTTGAGTTTGGAAATCCAAAAGTGTTAAGGAAAGAAAGTTGACTGACTTACAAATGTATGAATGCGCCTAAGACATTTAAAGATGTTAGAACCGATTTTTTTTATTTTAATATCTACAGCCCTAAACCTACGCATTTTAAAAGTTATTCACTTTTTATTTTCATTTTGTAGCATCGTGCTATTGATGTGCATATCGGGCGTGCGAATACTTACTGTACGTACTGTAGGCACGCCTTGTGCTTCAGTAATCAATGGGGGATTTTTTGTATGTTTGCTTTTTATGCAAAGATTTCGGAAGAAATTATTTATTGTCTTGTCAATGTTTTGCTTGTTTATGTTTAAGTTTAAAGTGTGCAAAACTATACAATCTGAGAGCTTTTTGGGTGGCATAGCAAACAATTTTGAGAATTTGAATTTAAAAATAAACAGATTGAAAGTTATTTGGAACTGCCACTGATCCTATTTCAAACTTTATACTACTCCAAATGGCATAGTGCTACCAGCACTTGACACACCCTGCGGAAACGGCCTAGAGAGCTGTGACAAACAAAGGAGGAGGTTACATTGACTTCTGTGTTTCTCCACATTGAAATCCCCCTTTTTTGTGCAATAATTTCAGCACAAATGACAAGCTGTACGTGCTTATGCGTGCTCACAATACTATTTACGAAAAATCACCTAGTGGGAGTCCCACAGTCTCGTAGTCTTATCGCCATTCGTCGATTCGTATAAAAGATCATGAGCCCTGATAGGCAGCAACAGTCTCCAACGCTTAAATCAGCAGTCAAGATCTTCAGTTCGAAAAGAAAGTGCTTCAAACACAACAATTACAATGAAGTTCGCCGTGTTCCTTTGCGTGCTTGCAGTGCTGGCTATGTTTGCCGTAAACTCCGCCCATGCTCAGCCAGTGAGCGCCCCAGTCGAGCTAACAGAAGGTGTTGTGCCAGAGCACAGTCGTCAGAAGCGCGCTACCTGTGACCTTTTAAGCCTAGAGGTCAAAGGAGTTGCAGTCAACCACAGCGCATGCGCGGCTCATTGCCTTGCACTGGGCAAACGAGGTGGTTATTGCAATGACAAGGCTGTCTGTGTTTGCCGTTAAAATAAGAGCTATATATGTTAATTTAAATTTAAAAAACTTTTTTACCAAAATAAAGGTTTAATTGATTCAAATTGTTGATTACTTAAAGCAAGCCTTTGCGTATGCTTAGCCCATTCATGCCCGCCAAGTGATTCCATCAGCATGAATGATTTACTCCACGGTGCACTGTCTTGTTAAAAATTTTCCATCTTGTGGAAGCCCCGTTCTGGTCGTCCATTCCCACTCACGAAGCAAGAAAAAAAAAGGTTAACTTGGACACGTTAATCCCAAAGATTACCACCGATCTACTTATGTTGGAGGTTACGGATCGCTTTGCTAAAACTATATCCGATGATAGCATAAGAATAATTGTAAAGGAAGCAATTGTTTCACAAAATCCAATAGTAGACCTCAAATTAATACAAATAACAGACATGGGAAATATGTCCGAGAACAGATGAATGTGAAAGGGACGAAAAAAAATTTACAAATATTTACAAAAGAAAAGAGTTGCTTTTAAAGCTATTAAAAGCTCTCATTTGGCGAGTTCAATTTGAGTAAGAAAAAGTGGTACAAGCTATTAAGGACAAATTCCTCCCTCAATGCCACAGCACGTTAACCCCCGACGAAGTCGTTGAAGCAGTGCAGAAAATTGTCATGGAGAATCCTCGTATCAATAAATATAGTGGCTGAGGATGTCGATGGCCTTTCTAAGGGATGTCAGCGAAGCTTATTCCGAAATTGCTATAAAAAAAGAGAAAGAGCGATCAGAAAAGCCAAAACCGTCAATATTTAGGTTGTTTTTTTTTTTTGATTACAATCGCTTCGTGAGTCCTTGCCACAAGGTCGTACGGTCAATACTGTTAATGCGCCCTTTGCATAAAGCAATGCGAATATGGCTTTTGCATCAAGATAATGCAGCTGTTCACATATCTTGAATGCTCGCGGTTTTTCGGACATAACTCCGTAAGCTTGCCTCAGCAAGCGTATTTATCGAACTTGGCCACCTGCGCCCTTTTTCTATTCCCAAGACTGAAAAGACACATGAAAGCAGGGCCGTAGAGAGGAAATCCTGGCCCGGGGGGGAAATGTACCGGCGTTATGTCAAGATTCGGACCGACCGTTTTGTCGAAATGATTGTATGAGCCGTTTTGTAAGACCAACCAATCGATATCGGAATCGAAATTGGGAACAGGCGCAAAATATTGCCCAATATCGTTTTTGAATGAATAAACAAAGAATCTGGAATACCAACTCTATATTATTATATATATATTTATTTTATATTTGTTTAATTGAAAATAACTTAAACGCCAGCAACAATTTTGGGCCTTGTCTTGAACGGTCTTAAGGCCATATACGATATTTGGGCATTATAACTGTGAATAAATACGGTCTTAAGGCCAAAAACGATATTGGGCGATTAAATACGATTTTGGGCTTTAAGTCATGCTACCGAAAATCGCACAATCCTTTCCACCGCCCCTTGTCAGAAATAGTAACATTTAGGCAACCTTCCCGCTTAATAATACGTCACAAATCTAAAAAAAAAAAATATAAAAATCCTTGGGGTATTTTTTAAAAACTTTGAATAAAACGGTATCTTTGAAAATGCTAGAAAGGCGACAGAATTATATTTAGTTTAACAATTTTTTTAAAATAATAATTATTTAAAAAAATAAACAAAATTTTGTTTTTAAGTTATTATTAACATTTTGACGTCAGATTTTCGAAATTTCCCTCCTCTCAGGAGTGGTAAAACGGGCTTATGTAAAACAATTTGAGTTCCAGAGAAATTCATAGCTAGAAAAAACTATATCGAAATGCATTCAAATAATTTGTAAATATTCTGGACAATTGTGTCAACAGTCGTTCAGTTTTTTAAACAAATAAGTTTGCAATGTCTTTATTTCTTTGTATTCGCAATTTAATTTTGTATTCTTTTAGTTACACGCGAAAACTCCCATACATCGATCTAGTGTCTAGTGGAATTCGCTAATAGATCAATAAAAACTTTGCTATAAAAGAGCTTGATTTTTTACTGGCAGCAACAGTCTCCTAGACTTAAAGCTGCACTCAAAATCTTGGTTTCTTATCATCTTAACAATGAAGTACGCCGTGTTCCTTTGTGTCCTGGCTATGTTTGCTGCGAGCTGCTCACTAGCTCAGCCAGTGGTCGGCAAACTGCAGCCGCCAGAAGGTGTGGCTCCTGTCCACCCTGGTAGTAAACTACAGCTACTGGAACCTGTTGCTTCTGAACTCTTGGGTGACCAAGGTAACCCACCAGAAGGTGTTGCTCCTGAGCACAGCCGTCAAAAACGCGCTACCTGTGACCTTTTAAGCCTTGAGGTTAAAGGAATTGCCATCAATCACAGCGCATGCGCGGCTCATTGCCTTATACTGGGCAAGAAGGGCGGTTACTGCAATGACAAGGCTGTCTGCGTTTGCCGTTAAAACCGATGAAAAACTGGAAAGCTAATTAATTTGAATTTTTGAAAAGCTAATCTCAGTGCACCAAAATTTCAAAACCTCTTCACCAACCAGAATGCTTATGTTTATCGGAATTCTTCACCCAACAACTTGCTTTTCAATAAAACATTGATTTTTGAATGATTTTAGAAAAAACAAAGACAGAAATTCTAACTAATTGGTTGGCAAATCTCTAGATATCTCAGTTAAGGCACCCAATCAAAAATGGATCTTTACAAAATATGGGCCATTTCTTAACTTTAAAATAATTTTCTTAAATGTAATGAGAATATTCTGTGCTGTACACAAATTTATTACCATTATAGTAAGTTAACTCAATACATTGTTTAATCAAATGAACGAGCCTTAATCACCTTAGTTGTTAACCATTTTTGTACAAGAAACCTATATGCAATGCATTCTTATAAGTGTTAGCAATGTCATATCAAAACTAATATACCCTATTAGGATATAATAAAAGAGTCTGAAATGGTTAGTTTTTTTTTCTTGTCATTATACCCTTATAGATTTCTGCAATGTATGTAACAGGCAGAAGGAGGCGTGACACACCATAAGTTCCATGGGCAAAAAGTCTTATCATTGACTCAGGTAGCGATTGGACCATGTCCGTCTTGTCGTCTGTCCGACTGTTCGTGTGTCCGACTGTCCGTCTGTCCGTATAAGGGGATAGATCTCCGAGACCATAGGAGCTGGAGACACAAAATTTTACCAAAAGATGCGTAATCCCATGTAAGATGAAGTTTATTGAATTAAGTTGATATATGCCCCCGTTTCCCCCCGGGTATTTTCATCTATGTTCCAAAAATTAACGAAATCGGATAAATACATCAAAAGTTATATTCAAAAATATGCAAATTTCACCCCCACTCGCCAAAAAACTGCTCCAAAATTCCACTACATGTAGATATGGATACTTGTGAGCTAGAGTTACAAAAGTTGGTGTGGAGACTCGTGTGATCCTATTCGTTAAAACAGCAGCCACTTTTTTCCATAGAACCCCCCCATCCCCCGCAATCGATTGACCTTAATTACTGCCACACCCCCAATATATTGATTTGAAAATTGCCACAGATATTTATAAATGTATTTTTGATCTGTGTTATAAAATTCAATGACAATGGCCCAAGAATACTGGAGTTTTGGGTATAAAAGTAATTTTTGCCACCATATAGCCAACTTCCCAATAGGAAAACTTGTCAATTGGAACTTCCCAATAGGAAAATATATCAGGCATATCGATCTTATAAGAGGAGATATAAAAGCGGATTCTTTCGTTCCCATTTTACCGTATTTAGTGTATATAAAGAAAAACGGTACAGGGTATTCCACTGTCCCGCACCGTCCCGACTGTTTGAATAAAAATTTTTTTTTATACATTTTAGCTGTTATTTGCCCTTATTTGGTTTATATAACTATTTTGCTTGTGAAAAGACGGCAACAGTGCGTGTTGGGTTCCAGTATCTGTCTGTTAACAACATAATACTAACATAATAACAAAACTTACATTACATTGCATATTGTCTGCCTGTTACTTAGTCTGCTTAAATTAACAGCCTGTCGCTGTCTGAGCAACATTCGTCTGCTAATAACATACATCTGACTTAACAGCGGCTGTTGCGCTACAAGCTGGTTTTTGGCTTATAACATTGCTAACTGCTAAAAGCACTGCTTGACAGAATAACAGTGGCCAACATAGTGTAAGAACAGAATGAACTTAACCGTTAGACGAAGCAGAAGCAAGCAGAGCAGCAACGGCGCGCAAAGCAAAGCGGAACTGTTAAACAATTGCCAATTGAGCCTAGAACTGTAAAGTACGAACAGTGAAGCTTAAATAAAAATAATGAATTGCAGTTGCTGTCATATTTGTATAAACGAACTTCATGTAAAATTACTCATAACCGTTTTTACTGTGGCCACGCGGAATTAAAGGCCGATATAAGCAGAGAGGAAATTTTTCCGAAAATTTGCTTTCAACTCTCCGAGCCATATTATATTGTAACCTTATACTTGCAACGTGAGCATTTATATTCAACGAAAACATTCGACTAGGGACCCCAATAAGAAAAACAGAAATACGCTGCACAAAATAATACTACACTGAGAAAAAAATGACCGGATAAATTTAAGTTCTAAATTCTTGTTTTGATCCCGGCTTGTACTTAAAATTTTGAGTACGAATCGTACCAAAAATACTCAGGTTGATCCTAACTAGGTTTGAAATTAGCAGTCAAAAAATGTATTCTCTCTTTCTATAGCAAAATTGTATGTCAAAGAGAAAGAGAGGGAACTTTAGTGTGCCCCTGGCGCGCTTCTCCCATGCCCCCGGCCACTCTCTAGTTAACAAACTCTAACGTGAATGTGATGTGTCTGTGCAAAGTGGACAGTGAAAATATAAAAATAATAAATATTTTGACGACGACACATCCCGTCTTCTGAACTGGCTTGAGGACCAAAAATTAGAAGAGGTGTTTGATTTTTTAATAGGTAAGTGCAAATTAGTCAAGTTAAGCATATACATACATGCATTTTTAATCCACATATCGTACTCATCGCAAGCTTATCATTCTTGAACTAATTGGATTGGATGGATTGTTTTTTTTTCAGTGTAGGAATCCACAACAACCACATCCAATGGAGTCTACAAGTACATATTTACATAATTCATTTCTGGCACACCCCTGAATACGTGAATTTTGCAGCTACTTCGACAACTGAGCCAGAAAAGCTTTGCCTACTTTTGGGCTTAATCCAAAACGTTATAAACCAAAACTCAGGACAAGCTGAAATTTTGCGTGTAACATCTAGAAGTCTGTCTAGATGGACTAACTAACTAGGAATGCAAATGTAACTCTTTTTTCTTAAAACTTGGGTAAATGCCGACAGAAATTGAAAAAAAATATTGAATTTTATTTTATAGCGTATTTGCACAATGTCGCTTTTCGCATTTCCACATCAAAAATTTAAATGTTTCTTTTTGCCTAATACAAATTGTACTGGCTTTTTTGTTGCCCTCACTTTGGGTGAGTCTGAAAGTAATAGAGTGGAATCCTGAAAATTTTTTCTGAAAAGTGGCCACTTACATCTCAGCGTACGTGTGGGGCTGCTTGTATTGCTGTTTCTGTCAGACCGACTCCTTTGTATGCAAGATTGAGAAAAAGTAAAAGAAACGCACATGTATGCACTCAGAAGTAACCGCTTTTCAGCAATTCGACTCAATGTAACGGGCAAGGATTCCACTCTATTAAATTTGATGATGGCCCTCACCAAACAAATGTGACTTTTCATTTCAAAGTAACTAGTTCAATCACATTTTATTTGGTTTTACCAGTTCATTTGTGGAGTTTCTGCCTATCGCAGCATTTACCTTCCCAATGCAAACAAGAAAGAACAAGGAAGGAAAAACAATTAAATTACGATTAAAAACATGAAAAAGTACACCCGTAAAATGGGTCCCAACTTTTGCTACAACAAAAAGAAATGATATAAAACGAGTCGCTTAAATACACTTGAAATGAAAAATAAAAATTTCATGCACGCAGTCGGGACGGTGCCCGACAGTGGAATAAGCTGTACCCATTTTTCCCGTGAAAATCGTATTTTTCTACAAAATTTGTATATATTGAGGTTATGGGCGTTATTAAGGTAACTGACGGACATGGCTATATCGACTCAACTATTGCTCCTGATCATTTTTGCCCATGGAACATATGGTCTGTCACGCCTCCTTCCGCCTGTTGCATACATTGCACAAATCTAAGATACCCTTTTTCACTTTGTGTATAGAGTATAAGTATTGCAAAGTGAGAATACTATCTATATGTATCGTTGATTATAAAACTGTGCAAATTCTGGACAATTGTGTCAACAGTCGGTCAGTTTACATTGACTTCATTGTTGTCTTTTAACCTATTTGCAATAGTCTCGTGTATTTCTTCAAACTGAATACAATCGAAATCACCTATATGAGGGCTATTTAAGAAAAAATACCTTTTGGGGCGCCCTATAAAAGAGCCCGAACGTTTATCAGCTGCAACAGTCATTTAGACTTGAAGCTACTGAAAAAATCTTGGTTTTTAACAGTGAAAATATTCCTAAAACTAAAATTCAATGAAGTTTGCCGTATTCTTTGGTATCCTGGCCGTGCTAGCTATGTTTGCAGTTAGCTCCATACAGGCTATTCCTCGAGTTCCAGCACAGGAGAAGGATGGCGTCATTATTATCTATAATTAATGAGTTGCTTCTGTAGTTCAAATCATTTAATATTCTATTGGTGCGAAACAGTTTATAATAAAAAATAAAAATATATTATTCTAGTTGCAAATAATTTGATGCAAACAATCGGGACGGTGCCCGACAGTTGGATACCCTATACCCATTTTTTCCATGAAAATCAAATTTTCAAGAAAATTTTTGGGCGTAATAACGTTAACTGTGCTACGGGGGTAGAAGGGATGATTCGGAAAAAGGTCAACATTGTTTCGTTTATAAGTCTATGTACCACATTTGGTTAGCATAAATGTTAACTTTAACACTTGTATAAAAAGTGAAATTCTGTTGCAGTTTATAGGAGGAGGAATCTAAAATTGGCATGTTATTACCTATATCTTCTTAAGTTCCTATTTACACTACACATGCACAATAATAGTGTGCATAACTGTGCCAAGTTTGAATTGGCCCTGAGTAAGAAAAATGCGCATATTTTGTTGCAAATCTTGTGTATTTATCTCTTATAGTCTCAGAGAACGGACGAACATGTCTATATCGACTCGACTATTGCTCCTGATCATTTTTTCCCTTGGAAAATATGGTCTACCACGCCTTCTTCTGCCTGTTCTATACATTGCACAAATCTATAATATCCTTCTTAACTTTTTGTCCAGGGTTTAATTATATTTGAAATAAGTATTTTCGTACTTAAGCGCGCTCATAAAACTTTTTCAGCTGTTAACCGATTTTGGATATCTTTAAGGCGTTGAAAGTGGAAAAGTCACAACTTTCGAGATATATTTAGAGTACTTTTACATTAGGTTAAAATTTAAGTAACACATAAATAAAACAAATAATTTAACAAAAAGAACAATACGCTTACTTTACCCTTTTATAAATAAAAAGTCTATGTTATCTAATCATAATAAATTTTTTAAATTTTGTCGCAAAAAAAAAACGTTTCTTTTGAATTCAATTTCGAAAGTTACTTTCATCCAGAGTTAAATAATATGTTATTTTTGGAAAATTTGACAAGAGAACTTATGAATTAATATATAAAATTCTAGAATAAGACTGCTAAAATGTTGCCGCTCAGACACATAATTCAAAAACAAATATGATTTCAAAATTTTTAAACATTTAAATTGGTTAACTTTGCATTGCATTATGAGAATTAGCTTACAAGTTTTAGTCAATTTAGCAGCAATTCTTTTGGTAACTTGCAAACAATAAAAAAAATTATGTTGAAGGTACATTTTATATCGCTTAAATGAACTAATTGCTTAAATGCAAAACATAAAAGTGCGTTTCAATGCAATATTTCGATGTTTCAATAATACAAAATAGTTGTTTATATGAAAATCGCTTATTTGCAACTATTGCATGTGTGCACTCGATCAGTTGTTACTCTAATGAAATATTTTGCATATATCCGATTAACGCTTACTAAAAATATTTCGCATATATACGTTTATCGCTTATAGTATATGAAATTATCGCTCAGTAGTAAAAGAAGCAAAAACTACAGTTCTACTCTATTACTTAAAAAGTTGAGAATAACTATACCAATTTGGAGTGATCGTTAAATCTTTAGTATCAAATATAAGGAAACGCAATGCATGCGAGGAACTAGATAATACGACGCGTCGCACTCGTCTCCGAAAAAGGGAGGCCTCGTACAGACTCATAGACGGATAGACAGGCAGACTTCTAGATGTTACACGAAAAGTTTGCATCATGCAATATTCTGCATACATAAGAACTTTTGGGACCAAGCCAAAAGTAGGCAAGAAATTTCTAGATCAGTTATCGAAGTAGCTGCAAAATTGAAGTATTCATAGGTGTGCGCGTACTAAGCGAGCAGTTACCGGAATCTTTGCGGCTATTGAAAGAGAGTCTGCCAGGGTGGGTCTTGTGGTAATGAGAGCAATACGAAGTTTATGCTTTCTTCAAGTAGAGATACACAGAAGTTGGACTCACAGATTGATGTTGAAAGCTATAATTTTGATGTTGTCAAGGATTTTGTCTACCTTGGCACCACAATGAAGAACGATTTCAGCATGGAGATCAAGCGGAGAATCACTCTTGCCCATAGATGTTACTTTGCTCTCAGCAGGCAAAGTAGTAGAGACCACTGCCGCCAGACGAAACTAACACTATATAAGACGCTCATGCTTCCCGTTTTGCTTTATGGCGCTAAAGCATGGGTGACGTCGCAGTCTGATGAAAATGCCCTAGGAGTGTTTGAGCGGAAAGTACTACCTAAGATTTTTAGCCCTCTACGCGTTGGCAACGACTACCGCACCCAATGGAACGACGAACTCTATGAGCACTACGACGACATTGACATAGTCAAGCGTATTAAGATACGCCTAGCTTCGCTGGCTAGGTCATGTTGTGCGTATGCATGAAGAAGCTCCTGCGAGAAGGGTCTTCAATGCGGTTGTCGAAGGGAAGCGAGGAAAGGGCAGACCAGGTCTCCGTTGAAAGGACCAGGTAGAGGGTACACTAGCTACCTTTTGTATCACCAATTGGATAAGATAAGAACTCTGACAACTTTTCCGCCAATTTGGCGATGTTTTTGTGTTGGGTATGTCTTTAAAGGGTTTCCTATTGAATTTGAGCACTCTAGTCGCTATAGTTGGGTCGCCAGAGGAATAATAAAAAAAATAATAGTAAATAATTTTTTTTTGTCATTTTGTTGTTTAAATCTCTCCTAGCTAATTTCGGTTATTTTAATAAACGTGCGGAAAAGACTGAGTTGGTTACCAATTGTTTATTTTTTATAAAAGAGCACGAACGATTGTCAGCTACAACAGTCATCTGGACTTTAAGCGGCAGAAGAAATCCTGGTTTTAAAAACAACACAAAACTGTTAATTTTCTGAGTTGCTTTCGAAGTTAAAATCAAGTAATTCTTATTGGTAAAGAAACAGTTTATAAAAATAAATTAATTTAATATACTAGCTGCAAAAAACAAAAATAATGTTTTCAGACTTCTGAAAATATTCGAATTTTTAAAATGTTCAATTTTATTTTAGGCTATTAGCGATTTTTAGGTAATTAGATAGCTACAAATCTTCATCTACCATATAAAGCCAGCGAATCGAATCGTAGCAATTAACCGCATGTTTTTGGCTTGTGCCTTAAATTGAGGTAAACATTGTTGTTTAAAAGAAGAGTACTAGGCTTGGTGGGAAAACGAAAAATATCATCCCCAAGCTTCTAAGAAGCACTCTTCTTTTAGAAGAGTTTTTTTTTTTCCACAAAAAGGACACTACCCCGCTAAAAGATACTAGCAAAGCTTATGAAATAGGCCGTGGTCGAAGAAGGGGCACCTATAAGGAAATAAAAGATAACACTTTCTCGGATACAGGCGGCCTCACAGAAAACAGCGTTGCTACGCCGCTTAATCTTACGTGAATATCAGAGGAGCATTCACTTACGATACAAATTTTGGAAGATGGCACTCATTAAAGTGTTACGATTTGTCAGGTGCTTTATTCTGGTGTAAAAAGTCTGGCTACGAACTTAGTAAGGCAAGAACAGTGGAGTAAAGAAGGATGGGGATAAGAACTAGGATAATCTATAATTTAAACTAATGCGGAGGCTGACGAGGATTCGAAGGATTTTAATGCCTATAAGAGAGAGAGAGAGGATGACGAACCGGACCTAAATGTCTGTAAAAGGAAAGAAATAAGACAACGAAGAACAGAATTTCAAAATATGCATATTTATGCGGAGTAGGACGAGGTGAACAAGCCGGAGGAGCTAAAGATGGTTCTAAATACCTCTAGGAAAAAGTAGAGCAAATATGAAGACGAGAATGATTTGAAGATATTGATATTAGGATTTAGGGTGAGGAGGCCATAGGAAGACGAAGGGAGTGAGCAAGCGCAGCGCGAGAGTATGGCGTAGACGAAGGGGAATATGAAGAGGTATAGTATCTATTTCAAGATGGACGCGGGGATGGCGAGCGGAATTAGCAGGAGTCTGAACCCAATTACTTAATTAAAATTGTGTGGTAGGGTCCTTGGTCCAGGGTCTTTTCATTTTTAAGGCTCCGGGACTTAGTTTCAGAAGCAATTCCGCCTCGGTCGTTTCCTATTGACATTGGTAGTGAAGTCAAGTACCTTGGTGTTACACATCATAATTTGTTAAACGGACGGCAGCGGATTCACTTGACCGTCTGAATCTATGGGCATAAATGCCCGGCTGGAATTTGTGTCATTGGCCCGTGGGCAGGCAGACCAGGGATAGGCATCACCAAAATTGGGAGATAGCAATACTCTCAGACCGTCAGTCCACCAAGAAGACGGTTGTAAGAACTAGAATAAGCTCTTAGCTGGTTCGTTAAACCCGATTGGAACTAGACCTTTTAGGACGGCGGACCAACCTCACACTCTGTTAGATCACACCAGCATTCCTTGGAATGAGCTTGGGGATAAAGTAGCACGAAACGGTGCCGCAAGCTACTTGATAGAGCCAGAGCTATGCTGTGGCATTGGAAGACAGGGGTATAGGAAATCTCGCAAATAGGTAAGAATTCCGTTTGAATTTTGGCAGGTCTTCTTACTGAACACTGTAGCCTAAAAGGACACTCCAGTAAGCTAGGCTTCACCAGCTCTAACATCTTTTGGCTTTCTGCACATAACAAGGAATACTCGCGGTACAGAAGAGAAACTCAAATCGGAATCGAACCGGCTTATTGTACAGCAAATGTGGTTTTCAAATCATGGACAAATACAACTTTTACACTGGCTCGGAAAGAGTTTAGTCACCATTTGTTCGATATTTCCAGAAACTTAATCTTATTTCAAACTATTTATATATATATATATATATATATAGCTATCAGTTATTTGTTAATTGTAGCCATTAAAGCTAATAAGGCAGCATGTTGTCAAAATCAAAAAGATTAAAAAATAAATCAAGTAAAATAATAGATTTTTTACAATATTGTACGCGAATTTTCAGCTTGAGTGATTTTCATTAAAACACGAAATTATAATGATTGAATTATACGTAGAATATATACGCCTATCAGTAGGGCGCTTATCGCTCCTCAAAGCTGGCGCCGCGTGTGCTCCGAGTTCATAACTTCCAGTTATGGGTCAGAGATGCACGTCTAAATTGGAATTCCACAAACTGACGGTAAAGTTCACAAGGGGACAAACTAAATTGATACCTGCTCCATTATTAAAAAAAAAAAAACACAAAATTAAGAGCGTAATAACTCGGTTCATTGCCCCTTTGCATAACTTGTACAATGGTTCGAATTACAAACGGTTTTTCAAAGCAGGTGTTTTCAATAATGCACATTTTTGCGGCTTCAAAAATTGCAGATGTGAATGTGTAGATAACAAATAAATAAAGCACTCAAACAAAAATACTTTGATTTTCTAATTTCATATGCTGAAAAGTAATTAAAAAACACAATTACACGATACACAAATAATTATATATTGCACTGAGAATGAGTATAGTGAATGCAAACACTTAAACACTCTTATTCTTATCAATTAAATGGGCAAACAACAACAATAGCAGCGGCAGCAAAAACAACAACAGCTACAATTAGGAGAAAAAGTTGAATGCAATAATGCTCACTTTACGAGCACAAACAGTAACCGAGACACTTTCAATTAACGCCAATTATACGTGATCTCGAAATTGAAATTGTTAATAATAAATTACAGGCATTAATACACTATTGGCTTTAATTGAAAAACCGCTACGCGCTAAGAGTTTTGTAATGCAAAATTATCAGCGCAACGACGAAACGCGACATCGAGCATTTGAACCGTTCACGAGCGTTTCTTTATTTACACTGACAATTCCGGCAATCAGTTATATCAGTATAGCAAATTTTCAGCTGACATTAAATCTCAAGTGTACAAAGTGCTTCAAACATAAAAGCTTGCTGAGATTTCTCTTAAAAATGTCTAATTCTTAACCAATAAATAGCGAGCTTGATTTTGTTCGAATAAGTAAGTGAGTTTTTATGCAAGACATTGCAACAGATTTACAAATTTAAATTCGCGCTCAACAAGTAGTCGATTTTTGTAACGATAAATAGTTTAGATTTCTTTTCAACACTAAACAGCTAGGGCTGCCGTATGGTTTCATAAGTGCGCGGGATGCCACATCGTGAGAATGGCCATGGTATGAGAATATGCTCTAATTCTCAATTTGAGTTTTATCGTAAAGTTTTTCCCACCTTACATTTAAATTACCAAAGATACAGTAATGATGTTTACAATATATGTTTGTTTTTTTATATGTAAAAACAAAAATTGAATTTAAAAAAATTTGATGGATAGTATTAGGGTAGATAACAGTAGGATACCATGTACCATTTTTTTTCCCATTAAAATCGAATTTATGTACAAATTTTTGTACATTGATTCTACATTTAATTACCTTAAGTTTAAGATACATACATCTCATCTCGACAGGAAGTAGTATTCCCGAGTGGTTGCCAACTTTTTAACTTGCCAAATCTCGAGTCTCTTGAAATAGCAATAATTTGAAGACTGAGAACTGGAGACCAAAAACGGGTGCCGGATTAAAATTAGGAATCCTTAATATCACGGACCATTTAAGATTTGGTGTATGGCTAAATTCTAGTAATATCGAACAAATAAAATTAAGGATTCAAACCGAAAGTTATATGGGTTACGGTTAAAGATGATTGTCAAAACTGGTAAGGTTATAATATTTTGTTCCGGTGACAGTTCAAGTTACAAATTTTATTTTATTAATTATAAGCCAAAATAAACAGTTGGTAGCCAACTCAGGCTTTTCCGCACGTTTATCAAAACAACCGAAATTCGCTAGGAGAAATTTAAACAACAAAAAAATGAAAAAAATCCTTATTTAAATTATTTATTCATTTTATAGCGAATGCTCAAGTTCAATAGGAAACATTGAAGATATGCCCAACACGATAGAATATATTTAGCGTGTTAAATTAGAAATTACTGAAGTTATAGGAAAAACAAACTTTTTTTTAAATTATTTACTCTCATTATTCTCATGGCGACCCAACTATAGCGACTAGAGTGGTCAAATTCAATAGGAAACCCTTTGAAGACATGCCCACCACAAAAACATAGCTAAATCGCCGGAAAAGTTGTCAGAGCGCTTAAATTGTCGAAAAACATGAAATTAGAGATTTTAGTTTTTTCTCTAATCTCAATAGTTTTTTGCGGAAATTAAATATGAAATAAGAAAGTTTTCCTGTTTTGCTTTCCTCAATGATTCAATGCTTATAGTTTTCGTATCTTGATGCGGGGTAAAGTCCAAAATGTAAGACCATCTTTTTGACAAATTCAAACATTTTTAGGAATAAATCGAAAATTAATAAATACAAATCAACCTGAGAATAAGGTAAGTTTCGCCACAAGAATTGTTAACCAGTTTATTTTGTGCAAGAAGTTAGCAACAACCAATGGAGAAGTAAAAAGTTTTTCACTTTAATTTCGTATACTTACTTACATTTACTTAACTGGCCATAACAACCCGTTACCGGGTTACGGCCTGATGTAAAGCTCCTCCAGGCGTCTCTGCTTTGAGCGAGCCTTTTCCAATTGGTAATACCAAGGTAGCTAACGTACTCTCTACCTGGTCCTTCCAACTGAGACATGGTCTGCCCTTTCGTCGCTTCCCTTCGACAACCGTATTGAAAACTCTTCTCGCAGGATCTTCTTCATTCATACGCTCAACATGACCTAGCCAGCGGAGCCACTGGATCTTAATTTGCTTGACTATGTCAATGTCGTCGTAGAGCCCATAGAGCTCGTTTTTTTTAAATTTTTTATTCACATTTTGAATTGCGCGCCAAACAGCTGTTGTGCCAAGACTGCATAAACAACATTTGTTTACCTTTCGATTAGTTCGCAACATTTATCAACACTGCTAAAACATCAAAGCTGCATTTCGATTAAAATATCAAACTAGTGCGTAAGAAAATGTATTAAATGTAAAAAATTTTTGTAAACAAACTCAAAAAGTAAACAAAATTCTGCAATCTGTGTCATAAAAATCGTTAAAGTGCTGACGTAACAAATATTCTAAGACTTAAGCGGCCTGTTTGCTCATCAGGTTGCTAAAACAAACCACCTGCAACCTGCCCCTCTGCTTTGCACAACGCTAAATCCAAACAAAACAAAGTGTTCCGTGTCGGGGGCAGCGGCAAAGGAGGATCACAAATAATAGAAGAATAAAAGAGCGCAAGAGCGCATATGATTGGTGGCGCTCTTTGCGGCTGAACCTAACACTTGGAGTCTTTGGGGCCGTGAGCTGAGTCGTGTATTTGCCATCATTCAAAGCACATCGCGTACTGTGTGAGTTAGGAGAGTCGTTCGCGCGTACAAGTGAATCTTTCGGTTGTTTGATTGTTGTTGTCTCGTTATATTTGTCGTGGATTTGTTTTGTCACCCACCGTCTCGAATCTCAAGTATCTACGACAACGTCAACGACGACGACGACGACGGTTCGCTCGCACGCTCTTCTGTTCCAGCCAGCAGTCGCATACCCAAGCCCCAGCGCGTCAGTCGTGTTCGTTTAAAAAGATTTGGAGTTCGCTGCGTCGACGTCTACGTGCCGTTCGTGACTTTTGTTTTGAACAAAAATATTTCTTTCTATTTGGTTATTTGTTCATACGATTTAAAGCAGCAAAATTGCATAAAAATAGCAAATAGCGCAAATATATAACAAGTGTGCTGCAAAAGGAAATTTCGTTATTTAAAAGTTTTACTCGTGTTTATTTGTGCATTTAGAAATTCCGAAAACCGGGAAATCCAAAACAGTGTTGTGCCAATCAAAAGCCAGTGCATTTTTGAAAAAATATTTAACCCTTATTGTTGTGCTTAATGTCAGAGAATAAAGGCATCATGCTCGCCAAATCTATGCAAAAACACGCCGGACGTGCCAAAGAAAAGGTAAGTGCCAAAAGTCTCCTTATCAGCAATAATAATAAAGCAGTTGAAGCTGCTGCTGGGGCGTGTTGCAGGGTTTAGCAACTTTTACATAAATAACGCCCAGCCTGAAGGTTAAATCTCCCACACAGCCACCCATGCAAGTGTGCAACAATAATCTCAACTATGTAATGCATGTAACACGTTCGTGCTCCTCTCTCTCGCTCAGTCTCTTACAAGCTGTGCCCTATTTTCCAGCTAACAAGCTGCGCTCTGCTGTTGAGGTCACGAGGAAATGCAACCAACTGCAATACAAATTTTTGTCATGTTCACTTAAATAGGGCGGTTTTTAGTGTTTTGGGAATGGAGAACAAAAAGAAAAGTTTTTCAACGTAAACTTTTTCCTTTTTCAAAATATTTTTCATTTTGATCAAAACCCGTTTTCCAATTCCGAATCCATTTTTGACACTCCGAATGTGCTAGATCCTTCAGGCGTCGACAAGAGACGCAATACCTCGGAATTTGTCTTTTACTTTCAGTCATCAAGACTATACTTCAAATGATCTATCACTTCGACGAAAGCCGTTGATTGAGCGCTTTTGCTGGAGATGATTCCTAAATTGTATCCCATTCACAATTGAGCGTACTACTTTTGTTGCATTTGAGTCGTGTCCAAAGATCCCTTACAGTCGTTTGCTGTTGTCCACATATGTGGATCCAAGTTTCGTAGCTGTCACGATTTTATAATCGTCTTTGAAAGCTTTTCATTTTCTAATCTAGACGAGCCTGTTTTTGGGTGATTGTTAAATTATGCGGTATCCAAGGCAAGCAAATGTTATTTACCTATTAACTAAAGCCCAGGAATGCCTCAATCTTACGATAAGTAAGTAAATATGTAAGTAAACTCTTTTTGTCCGAGTTACATTTTACAAGTGATTCTAAACTAAACAAAAACCGCTCTTACGTGAAAACATGCTAAGCATTTTTACGCTGAAAATGTGTGCAAATTCACGATATATTTGATCTGCGAACACAAGGATTGCCCATCCCGAAACATATACCCTTACATTAACAGTGAAAGCCTTCTTTATATGTAACCCTCTCCCTCTCTCTCCTTGTCAAACCTCCCATTTACATAACGATGTAAATAAAACTTTTAGCAGATTGACACTCTCTTGCCAGTGCACACGCACTTGTCATTCATGCCAACCGCAACAATATGCGGTGGCGGTGGCTCATTGACCCAGTTTTGTAGTCGGGTGGCGGGGGTCTTGTGACTTGAGGCTAAAGTTGAAATTAAATTAGAAAACACTGGAATATGATTGACACAACAAAACCAAAAAGTAAGCTAACAAAGGCAGCGCCCAGCACTCAAAAAAAAATAAAAAAAATTGAAAAAGAAAGTACGCTAAAAAGTCAGCAGCAGCATTGTGTGTTCGTTACCCACAGATTTAGGCTAATAAAATGGCCAGAATAGAATCGAATCTTACCCGAAAGTCTCAACTTGCACTTAGCTAGGTTACACTTTTAAGCAGGTTTTCCAATTACTTCTTCGATTACCTTTTTTTTCATCTTTCATTCAAGAGGCTTCGAGTCCGAGTCAAGTTGTTGTTGTTTGTTTTGCTCGTTTTTTTAATCTTTACCGCCATGCGTACAAGTGAAAGTTGGCGTTACAACGCTGTTGATTTCCATGCCGTTCGATAAACTGACCGATCGTTGTTAGCGCCAAAAGGTGTAAAGCTCTACGCTGCAGACTTGGAGAGCAGCAGACGCGACATTAATGTCAACAAAAAGAGTGTAAAAGTTGTTGAGTTGCAAGTTGGTTGTGGCTGCCGCAGTTGACCCACTCGTCACACATTGGTCTGCCGAACAAGTTTAGATAGTTGGCGGTGGAAAAACAAAAACAAAAACTGAAAACACTGACTCTGCCACATTCCTTTGCACCGCCAGAAATGCTGTAATCTAGCTGAGAGATGCTTTTTCAAGTTTTAAAGCGCTTTTATTTCGCTTGTGAATCTTCTTTGGCTTTGTATTGATTTGGCTTACAGGTTTTTTTTCGTGTGGTTTGTTGCTGCTGGGAACGTGGCGGCGAGGTCTTGGCATTTACAGTTGATTTCTAAAGTTCGTTGGTATTTCTTTTTTTCTACTATGTGGCTGGCGCTCTTTGCAGCCACCCGTTTTTTCCCTGTTGTCTAAACTTAAAAAATGCGTTCGCTTTGCGTCTTGGTCATTAAACTTGAAAAATTCCTGGGCTTGTAAATGTCGTGCGTTGTCTATGTGCGGTTATTTTTAAGTTTCTAATGGTTTTCCTATTGATTGTGCAGCAAATGCGAGCCAGTGTATATTCCATACATTAAATGCTCTTGAATAGGATGCTAGTAAATCAGCAGCAAATAGAGATTATGTAAATATCAAATTATACTATTAGTCATAGATAGGCTATATTTAAACCTTTCTCAATGGTTTTTCTTAAAAACGTTCTAGGGAAGCTATGTAAAGCTAAAACTTTTTCATAAAGTTAATTGTTTTCAAATGAAAAAAAAATCGAAATTATACGAATTAGAAAAAGAAAGTTGACCCATACCTAGAACTCAGGCACCAAAGAGAACATTTGTTCATTGTCGATAGAGAGAGGAGTGAAAGGATAGTTAAAAAGAGAAAATAGGGTGGGCCAGCTTCAACTCAATCTTCCCGACTAAAAAATTGTGAAAACGATGAGAAGGGAAAGATTTCATATGAGTGTATGTATATCTGTGGACTTTGAAAAAACGACTTGTCTCGAAATAAGACCATTTCCTAGGATTTTTGTTATAAGTATAACTTTTGAAACGCTTTAGTGGTTTTGTCAATAATTTCGTTCAGATTTTGTCTGTATGAACCACTATCGATTCTACGGATTCTGCAGCGTTGCCACACTGAAAAAATTGCTGCATAAACTAAGTAAAAAATCGTCCTTTAATTCCAGCATTGTGCTTAAACAAAAAAATAAAAATAGAATGAATCAATTAAATTATTATTCTTGTATTACTATTACTTTTATACAACTAATATATACGAGAAGTCGAGCCACTCTCTCTTTATTTCATAATTTTTTGTTATGCTCATTGAATTAAGTCAAAATTCAAACTTAAATCATCCCTGGGATATTTTGAGATTGAAATGAATATTGTGATGTGAAAGCATATTGAGTCTGAGACACTCACTGCCCATGATCGCCATTTTGCGCAGATTCTCCCAAACTCCAGCCTGACTGTCACTACAAATTTCTTTAGTGATCCCACACAGCTTTCCCGGCATTCACAATTGTAAAGATTTACATATAGAAAACCGTTGGAAAACTGTATGTTTCGAAATATGTGGCTTCTTCTTATATAGTTTAATCAGACATATTCTTTTCATGGCTTTCATCGGTCAAATATTTTATACCTTATTGTCTGTTTTAAAATTATTTTTTTGTTAACTTCCAAATTTAATGTATGAAAAATAGCCTCAAGTGCGTGGCCAGCACATCAATATGTTGACTACAACGAACACTATATGAAAAATTACCCTAATACAAAAAAAGAAATCATAAAAAGCATAAAATGAGTATAACACATTCGTCGTCAAAATGACGAAGGATGATCACACAGGGTTAATGTTTGGTTCTTAACATAGATTAATCAAGTGCATAATCAAGCCTGGCTTTTAGCAGCGAGAAATGTTAACACATAACAAAAATTGGAACTTCAAAATTTAACATTGTCTGAATTTTGTATGTTAACATTACTTTGGTAACATTTCTTTTTACAGCTGTTCATTTTTAACAGCAGCTTTTGAAACTTAACATAAAGCAAACTTTTAACATTTTGTTCAAATGTAATATGTGTTGAGTAAATCAGAGTAGTTGCTTTTAACCCTTTTTAAGTTCTGCATTTTCCATTCGATTTCGAAAGACATGTCATGTTGTTCTCAGCAAATAAGACTATTGATATAAATTGAGATTTATGCAGAAATATTTTGGTAACAGGTCCATGTGCTTGGGTATAACCAAAATTTGTACACTTTTTTGCTTACATTTTGAGTATTTGCTCCTAATAAGAACTGTTGCCAAAAACTTTTGGGTCAAATCCAAAGAGGGTCTATGAATGAATTGTCGTTAACAATAGGCAATGGAGATAAAGCGTTTGAAACCTACTCTAAAATAACTATATTCGCGAAATTCCTAGAAAAAAGATAGTCCAAAGATCAGAGTTCTTGAATACTGAAAAAGATTCAATATTGTAGAACTATAAGAATGTTTATTTATTCAGTTAATAATGACCACTATGTTTTCCCCAAACATTTTCAAATTTATAGTTCAGCCGAGTCCCAATTTCTGCTTTTGAGCACAACAAATGCAGCATGAGAATTATTTCATAATTTCCGTAAAAATGTATTTTTAAATTCGACTTCTAGGCAGCGAAGACACATTTCTTTGCCCGTCGTTTGATTTCTTTTCGCACGACATGCGCCAGCAGTTTGTGCTCATTTTCATACAGTTTTGCTATTTTACTCAAGCGTTATAAAATTAAACATGAAAATAGCATATAAGAGTCAAGAAGCTGGCCCAGTCTGGTATGCTCGCTCTAGGGGCAGAGTGTAAAGTCAAGTGATATATAGTACTTGTGCACATAGTGCTATAAGAGTTGTTAGCAGGGAAAACATGACAAAATTTTTTACCTACAGAAGACATAGAAAAGTATGTGTATCTATTGTATGAATGCATAGATACATTCTTATTTGGGGTGCGTGGCCCGCGTTGTCAGGGCACCACACACAGTATTTTGGGCAACTAGCAAACTTGTGGCCGCTTTTCAACTAGAAAAAATGTCGCCGCCAACGGTTGGCAGTCAATCTTTAAATAGACGCACTTTACTTTTCGATTTTTTGTTTTGTATCTGTTAGATACTATACGTAGAAATTTTCTATTCGCCTTTCAATTTATAACTCTATGCTCTGTGCTCAGCCATGGCAAGCTTTAGACTTGAATATTTTAAGTTTTTCGCAAATAGTACACAACTTTTGCTGCTATAAGTAATTTATTTTTATTTATTTTGCAAATTTCGCCCGCACTGTTGCTGCATACTAGGAGCTATTTTAAGGCGCGAAGCAACAGCTGCCAAAATGCTTTTCACTTTGTTCCGTTGTGGTTTTTCCTTGACCAGTTCACTGGCTCTCAGCTGAGCGAGTGAGTGAGTGAGTGTTGCGTCTTGCATTTGCTTTCTTCTTCAGTTTGTTGGCAATGAGTGCAACATGTTGTCGATAAGTCGATTGACATTTTATTGGCAGAGCGCATTTTTAGAAACTCAAACTTGTCTGTTGCATGTTGAACTTCTTGCTGTTGCTTGATTCGATCTTTTTTTTTGTATTTTAACTAAATGTCATTTGCTTTGTTTATTTTTAAAAGTGTCTTGTATGCTATTTTGACCGTGCACATATACTTTTTGCGCTAAACTTTCGAAACTCCCAATTTGTCACAAAAGCTTGTCATAAATCATGGCTCACTTTAATTTTAGTATTTACGTATGCCTTAAAACCAGCAACTGATTTCAACGCCTACACTTATTTGTTTGTCAATTCGTAAATCGTAAAAAAAAAGTTTAAAAACCGAAGCATTTCTTTGTTACTACATTTTGGGATATCAAATCCCAACAAAGTCTTTAAAATAGGTGGTTAAATTTATAATTGGCTTTGTGATATATTGTGTGTGTTGTATTGTTCTCTTCCACTTGTTATACGATTTACGATTCGACAACATTAAAAGTTTATAGGGTGTGTACATTGCGGTTGCAGGCTGCTACAAACAATGCGCTCACATTGCCTTATTGCAAGGCGATTGTAGCTAATCCATTTAGGAAGCCAATAAAACTACCTCTGCAATTATTAATACTAAACATTTATGCTTGTAATCCTTCTGCAACATCAATGTAAACGACTCATAACTTGTAATTTCACTAAAGTATTGCTTAAATATTGCTAATTCATATGAATAAGTCGCAGACTTACGCTATTCTATGATAAGAAGTTAGTCACAAAAGTTTGCTAAGATGTTTGCGTCATATAATGATATGGCAAATCGCTGATAGTTAGCAAAAATAAAGTTAAGTTTCTGATCAGATTATTAAGCAAAAGAGCCAATTAAAGTTAGCATCTTTTTTAGGTCATATCGCGATAAGTGTTACACAATCGTGCCATTTTACTTATTATTTTCAAACATTTTTGCTGATTTATGCCTACATACATATATGGAAAACTTTACAAATTTTATGCCACAGAAAAGATATGTCATGCTCAAACGAGATTTCAGCAGTTACGAGAGTTTTAGGAACAGGTGACAAAAACAAGTACAACTTTTTGCAGCTCTCACAGTACTTACGTAAGATGCTCAAATAAGCTTTAAGAAAGCAAGAAATAGAGTGGTATTCCGGCATTTGATAAAATCCGCAGCACTGTAATTCTGTGGCGTGCTAGCAATTTCTTTCAAACCAAAAACAAAACGCCGGTGTGTCCGGCACCTCTTTCAGCAGAACTTTAATCCAAAACACTTTCGTCGATGTGTGTCAATGATTCAAAGTGTGTCTAGCATGAAGGCGTTCATATTTGTCAACAGATTTTGAGTTTAACTTGAGCAAATCGACACCTCGAGAGGGGCACGGGGGTTGGACAGCAGATCGAGCAGAAGGTAGAGCCCCTAGTTTTAACAAAATATATCTGATATAAGAACAGACCTCAAAAAAGACGCTCCTTGGAAAAGCGTAGTGCAAAAACGAAGTGTCCTGTCTTGCATTGAAGCTTTACACTGTGCTTATAAATTATAGACTAAATGAAACACTAATATGGCTCGTGTTAAACGAGGTCTTAGAGATTTTCCAATGAGAGAAACCTTTGCGAAGTCGTTTGTTTAGGGTTGGTGATGTAAGTTTGTGGCAATAACTCTGAATTTAAAGTATTCCAATCGATGTTTGCGACCATTGATGTTTCCAATGTTTTTAAAGCAAAACACGCAGTTTCTATCGATGTTTTTTGTAAAAAATTTCAAATTAGCCAAAGTAACATCATAACACAATCGAAAATTTGCTCAACCTGCTGAAAATCCTTTCTGAACCGCAATCCAGTCATTGTTGTGCTTCGGATGTATGTATGCTGGGAGATCTTTGTCTTATTGAAACTGAATATCTTTAGCGTTTTGTTTATAGAAAAATATCATCATATCATCATATCATATCTCAATTGCTCACTTGCACTTGCTTCCCAGCTTCGTTTTGTGCTTACTGCGTCGAAAAAAATATCAAATAGAATGAGTGCTGATCATCTGGTCAAAAGCTCACGTAAAGTCATCAAACAAAAGCATGAAGGTCCTGCGCCATTTGCAAGTTTTTAGATATATCAAAGAGAGTGTACAAGTTTTAAGCCTACGAAGCATAAAACTCTTGTTTAGTCTACTGTGCGTTTTTGTTGTTTTTGCTGTGAACAGAACCCAGCGTAATCTGATGTTTTTATGAGCTGAAATTCAATATCAGGAGCGTTGTTAGCCAAGCCCAAACTGAACGCAACAAGAGCTACCAATGAATGGGAAGAGCAGGAAAGTAAACAATAATAGTAATTTGCGGTTAAATTCAAAATAAAACAAAGTTTATTTAAAAAATCACTGACTGAGGCTTTAGATTACGAGGTGCAGACCCTACGACGACGAGTTCATTGATTTCAATTGTAGCTACAAGTGAATAGTACACTAAACAAGACTCAGATACTCGGATACTCTGTTACTACTTATATGATTGTCAGAGTGGGCGTATACACTGCCAGAGTCGTTATTAAGAGCTTTAATCGAGCGCCAAATTGTCGGCATATACATACATGTAGACACTCACACACACTCTCACAAGCCGTGCACTGATAATGTCGCTGGTGTCATAATACATTATATTATAATATTCAATTATAGAGATTGCTAAGTGATGGCTGTAACTGAACAATCCATAAGATATACGAGACTCTGACTATTGTCTGACGCTTTAAATGTGCCTGTCATTTTTCATTGCATAACAATTGAATCAGACAGCTTATATATTAATAGGCACTTTGAATTCATAGCCACTTGATTCATTAATGCAATTGTGCACAAAAAAAAAAAAGTTGCACTGAGTCCACTCAAGTATCCGTATCTGTATCTAGCAGTAGCAGCAGCAGCTTGTTGAATATCTTTGAACCCTAAGCACTTGTGCCTAAAGTTCAAGTACAATATGAAAACATGCATAAATTGTGCACTGTGTACTTTAAAGTTTCAACACACAGTACATACGAACTAGATACATATATGTACATACATATACGTATATTTAGGCAGACGATTTGACTTTATCAATAAAAATACACAATTATATATCTGTCGAAATATCAAAACACAAAAACCAAATTAATAGCAAAAAAAAAGTGAGTACAACTGAGCGCGTGAAAATGAGCAAGGTCAATTACTTTGCGAGCACTGGCGTACGGGCCGTATACGTAACTTTTTATTAGCTATGTTCACATCGGAAACACATATAGCATTGCAAAGCGCTTTGGCTTTTGTAAACTTAAGCGTACTTGCGCTGCAATTAAACCGTATCGCGGCATCACATTTGTTTTCTATATACTACGCTATCTTGATAATTTGCCAAGTCCCGATGTTAATGAGTTTTACCTTGGCGCAAATTTGTTGGCTATGATCTATACTATATACAAATTATAAACAAATAAATCTTCTTTCATATAAAAGAATCTGCTGATGTCAATGGCATTTGTATCTGCACATAACACTTTGTAGCTAAAAGCATATGTTATTTGTACAACCATAATTCGGGCTATCAACACTATGGCTTATGGGCAATGGAAATATTTCAAGTGATCAAGCAGTTTAACCCTACGATGGGCAACATGTTGCGGCCCGACCATATTTCACTTTCCAGTGCAAGATCATTTTTGAAAAAGTGTCAAAACTTAAAAGATCTGCAGCTAGTTTCTTTAAAACTTTAAGCTATGGTCAGACAGGACGACAGTTGGCATGCAGAATCGTGCCCCAAATTGGTCGAAAGCATGTGCAATTAGCTAGCAAATAATTGGTTGGCCAATGCAAACTTTTTTCTCACATGACGGCAGCGTCTCCATTTTGAAAAATGAAATGAATCTATTTTTCCGATAACTATTGCAAAGGATGAGTAATCGCTTGCATGTTTAACAAAGGGGCAGATAGTATTTTAATTACAATGAAAACTGTGTAATCTGAACACTGTCTACATTGGACAAACTGTCTGAATTAGACATTTTACGTGAAACCAAACAAATTGCGAACAATATTGAATTTTTGTAAATTGGTCTCTGTCTACCTTATAAATTGGACACTGAGTTTCACAGCACTGTTTTTAGAAGAAAAAAAAAGTGACAAAAGCCTTACAAAATACAGAGGAGCTGCAAATTAAAACCTTTTCAGCTAGACATAGATCCTTTCAGTCATTTTTTTAGAGTCACCAAATGATTTTAAACGCTTTGTAGAGAAGCAGGCAGTACCGATTACAAAGTAACTAATGATTTCAACAAGAAACAAATAACGTTATGAATGCTATTAATTCGCATGTATCAAATGCAACAAACTAAATCAATCAATCAAACTCAAAAGCGAACTTCAGTGACGAGGAAACGGATGTTAAGCATATACATGTCTTATTATATCATATGCATGGCTCTCAGTTGGATTTATGTACATTATTTTTCATTAAGCCTAGTTTCAAGTCTTTCTTTACGAATTCCTTCCAATTTCAGCCATTTGTTATTCAAGTAAAAAATCAATTTACTGTTTTTTCCTTTTCACTAGATCTCGAATAAGTTTGAAACCCTTCAATTGAATACAAAATATATAAAATTCGAATCACAAAAGAAACCACATTGCTAAAATGTTTTTTCTGAAAGTTTAATTTCAGAGAATGTACTCAAAAGTGAGCAACGCAAAATCAGAACTCAAAACTCTAGAGCAGGGTTCGGCAACCGCTTTTTTTTTCTTTTACAAGCAATGAGTCAAGGCTTCGGCTAGCACTTCGGATATGTCTGTAGTGCTCTCTATTATCACAGACAATTTCTACGCTGCCCACCGCTGAAGATTTGAAACGTGTCGTAACAGCCATTGCTATTAAATTTTTGAAAAAATTCACTCTATAGAAAACACAACACGTGCAATTTCTACAGTTCGAATCTACCAACACACAGCAGAAACCACACTGATTAGATTTCAACACAAATATTGCAGCAAAATAATTTATTTCTTGAATTTTTAGCACTTGGAAACCGCAAACAAAAAATTACATTTATCAATTAATTGTTAGCAATAGCTGATTTTAACAGCTCCCAACTTAACAGCGCTGAATTATGTTTTAGTTTGGTGTATATTATAAGTACTTTAGTTCAATGAAAGTAAAGTATTTTTGATGTGAAACGATCATGATTCATGCTCAATGTATTGAATAGTTTGATGTCATGAAAGTCTGTTATTACGCTCGGATGGTGTTACGGTTCTTTACGCTGTGTTAGCAGCCTACACAGGAGTGCGAGAAGGTTGCTGTGCTAGCAGTGATAGCGAAAAGAAGAGCATGTGTGCTTCTGTTAGTTTGTTGTTATCCTTTTCGCGCTACCATATGCGCACGTTAAATGTCGCCTAATTATACCAAGTTGGAGAGAAATGTCATATGAATGTTTGACATGTGCCCGAGTCCCATGAATGTTCAAGTTTTCTGCGTATCGCTTCTTTGTTAATCAGCCCTGTTCTGGTTTTTGATTCCGAACGAAGCATGCTGAATCGAAATAGTTGGCTGTTCTGTATTTCGAATTCGAGTAAACTTACTCGTTTTTTAAAACAATGTCTTCAGTATTCGCAATGAAAAGTAAATGGCAATTTTCAGCTTAGGAACCATTATGTTTGTAAGCGAAGTATGTTTTATATTAATTGATGATGATGTATTACAAGGATAATAATGCATGCAAACTGCATTTCATTCCATCCATCTCTGAAAAAATCAATGTTGGTTCAAGAAAAATGTGTTAATACTATGAAATATATAGATTTTTTTGTGGGAAAGGTTTCAGTCTTTATCTATTATGTAAATGGGCCAAGGGAAAATTTGTGGACCCCTTTTTCACCAACTATATGGAAACAAATATGGGTGAAAGTCTTATCATTGTGTAGGGAATTTTCATAAGGAGTGCAGAATATAAGTTTTTTTCATATATTTTGCCAAATCATAGGTTAATGAAAAAACATTTTTATTGAAAAGTCTTTACATCTATAGGTAACTGTTCACGAACGTTTTCTCAGTTGCTTTCATCATTACTCTCGCAAAGGCAATGAGCGACGGCCTGAGCTTGCACTTCGGCTGTGTATAAATAACCGAATGGTCCGTGCGGGCATTACAACATTACATTTTATATGTATTTGGGACTCACAGCACAGTGGCTCATATAAATCATAGAGAGAAAAAAAGAAATCATAAATGCTAAACTATTTTGAATTAAAATATTTATGTATTTTAATTTGCAGTCGTGATCCGACTGCGGTGTTGCCACTACTATCGATAAATACTGCTTGTTGCAACGATAACATCATGTAGCTTCATCCATCATGAAAGTTGTTGCCCATCCTAGGGTTAAGCAGCTGCCTGAAATTGCATCTGTTCAAAATTCTAACTACAACTCTGCGTCACTTTTATCTATAAATCACAGCTATTGAAAAAGTAATTGTTGTCTCGCTGCAACGGTTCATTACACTTGAAAATTATGGGCGGTCTTCAAAGCAGACTCTATAAGCACGAACTAGGTACATACATTACTGTGTAGATACATTTAATTGTTATAAGCACATTTTGCGCTAGGATTAGTCACTGTGTATCTGCTGCTAAAAGCGTTCTAAATTTAACTTATCTTAGTTATGAGCGCTTTTAGCTTGATATATGCACAATTACTGCCGTTCGGAGATGATGTGGCTCTAGTTCTGCCGTGTACATCACTGTGTCAGCGCATTAAACAGATACACAGATACATTGCCAGCAACTGTCATATGTATGTGTATCTTTTAGGTATCAGATTTAATTTACACACAAGCAAAGGGTTTTCTTTTGCAACGCAATATGCGGAAATGGCATAGGGGCAGCAGGGAAAGTTGCAAGAACAATAGCGTGATGGTGGTAGTTGTGGGGGGATTACTCTACGTAATGCATTGGATGTGTTTGACGTGAAAATGTTGCGCACTTTATTTTTACGTTTTTGAGCCAATTCTCGACTAGTTCCATGCGATGGTTCCGCTGCACACACGCGATTTTAGAAACTACTAAGAGGGTGCTGTTCTATTTAGCCATTGTCATACAAATGATGTGTGCATGTATCTGCAAGATACGCTTGACAGGCATGTGAATGTGCTTTGCAAGGCCTTTGTTTTATAGTTCAACCTGTTTACATAAATAGTATAGTAGTGTATACAGTAGTTGGCTATGAAAGTGCTGTCGCTTATAGTTCTGAATATTCTAAACCGGTTTTCTAAACTTAACTGCGTTTTAACTTATGCAAGATGAGATATTTATCAAATTTGCGCTTTGGGAACTTTTAGCACACTCAATAAGTTTCTCATTTCAAGTTAAGCTTCGTCTTTTATGTACTATATACCTGTAGTATGTTTCCCTCTGTATATTACGTATACGTCCCAGCGAAGGCAACAACCGTTGGCTATTTTCGCTTAATTGGCACGACTTTTTTTTGCCTATGTACAAGCATTTGTTGAGTTTGCGTTTTTTTTTTCAGTAAACTTAACGCTTGAACGAATGAAAGTGTTTTTGGCTTCAACATTTGCATATTTTACAATTGCAACGCACATCTATCTATACATTCAAAAAGCAGCCGACAATTGCAGAAATTGCGCACAAACTGATGATGCTGCCTCTGCCACTGCTGCTGCAGCCCGATTCCAGCGAACCATTGCACGGCGAACCTGTATAAATTCAAATTGGAATTCATATTTGCTACATTGTGTCGGCGGGGCAGAGAATTTGCGCAATTTGCCGCTTGTCGGTCATTGTGCTCAAAACGGGGTATTCACTAAAAGATGCCACATTGGTCGCATCAGCATAATCCAAATAGAGAGTAGCAACGAATGCATTCATACTTTCAGCCATACATGGTGCCAATGGCTATTGTATTCACTTTCGGATTCCCCTTGGGAACCCTTCGAATAGCCCACATTTAAAATATACTTTTTTGCAACGTTATTCATAAATGAAGTCACCAAGATTGAACTCCTTCCGCCTCTTTACAAATAGTCAAATTTAATTAACCCATTCGCTATTACGTGAATTCACAAAACGTTACGGGAAAATCTGTACCTTTCAATAGTGACGCCACTTTTCTGGACTTTTGCAGTGGTGACTACCGATGCTTGCTCATAAGCTAGCGCCACCACACGAAAAAAACAACAACTACCTTCCATAACATACATACATGCTTTTCATTTCGCTCCCACTGGGAACACAGCACACAAAAACAAATGTCACAGCACACACAAGCATAAACACCATCCTAGCATAATAACAGATTTGATGCTACTGCTGAACTACTGAGCTGCTACAAATCAAACCTTTTTCCTGCGTAATAAAAGGGTTAAATTGGAGTTAGTTCGGTCTGTAATAATAAGAGAAGAGACGGTTTGCATGCATTCATTTTGGTCCGCACATTTTGTTCGTCTCGAATAGGACAACTAATTCAAGAAAAGTCGTATTAAAAAATATTATATATGCTTAGGTACAGCATAAATTTTGCGCTTTTTTTTGGTTAAATTTCAGGCACGAGCGACTTTGTAGTGGCACTCATTAGCTATAAATAGAATATGAAACAAAATAGATACAATAGAGATATAACGGTTTAAGTGAAACCTCCCAAAAAATACCGATATTCGCGAAATTCTCGAAACCTGAGAGTGACGGGCAAAAACGGAGTACAGAGCGATATTGAGGAAAGGTAGTTTAAACATGATCACCCATTACAGTTCTTGAATAATAAAAAAGTTTGAATTTTGTAGACTAGTGTAATACATCCTATCCTATATCAAATTCATAATATTTTTATTTTTCATTTTTTTTTACAGGTAATTCATCCGTAAAAAGTAGCTGTTGGAACATTAGCACACAATGATTAAGTGAAAATGATTATGGTCTATATCGGTGGAAGAGCAGAACGAATTGTTCAACTCTTTCAAAATAGTATGTCAAAAGTTTTACCAAGGAAATTCGGTTAAGACCAGTTTTGAGTACCAGAGTGTTCATATCATTTCGTTGCTATAAAATGTCCTCTTTTATTAGTGAATACCCTTAATCAGAAGTACACCTTGTCATAGCATTTGCATCTCGTTCCACTGCACCGTTGCACAACGGGACATTCATGGCCAAAACGTAAGAGGGCATTGCATTCTGTATGTGTGCCAAATCATAATGCATAATTCGGCTGCAATTCCATTCAATTTACATTCGACTCAATTGTTTTACGTAAGCAGCAACGCTGACGTCGACGTCGACGTTATTAATTTCAATGACATTTACTACTTGCATTTCTTGCTTATCGTTGTTGTTATTGTTGTTGTTGATGTTGTTAGTTGCACTGTTGCAAATTGTGTTGTCTAATCCAAGTTAAACTATTTCAATGCCAGATCTGATGATTTGGTTAAATTACGCTTCAATTAAGCCGTTCGTTAGAGCTTTCCCCCGTTTGCGATGTGTACGATGATTGACTTTACGTGAGCGCAATCATTCGGCTCAAGCCTAAAATTAGATTACATTCAATATTGAACGAATAAATGATTGAGTGAATGCCATGCTTTAGCTGATTTTCAAATAGCCGGCAGATTTGTGTGCCTTTTAATTAAATTGAAATTACACGCAATGCGTAATTAGTATTTTAATTATAAACTCGTCTACATCAAACGAGCCTCTTGCGGCTTTTGCCATGACAGCTGTACAAACATCGATATAATGTGATTGCAATTGCCAATTGGTTTTGCTTTTTCTCTTGTCTGATTCTTAACTGAACCCAAAGTCAATTGCATTCGAAAAGTTGCAATCAACACGATCTTGTTAGCAGTTTGTAAACAGCATTTTTGTTGCCCTTTTAGAGAGTATGTTCAGTAGAAAGGTCTTTGATACTACAATCGAAAGTTTTCCATATTCACTTAATGGGAAATTTCAAATTTCACTACCATTTAATTGCTTTTGCTAAGTGCTGCCAACCTGTCAAATTATTCGCCATTTACACGAAAATGTGCTACCCTTGATTGGTTATTGACAAAGCGCTTTCGAACTAAAGATCTCCCTAAAGGTAAACTTTTGCTATCGCAAAACGAAATCGCTATAAGGTTAGCGGCTATAAAAAATAGCTTCAAAATCGAGTTTTAGTTTAAACAGCTTTCTTTTAAGCTAAGTGCAATTTTAAGCTAGTATTTAACTCAGTGGAACTGCTCGGAAAAGTTTTACTTTAAACAATTAATTGTACACTTTCGGTAAAGAGCAGTGACTACGAGTCGGAGACATCGCGTACTTTTTCCCATGGGAAAGAGTGCCCCTTAGAGACACTGACACTTAGAATACAATTGAAATAGCGTAATAAATCTCGCCCTAGATTTTATCCGGCACTCATAAAGAGTCGCATACTGGTTTTTTCTTCCAAAATAAAGCCATTTCAGAGAGATGATAACAAAAAATAGTGATGCTTGCTTTTAATTAGAACCTTAAAGCGATTAGCTAATGGAATAAAGCCCGTTTGAGACATTCATGTAGCTATATCGTACAATTTTTATATTTCATCCAATTTCCGCTTAGGCATTTATTAGAAACTATTGGACTTGTTAAACTTTGTGCCCCTAAGAGATAGGCAGTTTCTTCTCATCTATATCCATACCATCATGTCTTCATCTTCTTCTCTCGCCTTTACCTTTTCCTTCAATGGTTATCGATTTTGCGGCTGTGTAATCGCTTTTCGAATCTTAATGGAATGCCGCTCGTTCCATGTTCTTAGGAGTACTGCGTCGACGCTATCGCTCATATTCACTGTGTCGTGCTCGCTGGTGTTTTGTTTATTTTCATTCGTTCTAAAACGTTATTCGAACATAGTAGATCGCCCTACAATTGACTAACTGCAACAACCTACATATGTATGTCAGCTCACCCTCTTTTTAGCATTGCAACGGACAATTTAAACGGAAACGGAACTTGATGAAAACTGAGCTGGAAACTAGAAACTGATTCGGCAAACTAATTTTCCAGTTTTGTGCACAGCTTTTCGGCTGTTACCTTGACTGTCACTCTTTCTATTAGTGAATAGATTTAAGCTATTATGTATAGCTTGTAGTTGTAAAGAGCACATATTTACAGATAGATATGATAGATATGAGATATTGACCGACTTTAATGTTTAGCAGAATGCAAAGCTTTTAAGCTATCATATTAGTTTTTGATGTGAAATATCTTATATCGCATCTCGGGGGTAAGATGACTTATATGCACACACGAAAATATCTTCTTATGGTTGTCACGTTCGAATAGTGATACGCTTGTATGCTGTGCAAGCATAATAACCCGTTACCGTGTTAAGTCCTGATGTAGAGCACTCCTCCAGTAGCCGATGTTTTTTGCGCGCCTTCTCCAACATGTGATTGTAGACTTTTCTCGCAGTAGCTTCATTCCTACGCACAACATGACCTAGCCAGTGGTGCCGCTGGATGTTACGGAGTACTTTCCGCTCAAACACTCCAAGGTCATTACCATCAGATCATTATCGCCCATGTTTTAGCAGTGATTGCAAAATGAAGAGAATGCACGCTTTTGCTACATTGTGGTGATATTTTCGCGCTAGATGGCGCCACAGTTTGCCAAATTGAAGCGCACGTTTCAAGTTTCTTTTAACAAACTGGGAATAAAGATATACTACTTTGATCAAATTGAAAGGTGACAAAACTAATTTAAAATCGGCCAAAAACATCAACAGATGAACCGCACGTAAAGCAAACCAAAGAAATGGTGCTTGAAAATTGTCGATTGACAATTAGAGACGCTAATAGTTTCGGCAAGCGATTTTGAAGAACGAATTGGGCTTGAGAAGAGTCAAATACGCAATCATTTCACCAAAAATTCAACAAAAATCGTTCGGCAAACACCGTATTCGCCTGATTTGGCTTCGTGTGACTTCTGGTTAATCAGCAAACTCAAGATACCGCTCCGGGAACACCGTTTTGACTCGATTGCGGAGATCGAAACAAAATCGCAGAATTCACTTTTAGTACCTCACAAAACGAAGCGTAAAGAATATTTTGACGTAATATTTGGCACAGATGTTGCTAATAGTACTGCCAACTTAGGAAAAACAAAATTGGTCGATTCGAAAATCCCTTTCACCTTTCAATTTATTCACAGTAGCATATGAAGCGGGTTAGAGAATACCACCTCAGCAGGTCAAAGCTTGTTGTATGAGGCGACTAATAATGACACTGGCTCCTTTCGAGACCAATAGAGCAACCCCAGGCCTTAAAAGGGTTGTGCGTAGGGTTTGGGATGTAAATCTCCAATTCCAATGAAAGAAATACATCAGGCTGTAACCCGGTAGCGGGTAGTTATGCCCAGTGAAGAAGAAGAATATGAATGTAAAGGGTATTCAAACTTCCTTGCTTCGAAAAAAAAGTTTGTTATTGTGTTTGCCAAAACGAAATATCTTGTGCTTACTGTAAGCAGCGTGCAAATTTTGCGTATTTTGCATTTTTGAATTTTTTTTTTGTCGGTTTGTTTGCTGTTCATTTTGCTACCGTTTAGTGTACCAACAAAATGACCGCAATTTGTGCAAATATTTCGCACACGATTTCGACGACGACTGTCAAGACTGTCAGGTGCGCTACGACTATCAGCCAAAGCAATTAGTTGTAAGCCGTTATGGGCTGAAATCATGTGGAAAATGCTTGCCACATGGAATTCACTTTTTACTCAAGTGAAGCGATGAATTCTGCCAGCGTCAGCTGCGTGCACTGTTAATCGAAGACAGTTCACTGACTTTTCCATTTTATAGTACGAATGTCGTACACATGTTGTTGTTTTTTTTTTGTTGTTGTGTTTTATTTTGTGAAATGAAATGGAAAACAAATAAAATTGTCAATACTCGTAGTTGGTGATTCGTGCAGAGACGCTGTCAAACGTCAGTGACGAACGAGCCATCGATCGAACGACCTCATTGTCCCCTCTGCTTTTCAGCTTACGGATGGCGAAATTTGTGACAGGAAAATTGCAGCTCAAAACGTAGCTTAATTAAGTACATATAGTAAAATATTTAAGAGAGATATTATAATTTATTATGCACAAATTCGTGCATGGAAACTTTGAGATACATGCATTTCGAATGCTAGTCAGAGCTGCTATTAAAAACGCTTAATTCAGTCGAACTTATAGAAAGTTTTTCGAACATTACTCTATAATTAGCTAGTTCTCATATATGCGTGTTAAATTTAATTACAAGCCAATTATACAGGTGTTGTGAGTGTGTGTGTTTGTTGTTGTTTCATTATTGTGCTTATCTTTGAGATTTTACTTATTATGAATATTTTTTTTATATTTTTTTTTTGGTGTAGGTATTCATAATTGATAAGCGCAAAAGCAAGCCACATGGTATTTGGTACTTCCAAGCATATATATAATCAACTTTTGTAATGGAATTTTGCCTTATCAGCGCTTGGACAGTCTTTCTTGTTGTTGTAGTTGTTACGCAATGTTGTGATAATTTTGGCTCAAAACCTTGCCAACTTTATGGTAGGAAATGGGTCTACTGTTCAACACAAAAATGTGCGATTTGCTTGCTAGATTACACTTTTATTATAGCTTATTTAAAATTGGCTAATAATCCCATAACTAAGGCTTAAAACTTCAAATGAAAGGGACACAGCTAAATATGTCAGTGAGTATAGTATATTGATTATATGTAAGAGCCTGGGATCGGACATTTAATTAATGCCAGAGATGCCGATAAACTGGCAAAGGAATGTCCTTCGCTTCTGCAAGCCAAAGATGAGATGGCTAATAAAAAATGTTTCACTCCAGTAATATTACAAGAAACAAACGAAAATGGACAACCTTAGAGAAGATGCATGTTTTAAGATGTCTTTGTCTTTAACAACTGAAGGCGACACAGCTGTCGGAATGTATAGCGTTTTGCAAACTAAATGCGTTGATGTGTTGATATAACCTGGACAAGAGTTCGTAGAATGGGAAAATAGCAATATGCTAAGATAATCGGGCTTCCGGAAACAACTTAAACTAGACCATCTAGGACAACGAAACAAGATATCCCTTAGGGATCTATAAACAAACTAGACGCACTGTTATGCAGCTACTATGAGAAAAAGAGAGATTCATATGAATTGCACAGGCGATTTGCAGATTCAAAGTTGAATTAGTTCATAATAGTCTTAAAACCTATGCAAAACGCAATTTATTTTCTACACATTTTTCTTACTTTCGCTACAGAGTGTTCAAATTCGGTCACAAACAAACTTAACAGTGAATCCAGCAGCGACCGCAATAATTTGCTCATGTTCAAACCTTTTATATTAAGCTACTTAACTTAAAAGAAAAGAGAGCTACGTCAAAAGAAAAGAGAGCTTGACGCCAGCTTGCATTCGGCTTATATCAGTGGCGTAGGCTGTTGATTTTGTTTCGGGTGCAAGACGTCGGACAGACGGGCATTGCTATATCGACTCGACTATTGCTCCTGATCATTTTTGCCCATAGAAATGCCACTCCTCCTTCTGCCTGTTGCAAATATTGCTCAAATTAATAATACCCTTTTACACTTTGTGTACAAGTTATAAATAATATATTGGCTGAAGATAGGTTGGCAGCAATAAAAATCAAATATTTTCGTCACAGAAAGCATAGCAGATATGAAACATTGAAATAGATGGTTCTTCAAAGACTATAAATGTTTTTAAAAAGTTTTTTATTAATGCCTTAGCTCAAAGTTGTGTCAATTCTTTTTTTCATTAATCTATAGTTTTGTGCGCATTCGCATATGCTAGCGCCATCTAACATGCGTTTATGCCAGCGGCACCTCAAGCTCTCAATCACGGCAAGTAAGCGGCTTACGAGAGGTTTATACTCCCTCTAACTCACCCCATTGCATGTTTGACATCAAAATTAGTGTGCCAACTTGCTCAATCGAACTAATGTTTCCATTGAACTCTTTAACTATATCTGCTAGTTAGTTTAATTTGAATATAGTACTATTAGCTCGTTAAGTTTGATCAAAAGAGGTAAGAACTTTTTGCATATGCCATAGCATATGTCATATCAATCTCATTAAGGTAAAGCCACGCGGGCGTCACACCATACAAGGTGGTCTTACACTAAAGGCGATGATGATTATCATCAAAAGTTAAATTTCCATTGTTTTTGCGTTTTTATCGATTTGGAAAATGACAAAATAGTCCAACAAATCGTTAAATAATATGAAAATTCGCTCTTTACATGTGGCTGTTAAAACTTATCTCAATTGCATTTACATATGTAAATGTGTATGCTAATTTAACATTGCGCAGTGGTGGTGCTAAGAGAGAATTTCGTACATTTATGTTGTTTTACATTAAGCTCAACTTAACATTTCCTTGCTGTTTTACACCGGCTTAATTAACATTAGTTTTCGTTATTACTTGAATGTTAACATTTATGTTAACGTTACATTTCTAAATTTGCGTTTATGTTAATTTAACATTGGACAGTCTTTAAGAGGATTCTGTGCATTTATGTTGTCTTACATTAAGCGTACATTGGCATAATGAACATTTGCCTTTGCTATTACCTCGATGTTAAGTTAACATTTATGTCTACGTAACATGTGAAAGTTCACATTGAACTTTCCATTGATGTTTAGTTAACATTTGTGTCAGTTGGCAATTATAGCAATTATAACATGTTAACATTTTTTTTAGTTTGTGTTACATTTGAGAATTTTACGTGATGAAAGCTGATAAATCTATTCCGCCCCACACAGTAATATTTGAAATTACAATTTATTGATTGCCATATGACTCATCTTCAGACGTCACTTTCAAGCAAATTCCATTATTTGTGTTCAATTGAATTTAGCTCAGAGTTTTTGTATTTCTCTAATGAAATCAAATTTTCCGCACTGAATACAAACAAAGCCGTAATAGTGTTTGTATACAAAAACATTGCACTTGACCCATTTTTTATGGTTCAGCGCACGGACAATAAAAACCGTAAAATAAAGTTCATAAGCTATTAATTTGTTTAGTTTTTGAGCTAATTTAATGACACATGAAATTGGCCATAAAAGCGCCCCTATCTCGATTTTAGTGTATGACAACAATTTAAATTTTGGGTACAAGATAAAACGGTTTTTGGGCCAGCTACTTCTGCCTTTGATTCACGCTATAATGCTAAACGGCACGTTCTACAACTATTGATTGTAAAAATTGTATATTCTGTGCGGTTTAGTACTTACCAAGTGGGTTTTTGTAAGGTTTATAATGAGAGTGCTAAGTATGAGCTCATGATTTGACCGCATTTAGTATATACAATCTGTATGCAAATATAACACTATTTGGCAGGCTTGTTGAAATCTCTAATATATAGTATAAATGGTTTTTCTCAGTAGCTTGCGATTGATTAGCATGGAACAATCATATGCCGCGATTGCATAAGCGATAGATGATGAATAGATATATTGAATAGATGTTGAATGTATATTGATGAAATGGCTCTCAGCACACTATTTGAGAACATGTATGAGAAGTATGGAAATTGTCGAAACTTTGCCGGAAAGTTCCATCAAGATACGCCCTACTCATTTCCTCACCGAATCAGAAGTATTAACGTTGCAGAATTCGCGCAATATGGCAAATTTTGCTACTAGTTATAGTAGATTTACTAGATATATAAAGAAAGAAGTCTATAAATCTATCAATGTTATAATTTTTTTTACTTCAACCTCTAAAATCGCGTTAAAACGGCTCTGACAGGCTGTAAGTATTTCACAACGGGAACGAGATTCACATCAAAGATTTGGTAGCCTAGAATTTGTTCACTGAACAAAAACGTGTTCGTTTAAAACTTCTTGGTATTTGATTGAAATTTGGTGTACAGTTGTGTTCGGTATATGTTGATTCCATTTCCGAAGTAATTCAGTACAATACCGATTTACGCCTTCATTGAAATTTCAAGTTTTTCGCATGATTATGATAGGTTTGGAAATTGCAGGACAAAAATACATCTTAAATCTAACGTGGAACAATTCCGCTGTCGTTTAGGCTTTTTTATTCGATTTCCGAATAACAGGCAGCAAATTTGTTCAATAATATAAACTTTCTGTGGAAATGCACATATCGAATTTGGAAGGTAGCAATTTTTTGGTGTCGTGTACAGAGAGCACGCTAATCGAGGTATTGTTGTATATCAGTTTCAATATGGTGTAAGCGATGGTCAAAAAACAGACTTGAAAATTTCAAATGGTCTTAAAGGATGTCAAATTTGAACTGGCTTTATAGACATTTCTTTCATGGCAATGAGAGTTGTGCGTAATCGAACATAACAAACAAATCATGAAAATACTATTAATTTTAACATCTTAAAAGTTTCTAAGAAGCGACTATCGTCTATTTGTTCTTTATCAGTTGATATAAATACTATATCTTTCTTAATTTGCGGAATACAAAATGTTTTCTAAACAAATTCTGATTAAGAATATTAGCGCTAGAACAACATTTGCTTCAGTCGATTTATGGCCTTTTTGCCTGCTTTTCGGCCCAGTTTGCTGTGTATGTGTATATTGTGAATATTTATCTTGATAATAAGCTCACACAGGCCAAAGGCAAAAGCCAACAACAACGTCACATAACTCACGTTTTGCAAACAGAACAACGAATGCAGAAGAAATTTTCAAGAAATTTTAGATATATTTGGTACACAGTCTTTTGTGCGGTTTATTTAGTTACACAGAAGTTTACTCTTCTGACTTCTTCACTCTTTTGCTGTTCTGTACGATCCTATATAGCTTAGATACAGTTATGCCAATCTATTTGGTAGTGCAAATATGTGCTTTATCTATTATCTTTGTATCTTCATATCTTCTTTGTGCTGAGGGCAGAGAAAATGTGTAACGAAAAATCAATTAAACTATTGAACTTTTATGCTAATTGCATTTAGCATAATTGTCACATATAAATGCTTATAGAGCAACAATTGATTTGATGAAAGCCTACAAAGTATCTGGACGTCGGTCATTGGTCATTCAGAAATGCGCAGTTACTTTGTACTTTCATTTTCCAGCCAACAGTGAAAACTACACATTTGTTGTTGTTGTTGCTGTTGTTGTTGCTGTTACAACAAATAGAAAACACATACATAGTACAAGTGGTAAAGGGTAGACATACGAACAAACAAAAATGGAAATAAAAGAAAAGCCAAGGCACAGCTGTGCTTGAAAAACGCTCAAAAAATCCAATACGAAAAGTGAAAAGCTGTGAGATTTACTTAAACAAAAACAAACACTAGACACAAAAAAATGGTTAAATATTAAATAAAATCTTAATAAGCCAATAAACGTTGCACGTTTGCATCTATTTCTTATACATATTAATATATTTGTTTTTATATTTGAATATTTTCTGAAATTTTTTTCTTTTATTTCTATTTTTTTTTTTTGGCGTGCGCACCTTTCGAATAATAACCGGATATTTAGCTGCTTAATGCTTAGACAGGTTTTCTATATGTGATTTAATTTTATCATTACCATTTGTTGTCTATTTGAAGAGACACACACACACACAGTCCCAAGTTGCAGCGCACACACATGCTTTTTTGCTACTCTGTTGATTTTGTATCTCATAGATACTTTGTCAAACGAGAGCTGACAGTGTAGTGTGCATTGTCTTAACAGCAGCGACACAACAACAACAACAACACAGGTTAGCAATTATTTGGGCAGGTTTTGTTTTCTCTAATGCATTATATAAGTTCTAATTGTATATTTATGAGCTTATGTTTAGACTGGGACGCTTCTGTCATGGCTTATAAATTTTGCTATTAATATGGGTTTTGACTATTAGAAAAACGTGCTGGAATATGAAAGAAGAATTTTTTAAAGCTGCTTACCAAATTACGTAGCATTGGCATAACTTAGGAGTGCCGCAGTTTTTTAATAGTTTTGAATAACTTGAATTCCTCCAAGTAACTAAAACAGTTTCTCGCTCTGATCTTTGAGGTATTGGCATTCCTGAAAAGTTGATGCACACGAATTCGTGTTATAGGTTACGTTTCAAAGGTCTTTCAAAAGTTCAGCTGAAGTACAGTCAGAATGCATGCTTTCGCCGGCTCTCTTCGTTTTTCTTTTGAGTTAACTAATAAGAGCTGATAGCACGAAAGCTTCTTAAGAGATCCCAATGTTAGAATGAAACTTGTATCACAAGCACACGATCCAGATTTCGTTTTTAAAATCTTTGTGTAGAGGCACGTGTGTTCCTGAAAAGATTGTGCTGCTGATAAACAAAATCTACAGAGCTTAAAGGTCTTTCGAAAGTCCAGCTGTAGTAAAGAGTCAAACTGTACTATAGCTTCGTTCCTCTTTTGGATGATGAAGTGATGGGAATTGCACACCTCAGGGAGTCCAATGAAACATTGGATAAGATAAGATTTGGGATAGATAAGATTGCCCGAGTCTTTGTTCGCCAAATTGTCTGCCATTTTGTTTTTGAATGAAGAGATGCCGTTTTCAATGAAGAGATGTCCTTTGCTCTTCGAGACTTTTGTCTTGAACGCTTTCCAGAATTCAAGATCTTTGCGATTATACTTCGCAGAACTTGAGCTTTGGCTGCTTGTGCTTTATATGTGCTCTTTATAAGGCGCCTGGAACTTAAGGTGTATCTGGAGTGAATATGTCTCCAGAGAGTATGTAATAAGTATGTGCACTACAAGAGATGCGTTGTTAACCAGTTGCTAGCATTTTACCGAAACTGTGGGGTTTTCAAATCGCAGCCTGTCGGCGGTAAAAACGTGTGTTGCAAATCGAGCCCTTGATTTCGGTAGCACGGGTTAAAAAGTTTCCAAGGCGGCTAATTAAGATTATTAAGGTAACCAATTAAAATGTGTGGCATTAGTTGACGCTTTGTACCAGACTCCTCCAACTTACACGTAAAATGGATCCCTTAAAGATCTCCTCTTCGGCTGTTCGCTGTTATGCTCTTTTGTGTCTGCAGCTTATGCGCTGATTTGGCTGTTACTGATGCTGCTGCTGTTAGTCGTGACGCCCCTTGACAAACATAAGCAGATATTCACTAAGACGTGGGAAAACCCCAAAAAAGAATACATGCAAATACTCAAGAAACAGAAATCATTCAAATTAGCAATTTGAAGCTAAAAACACTTGATTGACCATTTGATAGATGGTATTTATTGCCGTCGCCCCAGCTAGAATTTAGATAACTCGAACCGCCACAGGTTAATTAATTATTTATACCTTTAAAAGCTAGTTTTTATTGCAAAAATAAACCCACTACATTGAAAATGTAAGCAAATATAAAGAAATGATTAGTTGAGATGTTGGAATTTGGAACTAGTAAAACTTTCTATAGTACGTTATTGGGCCCAAGTTTCACTTTCTTTTTGGCTTTAGCATATGCGTTATGCGATATCGTTGATATATTGGCACTTATCAAGCCAAAACAAGAAGAAAGTCCAAGAAAGAGCTTGACCATAAATGTATGTAAAAACGCGACTGCAAAAGAAATTATGTAAATTATGTTTAAACCCGAGAGACAATCAAGAAAGACGCAAACCAAATTGGTTTCAAAATACGTATACTTAATATAATCAATAAATAGCATGCGCTTATATAAGAAATGAATTGATTTCCATATAATTACCACAACATTATGTATGTGGATTTAATTAGTTTCACTAGCTGAGTTTGATTGTCTGTTTATTGGTCTGTTTGTCTGTTTGTTTGTTTGTTTGTTGTTAGAAACGGCTGTGTCCATAGCTCATTGTAGCTTTATGTAAACTTGGCTACTACTTCTAGCGAATTGTTATTAATGACAATTACAGGCATGATATACGATCTGTACATTTTAGCATGTTCTGCTCACAAGTTGCTGCTAACTGCCGACGATGATGATGACGATGACGACTAGATACTAAAGTCATATGATTTGTGTCTGTCTACACATGGATACTCGTAGTACAAACCGGTTACTGCCCACCATTTTCTCCAAGTTTTTTCGCTTAGTTTTTGCATTTTGCTGTTGTTGTTATTGTTGTTGTACGCGTTATGTGTCTATATAAGCAGAATTTTACCGCTAACCACACGCAACAAGTTGAAAATGTACTTTTGTGGTAATAGGTTAGATCTTTGGCTTGGCTAAGACAACTACAAACACACACATGGCTTTAAACTAGGTGAGCACTTGTCGGCAACCTCAACACTTAAACAAGGCGTGGCTAGTACGCCTTGCTAGCTGTACATGTGCTACAACAGCTTGAGGCACATTTGACTCTCAGCGCATTCTTAGCGTCTCGTTACAAACACTCACTTGTCACACTCTCATGTAAATTCTCTAGACTTTTTACAGTTTTTACAGGCACATGGCTATTGTCTCTGCTGGCGCCGTTGTTGGAGCTTCTGGGCCAAGTTAGTTGAGACTTAACATTTGCTTGTGCCTAATACCCTTTCATCTTACCCCTTTCTCTATATTATGTGTCTACTCTTAGTAGTATAGCATTTTCCACTTTGTTTTACTCATTTTGGCTGACGTTGCCTGTTTTTTTGTTGTTGTTTTCTTCTCTACATTCCTTATAAACTGGGCCAACATTGGGCTTATAGTGTATATGTATGCCCGCCCTGCGGCTGCTATTGCTGCTGCACTTTACTTTTGTTGGCTTTGATTGCAATCTCTCCTCTCTATCGCCCTCTCTCGCACTCTCGCGCTCTCGCTCTCTCTCTCAGTGCTTGTTTGTGTGTTGTCTGTGTTTATAAGTAGCTGTAAATATGCACGAACCATGCCCACAATTGAAAAGTTGTCAGTGCGCACTTGTCAGAAACTCTTCTGCTTTTATGTGTGTTTTGTCTTTGAAAGTTGCAATATTTAGCGTCTTAACGATTTTAATATGAAATACGATTTAATCAGAGTTAAAACAGCGATGTTTTCACAATCTCAAAAACTCATTCGGGTTCGCAGTCGGAAGAGTAGTAAGGAGCAGAAAGATTTATTTTGCAAGTATACTATTCTCCTCGATTCTCAGACATTATACTTAAGCGCTTAAGTAGTTAAGGGAAAAAACATATATTTAGCCCGTTTTCTATGCTCCTCGATTCTCATGAGTCGTACCTAAGCTACTACTAGAGCGTAAAGGTAAAAAATAAATAAATCAATCGAAAAGAACAAATGCGTAACACACATGAGAAGCGACGAAAAACAACTAATCACAACGTCGAACAGATAATTTGTCTATTCAAAAGGGTCTGTCTACCATATCATAGAAGCACGATGGTCAGTTTGCGAAGCGAGCAGGAGGCGGATCCCCTTAGTCAACATGAATGCAGTCACAGTTTTTAAATTAATTATTTTCGTATGTGCCTCACAGCTTGTTGATGAAGAAGAAGAAGAAAAGAAACTGATTGAGTTTTAAACTTAACTTTTCAAAAATGTCAAAATATACCGATAACGTCGCATAATCGAGCTAATCGAATTAAAACCATATGTTTTACCATACTTCTTTTGGCCAAGCACAACTCCATATAAATGACAACAAATGCTCAGATAAAACTCAGCTTAGTCAATAAATAATTTGTAATGGTTCGTTTTATATCAAATCAGCTGGTTTGTAATCGAAACTGCGCGGCATTAAGCTGTTGTTAGGTTTGTTCCTAACTTGGAGTTGGAATCAATTACGTTTGCTGCTTCATTACGAAAGTATCACTACAGCAGCATTACTCAAAGTATTGTCCTTTCCACTACTTTTTCAGTCTTACTGCTAAACATTGATACCATGTCGCAGTAGTTCTTTGTCTTTAGATTCGCTGCTTGAATATATGCATCGCTTGGTACTTTGCCAGTTATCAAACTGATACTCTAACAATCCTACACCATAACCTGGAACTAGTAGCAGTTAGATAGAGCGATGTCTGGTCAATGTGGAACAGTACTTTCCATTTCAGCGTTTCCAAATAAGATTCACGTCCACAAGTACTTTTGTTTCTGTTACAAATGTACTTATGCCTAATGAGTACAAAATATTTAACTGGGTTCAGTTTCTGTTTCAGTTTCTGTTTCAGTTCCTGTTCTTTGTCACAACCAGCTTTAAGCGGTTAAGGTTAGGAAGATAGTAAGGAAAAACAGTTAGTACCATCGATAGTATCGAATCTTTTCGAATCGTTAGAACTATCGTTACTATCAAATATTTTTCCTGAAACGATCGGAAATTCCGAAGGGCGCCACTGTCGATAGTTTGGAGCTCTGGTTCCCGTGAATCTAAAAGTCTTTAACACGGATCTTTATTCGAACTTTCGCCGTCCTCTAATTGGAGTGGGTTGTTGAGCTGGACAGGACTTTTAGTTTGCCATTAAACACTTTTACAAACAACTCGTGCCCATTTATAAAGTTAGCTTGTGATCGTTAAGAGTTTCATTCAGACTCTTAAAATGAGTCCTCGAAGAAGAAGAAACCCACAATAAATAAAGAGTGTGAATGATCTAACTAAAGAAGCTTATAAAAGTTGAGCACCTACCTTTAGTGAAGTCGCAGCTAAAAGTTGTAATTTAATCAAAATCGCATTCAGAATTGCGAATAGTATTAACTTTTATAGAGATTGTTAATCGTTCTGAGCTCTATAACCATTCGATTGTTATTAAACTTTTTACAATCTATAATAAAGTTTATGCGCTCTCAAATTCAAGCAAATTTTTGTAGTCGAGGAATATACTAAATACGTTAACAAACTTGATCAACTAATTCAAAAGCACTAAAACTTTGCTATATAGTGTAACTTGGCTCTACAATCAATATTGCGATAAAACCTAATTGATTTTTCATTTGCAGTTCGATTCATTTTCCGTTTATGCTAATCAAATGTAGATATTTTTGGTTAAGCTCTCTCCTTCGGTTTGGACTTCACACTGCGTTGTCTGTTGCCGTGGCAGTTATCACGGCCGGCAAACCACTTCCGTTGGGTTTCTGTGACATATATATATACATATATAGTGTCTGAAACTAGGCATGTCTGCCGTACATCTATCTACATACCACACGCATCTTGGATGCTAGGTATACGCTATGTGTAATATTTCTGTCACACTTTGCGTCATCAATTTTGAAAATTTTTCTCTAAAAACTTGTATCTATATAGCTTAGCTATATAGTAACTTGGCAAATGCGTGCATGTAGCTACATATCTCTTTTTATATCTATTTTTTTATTATATACTCGATTGGTAGTTGGCTTTTGCCGCCATATGCTGTCTGTCTGCGTGTATTTGTCATTTATTTTAAAATTAGGCGGTTCTTTGGTATACATTTTTCTTGCCAAAAGCATATTTTTACGCTTAGCCGTAGAGAACCGGCGGCAGCAGTAGGTATATAGTATATATACGATCTATAGGAATGGTTGTGTTTGTGTTTGTATGCACCTACTCAGTATCTGTGTGCAACATGTGCGTACTCGTGGGCTTAGCTTTTGGCTTTAACCAGTCGCATTTTTGACCTCGTCTTGGCTTAGTTTACCGTGTGGCAATCAACTTTTGATAGTCTGCAAATAGGCGTAGGTGCTGAGGTAACAAAGCGATGACGGCATCGTCTGCTGTTGTTGTTGTTGTTGGCTAAATAAGATCTCGAGCATTTTATTGCATTATCTATATTTGGTGCAAGTTTTCGACAGGTGGCACAATCGCCACAAGGCAAGACAGCTGCTCTCTTTTTTCGGTTAGTATAAAAAATGAATTACACTGAAATTTATCTTTCGACACCAAAATTTATAATAGAAATTTTGTGAGTTGCAGCTTAGCTTTTGTCAAGAGAATTCTTCTTTGTGAAATCGAACCAAGATTTGATGACTTTATAGGGTAGGCTTTTTAATCTCATCAAAAGTTATGTGCGTCTGTCACTCTAAAGTGCGCTTGCAACACCGGCGTGTAAAACCCTTCTCCCAATGGGCCAGCCCAAGTGTGCCGAGGGTTACTGCCCTGTTCTAACCTACATAAGCATATAGTAAACTTGCTTGGAAACCTTAGTGTATTGTCTTGAAATGTCACTCTAAATTAAATTAAATCCGCATTGAAGAAATTCCCATAAAAATAGGCTAAAGAAAAACCGAAAGAGGAAACCATGTTTGTAGTATTTTTCATGTATTTGTAATAAAATGAGAGAAGAGAAACGTTAACTAACCCACGTCACGTGTTAATAGCCAACTGATTTGCATATTACCCACGCAAGTGCAGCTGCATTTGAGCCAAGAAACCGGCTGATGGCCAAGTAAGGAGCTCCCTAACCAAAACAAGTCAAAGAGACGCTTGCTTGACTCATGCTTGTCTCTTGCCGGCTTTAATGACGTGACTTAAGCCAACAGTTTGCCAGAAGCAGATTCAAAGGTTCTGTCTCTCTATTCGCGTCTCTTATTTTGTGTTTTTAAATGCCCATAAAAGGTTTTCTTTTTCAAACAGTTATGATTTGTTTTCGTTGCTGTTTTCTTGCCGGTTTTCCGGCCACTTGGCTCTAACTCCATATACGAGCAATTACTCATAACGGCGCTTTATTGGCAACATAAATTATGCATCTTTAACTGTAAGCTGTGTAAGCTTGTAAGTATAGGTTATAATGGCTTTTTGAGCAGTTTTCATAATATTGTCTAACTTTGTTAAGTGGCGTTATCTGGCTTTTCTTATGCTCTTACTTTTTTGGGAAACTAGCGTTATTTTGAGGAAGAGCCAGCTTATGATTTTGCGAGTCTGATGTAGCCTTTTTAGCATTGTTTTGAGCTAGTTTATGGCTGTGGTTTTGCATTCTCTTTTGCAATTCGATGACTTTTAAATATATATGCATATCTCCACAAAAATTTGTCACGTAACGCATGTCACGTCACGTATAATATTAAGGCCTTTATAAAAGAACAACTAAAAAAGAGATTTTCCAACAAAATATTTTGAACATTGAGTAACGTTATTGCAGAGCTCATTAAAATAACATGGGCGCTTTTCGCAGACTTCGGATTTTTGTATTTATATATATCTTCTCCCACGTCACGTCTGTGACGTCTTTGCTTGACGATATCTCCCATAGCAAACTGTCGACGGCTCGTGAAGTGCTACCCAAAAATCAAAACAAGAAACAAAATTTAAATTTTCTTTATATTGAAGACTGTCAAGTGCACAGCCATAGAAATGCCCATATACAGGAAATTTAGAATGCTGCGTTTCGGCAGCTTAGGTCATGATTGAAAGGCAAGGCAAAGGGCACAATTGGGCCTCATGTTCATTGTATTTGCTTATAGGCAAGGTACACTAATAAAGGTATGATAACTCTGCCGTCGTTGAATAAAGGATTCTTTATCTATTTTCAGTTTAGTGCGAAGGTCGATGAGTAGGGTTATGTGTTATTGTACCGCAATGATCATGGCAGTGTTTTTTTTACAGTTACGGAGGTAGATTGCTTTTCTCCGCCGCGGTCGCCATTAAGGAATACGACGTCTGCATAGTTATCATACCTTTAATAGTGTACCCTGGATATAGGTGTCTTTTAGGCTTCAAACCGCGAATGTGATTTTGTTCAGGGTTTAGCTCATAAAATCATTCTTCTGCATCTGTGCTGGCCAAAACAACAGTGCTTCGCTCACGGGTTTCCCACTTTATGGTACCAAACGATAGATAGTGCCCTTCTAACTGATCATACTGACTTCAACAGCAGTGTCACACACGCATCATTGGAGCTTCTTCCCCCATGGCCGAGACAGGGCCGTGTAAATGATGTCATTCTATGAAATGTGGTAATATTTGGCAGCGCTTTAAGGGCTAAAAATCTTAAGAATTACTTTCATCTAAAACACTTCAAAAGCAGTTAGCTAGCTATCTAACGCAAATATTACCCTAATTTTTATCTCTGCAAAATATACGCTTATCTACTTTATATATGCCATGACTTTACTTATATACACACACAGTTACACACACACACAAGCATATTTGGGCATGACATAGCGCCAGTTTATTATTTAAATCAAATATTTAGCTAAGCTATCTCCGCATAACGTATACGCACCATTACCTCTGTCAGCTGTAACCAAAATTGTCGCAGTACTAGTAAAAACATTGTATGCAGACAGTCGGGACGGTGCCCGACAGTGCAATACCCTGTACCCTTATTCTTTATCAACACTAAATACGGTAAAATGCGAACGGAAGTTTCCAGTTTTATATCTCTTTTCATAAGATCGGTATGCCTTTAAACATTTTCCTATTGGGAAGTTCCAATTGACAAGTTTTCCTATTGGGAAGTTGGCTATTATGGTGGCAAAAATCACTTTTATACTCGTAACTCCAATTTCGTGTGAATTTTGTAACATAGATCAAAAATATATTTGAAGATGTCTGTGACAATTTTCAAATCAATGGGGGGGTGTGGCAGTAATCAAGATAAATCGTTTGCGGGGGAAGGGGGGTGCTATTGAAAAAAAGTGGATACAGTTTTAACGATTAAGGTCACACGAGGCGCCACACAAAATTTTGTAACTCTAGCTCACATGTATCACACCATATCTACACTTAGTGGAATTTTGGCATATTAGCATATTTTTAACTATAACTTTTGATGTATTTATCCGATTTCGATTATTTTTGAAACATAGATGCACATAAATATAACGCACATCTCTGCGATGTTTCGAGTTGATAGATCAACGGAGCGGTTCTGAACCGCGCGAATCTGTCACGGGGGAAGGGGGTAAGATATCGACTTCATTCGATATGAATCTCCCTTAGCCTTGAGAAAATGCTCATCTTTTGGTACAATTGTTTTGCTCTAACTCTTATAGTGTCGGAGAAAGCTGGATAGATTCAACGGAGCGGTTCTAAACCGCGCAAATCTGCGCGACTTTATTCGACAAACTCCCTCAGCCTTGAGAAAATGCGTATCTTTTGGTACAATTGTTTTGCTCTAACTCTTATAGTGTCGGAGAAAGCTGGACCAACACGGACAGACGGACATGTCTATATCGACTCGACTATTACTCCTGATTATTTTTGCCCATGGAACTTATGGTCTGCCACGCCTCCTTCTGCCTGTTACATACATTGCCAAAATCTATAATACGCTTTTACACTTTGTTTACAGGGTATACAAATTTTGTTAAACAATTGCCTGTTAACTGTGCCGTCTACTCTCACCTTCTCTCACTTGCGCTCTCGCTCGGTTTCGCTCTCTGCATTGCGCTCTGGGTCAATTGTGATGTGGGCGTGCATGACGTTTGGGCGCTAAAAAGCTGAAAACTATTACAAGGTTACAAGATAGTGCTCAGCCTCAGATGCTGCATGCCTCATGTGCCGCCGCTTGCTGGCTGATAATTTTCACAATTTTGTGCCAAAACGTTTAGCAACTTTTAATTGCTAGACTGCCGACAAGTGGCAACCATTAACTGTGCCATGGATAAGTGCCACATTTTGACCCTATCAGCATTCTGACCACAGTTAAAACTAGCTAAGCATCTATCTGAATTTTTTTTTAACCCAAATGCCGCTGACAGACACATAGTTTGGCCTGCTTATTTAGTAGATACAAACAAACTGTCAGCTACAGCACACATGTGCCAACAGCTACAGAGAGCAACAGCGCTCCGCGTGCTCATGTACAAAATGTTAGCTGTTTTTTTATGTGCCACCAAAAAGAAAAAATTGCCAAATAGTTTATTTTTAACTGCTGCTACATTTTGTTGGCCAATTTGATTGCTTTTTGCAGCTTAGAAATGAAAATGATTTATTTACTTGACGTTTGTTGCCACAAAAACTCGCCCACGCTGGGTAAGTCGTCGACGCTTAAGGCACTGCTACTACTTACTTGGAAGTTTATGAATGGATTCATTAAAAACTCATACGAATTACTGCCGCAGCGGCCTTGGCCAACCCACGTGATACACATTTGATGCACTGCATGATGCCCACTGAAGCCTCCTTGAAAAGCAAAAAGCAGTTTCAATAGAATTAGCTCAGGCCAAATGCAACAACAACTACAACTACAATAACAATGGCAAATTGCTGCACTTTTATTCAATTGAGCTTTAGCTACATAACTGCACAATGCCAAGGCCCTACACAAAAGGCAGCTAAAAGTTGCATGAAATATACGCTACGTGCAACACAAAGGCCTTCATGCTCTCTTTACATACTACATCTATGAGAGAAGTTTAGCAACAATTACTTGACTCATTGACTCATTGAATCATAGGCAGCTTGTAGCCGGCAATTATAATAATAATAATAATGTTGTTTTGGAATAAAGCACCTTTAGATCTATTGTGTCAGTGCAATCTCTTCTATAAACTTAATTATATTGCATTGCTCCAAGCGGGCCGTGTCGGTCAGCGAGATCCTGTATCCGCCGAGAAGCGACAACCTTCTTCTCGCCAGGGCATCACATTCAGCCAGGATGGCTGGGCGGATACTTCCTCAAGTTCGCGGAACCTCCAGGTGCTGGAGTTGGTGATGCTCAGCTTGTTCAGGTGTCCCTTTAGCAGACCTGTCAGAATTTTAATAGAGTTCTTCCCTAACTGCGATAGTTTCTTGAACCTTTTTAGTTCGTAAGAGCCAAGAAACTGCCTGGGGTCTTTGCCCAGTTCGCGGTTCGTCTCAGTCTTTCCTCTCCTCTCAGAAGTTGCGTGACGTGTGTCTTCCAATGCCACAAAAGGGGTCTGGTCCTATTAATTAGCAGCACTGTCTCTTGTCAGCTTATCCGCAAGTTCGTTTCCGGGGATGTTGGTGTGACCGATGACCTATCTAAGTGATGGTGTATTCCTGAAATCGCCCTAATGGCGGCCTGACTGTCTGATAGTATTGCATTTCCCCATTCTGGTAGTTCCTGTTCTTGTTTACGCATCGGCGTATCGCGCAGACTTTGGCTTAAAAGGTGGTGGTATTAGTGCCCATAGATTCTGACATCATATGACCCAGTCCTGTGCCTTCATTTGTCAAAGACCTGTTCGTATGCCGGCAATAATGCATTCGTTTTAGAAAGAACTATTTAAAAGGTACAGAAAAGTGTATCTACATGCTGAGAGTATGTTTTTACAGCCTTGTTCTTGCAGCCGTGTGTTTTTGACCTTGAAATGTGGCGAAACCTTAAGACCGATACGTTTAAATGAGGAAAAGTTCTGCCCCCTTAAAACTTTTTAGTAGCACATAAATTCGGTTGCTCCAAAGCCAGCATGGGGTGAATACACTTGTTCAAATAGAAAAATGTTATTTGTTCACTCGTTTGGGCGAATGAAGTTTTTTTCCCAATAATACCAACAATAATACAGATTTGGCTCTATTCTCGCCTTTCTTTCAGGCGAGCATTCCAACCCTGACAACATAAAGTAATGTCGCATCGTGCACACTGCAACAAAACTCTTTACGCAATCCAATTGTTGCTTTCTAGATAGATAAACACAAAACACTTCCAAAGTGGTTTTTATTTTTGAAAATTCTACATGTAGGCTGCAAGTTCTGAAAATCTTTGCCTTTCCTATATATTTTATTGCCTATATAGGTGACGTTATAAGTTTTGAATGAAAAATCGCAGATCGCTGGCCAACCCTGGGGACATTCCCTCAACTAGATTAGGTTAGGAGATTTCTTCTTCCTCCCAACTGGCCAAAACAACCCGTTACCGAGTTACGTCCGAATACAAAGCACTCCTTCATACCAAACGTAGCTAGCGTTCTCTCTACCTGTTCCTTCCTGCGCCTTCGTCGCCTTCCTACAACACCCGCAAATTAACATCCAGCGGATTAAGAAGCTACTAGGAGATGACTTATAAGAGTAATATTTTGCTAACAGCTATCCCTTTTTCGCTTTACAGATTCTACAAAACTTGGGAAAAGTGGATCGCACCGCAGATGAAATCTTCGATGATCATTTGAATAACTTTAATCGCCAACAAGCAAGTGCCAGCAGATTACAAAAGGAGTTTAACAATTATATAAGATGCATACGTGGTAAGTTACTCCAGATTTTCTTAACACATTTCAAAATAAAATTTTGTTTCAACAATACAATAAGAAAATATTGGAGATAAGCTTTAACGCTTTCAAGATTCTTAAAACTTGCACACCAGAATTAGTGAAATGCTATCAATTCTGTGAAATGTTTCGAGCTCCGCTCGAACCGGTTCTCTAAACTTACTTCTTTATGAGGCTCCAAAGTTGAAATATGTTGCCAAGGCAACACCGACAAGCGTTTTAAATAAGTGGGCCTAATGTTTAGACATGAGATTAGGCCCAATAGATAACAGTGTATAAGAAAATATTACGAATTAAGTCCAAAGAATTGAAACTCTTGGTTTAACAATATGATTATTGCAGCTGCACAAACCGCTTCAAAATCTTTAATGGATGCCGTTTGTGAAATATACGAACCACAATGGACTGGCTACGATGCGCTGCAAGCACAAACCGCTGCCTCAGAAAGCCTTTGGCTGGACTTTGCACACAAATTGGGTGATCAGGTGTTGATACCGCTGAACACATATACCGGACAGTTTCCTGAAATGAAGGTATGTGTGTACCAAAACATAATCATATAGCAACAATTGCAATTCTGTTTATGTGTATGTGCAGAAAAAAGTGGAGAAGCGCAATCGCAAATTGATCGACTATGATGGACAACGTCACTCCTTTCAAAATCTACAAGCCAATGCCAATAAGCGCAAGGATGATGTCAAGGTTGGTATGATGCAATAATAACCAAGTCCACGGTTCATCATTTATTTTGCTTTTACAGCTAACCAAAGGTCGTGATCAATTGGAGGAAGCGCGTCGTACCTATGAAATTTTGAATACGGAGCTGCATGATGAGCTGCCCGCCTTATATGATTCTAGAATACTCTTTTTGGTGACCAACTTGCAGACGCTTTTTGCCACAGAACAAGTCTTTCACAATGAAACGGCCAAGGTAGCTAAAAGTGCTTTAACAAAGTTGTCGTAGTAACCCATAAGTTAGAAATGTCCGCCAGTCCGCTCTGTTTGGATATTTGCTTGCATCAGGCAAGTTTAGTTTCGTCTTAAAAAGAAACAGAAGGTGTTACAAATCAAACCAAGAAGATTTCTGGTTGAGTATACAGTGCTACTAAACATTGCTGCTGGGCAGCCGAGGACTCGTTTACACAGACCATTATAGAAATTAGAGAAATAACAGAACATTACCATGTCAAAAAGGTCAATGGTCTGTACCGCTAATGTCCCTAACCTGTGACCCCAAGGTGGATTTATTTGCCAGATAGCTTTAGCCGCGGGCTAAAAAACTTCTCCTGGCGCCTCTGCTTCGTGCTGACCTTTTCTACTCCGTTATACCAAAGGGTGTTCCAGGTCTATTCAATGTAATTACATGCTTACACTTCATCGCCTCCTTTCAACAGCCGCATTGTAGACTTCTCCCCGCAGCTTCTTTGTCCATACGCACAGAATGATTCGCTGACTATGTCAATGTAATCGTAGAGCTCATAGAGTTCGTCATTCCAAACATTCTGTTCCAACACTCCAAAGATATCAGCATCCTGCTTCGTGACCACTCTGGCTTCAGCCTGATAACGGGATGGATGAGCATCGTTGTAGAGTATTAGTTTCCTCTTGCTTGACATGATTCTCCCTCGTGACTATATTTCAATTCACTTAAGTATTGTTTTCCGAGAGTACCCGCTGCGTGCCGCTACTTGCATGTACTTTGTCTTGCTTTTATTTACCCCCAATCCGAACCTGGCTGATGCTCTCCCAATAGCCGCAAAGGCTCCAGATACATCTCAATTGCTATGACCAATGATGTCAAAATCATTTGCGCAGACAAGCAACTGTACACTTCTATAGAAAATGGACCCGTTTCGTTGCACCCCGGCGAATCGCAGTGTGCATTATAAGGTTAAAGAGGTCGAGCGAGAGCGCATCGCCTCGTCTACGACATCATAAAGTTAGACGAAGTCCTTTTCTACCATGACGGAAAGTAGCAGAAGTACCGAACCGTATAATGCTTATACGCGATCCCACAACGGGCTATTGACAAAAACATGGTGGATATTGTTTAATTGTCAATGATGCATTTAACAGGCCTTAAGCTGTACTGATAAAGTTAGGAGAAAACTACTCTCTGCTGGTGGGCGGCGGTATATATTAAAAGACAATTTTTTTCTGATCTTGCTTGAGACAAAGAATATGTCTGTGGTCATATGAAAGAGTAGCTTAAGCCGACATAAGAAAATTTTGAGTTATTGCGCTCTGGAGCTTTATACGGGTTATAACAAGTCATCGTTCCTTTTTTAAAACTTGTAATTTTCTTCTCCAATAAACTTAAGAATGGAATGGTGACTCGTAATGACTTCTATAAAGCAATAGAACGCAATACCTCTACAATGTCTTATGTCGACTTAAGCACTCTTCCATATGACCACAGATGTATACAGCATATAAAGTTTCAGAGGTGCTGATTTGCAAGAGTTGTCAGGAGTGTTAGAGTGCAGCAAGGAAACACTATAAAAACTTCTTTGCCTCGGAGTTACTGTTGTTATTGTTATTGAAATAAACAACTTTACTTTCTCGCTGTGTAGATCTATGCGGAACTTGAGGCAATTGTTGATAAATTGGCAACAGAATCGCAACGTGGCTCGAATACATTGCGCAAGCAAACAAGTAAGTTTATGCCATGTACGTCCAATTATTTGTTTATATTTTGATAAACAATAACATTTTATTGATATTTGAATAACTTTACTACCGTGTATAGCGAATGCCATTAAAACATCGAGTCCAGTGCAATCACCAGTCAATCAATTGAACAATGCTAACTTGAACAACAGCAACTATCAAAATCAAATTACCACAAATGGTGGATCCAGTCTGGCAAACAGCCGTAAGTAAACAGTTAGACAACAAAAACAAGCTAACAAAATTGGACACAACAAGTCCAACAACAACAACAACAAGAGGCTTTGTTTAATTCCAGCTGTGTTTTTATTTTTAATTGTTTTATGAAGTTTTTACACATTTACGTTTTTTTCGTTTTGTTTCTCTTTTTTTGCTTTATTATTTATATGAAAAACAAACAATTTATAATAAATTGCTTAAAACTTGAAAAAATTGCATTGAAAAAGTTTTACGCCATTAAAAGAAAAATATGTACCATACATCAAAAAAAAAAAAAAAGAAACACACACACAATATTATGCACAACATTGAAACTATATACATAAACTATAATATACTCTATACAATATATATGCGCTATGCACACATTTATGCACTTTATTTTATGGTATAAATTGAATGCATATTTTTTTTAGTTTTGGCAATTTACCATAAATTGTTTTGTTTTTTTATCGAGAACTAATTTGTTAACTTTTTGTTGGACTTTAACTAGCATTTAGCAAACATTCCATTTGTATATGGCCCTGTTAACACTAAGTTTCTACCACTTGTAGCTTGTGAATTGGGCCTACTTTTGTGGCCACAACTCTTGTAAATATGCTAAATCTTCTAATAAAGTCACTTTGGGCTTGGTGTAGCTATGTTACTATGGGTACTGCCTGAGATTAGCCAAAAACTTGAAATGCATTCGCGAGTAGCTCTTTGTAACATTTGAAAACCGAAATGCAGACAAAGCGCCGAAACAAACAAATGGAATGTTGCATGCCAAAAGTTTCCAAAATTTGCTTTTTTACGTCAAAATTTGTCAACTGAAGTAACTTAACGTGCTGCATGCCTTGAGTTACATATATACTATTTTACTTTTTCTCTTTTTATATGAATTAATTTATTGTTTTGTTGGAATGACGCTAACAATAATATCTAAACAAAAACCAACAACAAACCAAACAAAACAAAACAAAAACATATTAAACAACTACATCATCGACGTATATAAACAATAAAATTAAACACAAATTAGCCACATCTACAAGCTCGTCCATGCAAGAGCCAAGATTTGATTCCATTTCTTCAACACCAGAACCAACGCCGGAGCATTCAAAACTAGCACAGAACTCCGAACCAGGCAGTCCGACAGGCAGTTTGATGACGGCAGCAGCCGACTCTCCAGCTGTAATATATCCCAGTCTAGGCAATGGCGCTGACTCGAAGAACACAACTACTACAACAACGACAACAACAACCACAAAAGCGCTGCACCCAGAAGATGACGCCGATTTGAGCAGCTCCAATGCCAATACAGCGACGCAAACATCGACAACAACAAAATTGGTGACAAAAACTGAAGAGACAACTGCAAGCGGACCTAAAGATGCCAAAAGTGTGAATACAACTGAAACTAAAGATACAACAGTTGCGGCAACAACCACAACAACAACAGCAGCAGCAGCAGGAGCAGCAGCAGCGCCGCGTCAACTGAATGGCAACAACAATGAGCCAACAACAACCACAGCAACATCAACAACAAAAGAGCCGGGCAAGCTACCCAAAGAGCTGCCGGCAGGCGCTACTGCTGAGGCACAGGCCAGTAATGGCAACAGTCTTGAGGAGCATAAGCAAAAGAAATTAGGTAAAGATACAAAAACAACAACAAATAGTAGTACTACAACAACTACCACGCACACAGTTACAGATACAGATACAGATACAAATAGCAGTAGCCAATTAGTTAATCGTACTGTTAATAATGTTAATAAAAACCCTTTTGAAGAAGATGACGAACGCATCTACGAAGTGCCCAATGGTGAGTAAGTGAGTTGAAATATTTGGCGAGCACTGCCAATGGGTCTGCATAGTCGTCTCTATACGCATCTCTCCCTCTGTCTCTCTGTCTCTCTTACACATTATATATGTGTCTTTGGTCTGTTTGCTATAGCTTAACAACCCACAAAGCACACATTACAGTGTCAATAGACAAAGCGATGTCGCTTTTGTAAATTACACAAAGTTTGCGATATTTTCTTGGGGGTCTTGTAATGCGTGATGTAACTTTGTGCCTATGTATTGTGTACGTTATCGATGTATGTATTGTCTAACGGCTGCAAATCGTTTGCGATTTCAGCGCAACTCATGTTCAAATCTTTTACAGGATTTCATTTTTCATAAGCATAATAGCTAAGGGAATTTAGGTTGTAAGTTACTCGTAAAGTAATGTCTGCTCAAGTTGTATATATAAGTAATGGATTCCTAAAATTGTAAAATACCTTAATAAACGGTAAGAGGTGTCACTTTAACTCAAATAACTTAGGTACTTCACACATGCTCTCGCATTCACTTGCACACACACACACACACGCACACATCTCTATCACGCTTGCACGTTCGTTGCTTAAGTCTTTTGTTTTACACGTTACTTTTTTGTTGTTGTTGTTTTTTGAAGCCTGCAACAGCGCTCTGCTGCAGAAACTAACTCAAAAGGGCTGCATAATTTCTTTAACAGCAGCTATGATAACTAACAGCGATGTTAAGTTAATGTTAAGCCTGCCTGCTGTTAACTTCACACAGTTCTTGCGAATGGCAAAGCAATGTTATTGCTACACCTAGTACTATGTTTAACGACTGCTAAGTTAATGTTATGTTAGTGTTGAAAAATGTGTGCTAATCTGCTATAATTTAAGTGCTGCAAACGATCAAACGATAATGCTTTCATCTCTCACTGCATTTCCTTTCACAGATGCCAACACTGCGGATTTGCCACCCGGCGTGCTCTATCGCGTCAAGGCAACTTACGGTTATGTCAAGGAGGATGTGGATGAATTGAGTTTTGAAATTGGCGATACCATACGGGTTATTGAGTACGACGATCCTGAAGATCAGGTAAAACCTATCGTTTGTCATATTACTGTGTATATGTTTGTAAGTTGGTTAGCTTTTTATGCTCTTGATGTAATTGAATTCAAATGAAGCAAGGCACTTGAAGAAGAGTCTCCTTTGTGGGTACAAACTTTCAGTTCAAACAGTGTACAAGGAAGGAAACAGTTAATAGGGTGGTGGAAAACGAGCAGCTTGAGACTCTTCTTCTAACGGTTGCCGCTGTGTTTTTTTTTTATCATACCTTACACTTTTTCTACTTTGACCTGTTCTATCAAAGCTCTCAAAGTGCATTAAAGTAACAGAGTGGAATCCTCGACCGTTAAATAATTCAGCATTTTCGCTTAAAAGCGATTATTTCCAAGACAGTGTGAGGCAGCTTGTGTTGCTGTCTCTCTGTTAGACCGGCTCACTCGTATGCAGAATTGAGAAAGAGCAAAGAAAACGGACATAGCCTGCTTGCTGTTAACTACAGTGTTTGAAAGGCAAAGGCTTTGATTTCTGAACAAAAAACAAGCTGATGAAACTAAAACTGGCAGAGGAACACCTCTTCGCAGCCATTTTAGTGAATTTCTACTGAAACTAAAGTGCAAAGTAGGGATAGCAAAGCAATTGTCAATGCCAACTGAAAGTTTGTTTGTAGGGGTTAAAAACTGCAGCACAGAATTAGCCAATCGTAACTGAGAAACTGTTAGAGGCTAGAAGAAGCTACTGCGAGAAAGGTCTTTAATGCTGTTGTAAGAAGGCGACAAAGGGGCAGGACATGTCTCGGTTGGAAGAACCAGCTAGAGTGCTCTACTTCATAACCTACGGTCATAACCTGATAACGGTGTTTTATGGTCAATTAAGAAAAAGAAGAAGAACTGCGAATATGTTCGTATACATACATTGTCGTTTTGGTTAAATGTGATGAACACATTGACCGCTTTTCTCTGCTGTCATTTAAAGCGATTTAAATGCTGCCAACGTTTGTGCTGCTGCTGCCGATCCCTGGTCCAGAAAGTAAGTGAGAGTATGGTGATAGGAATATAGTAAGCAGAATGCTTGAAGGTAAAATTGCTGGGTGTAAAACGTGAATGTGCACTGTACTCAAACTTCTTTGTGGCTCGGAAGAAGCTTGAACTTAGAATACATCGTTTTTACCAAATTAAACCGTAGCATAGGAAGTCATGTAATCTTTGAATTTCTTTAGGAGAGACTAAAACACAGAAGTAACTCAACTCGAACCATCTATAGAAAAATGTCATCAGAATATCAGTCAGCCCCTCTTCTAGATTGTTATATGAAAACCCAAATAATTTCTTAAGTTATTACTTTTGCAAGTATTTACATGAAGAGCATTGAAACTTCGGCACAAGTCGAAGTTAGCTTTCGCCATATGTATTTTTCATTTGAATTTCATAAAATGACATCCTGTACAAGAGTTATGCACGCGCTAGTTACTCCCCACCCCTGGTTCAAATAAGCACATAAAATGCACTTCTTATCTTTATTGAATGCAGTTTTTCATTGCCAATTTACAGGAGGAGGGCTGGCTTATGGGTCAAAAGGAAGGCACAAACGAGAAGGGTCTGTTCCCCGCCAACTTTACGCGTCCCATCTAAGAGGAGACGGCATGCGCTCAGAAACTGCAGCTCTAATTTTGTTAAACTATTTTAAATATACACTTACATACATTTATATTTTTTAAATTGTAAACCCGACCAACTGAATTTTCGGCCAATTTTGTAAAGCGCTGCACTTAAAAAAAAAAAAAAAAACATATTGTTAAAAAAACAAGAGGGAAATTGTGTTCGTATTAAAATTTTACATAAATTTTCGATTTTTATTTATATCGTATACACATTAAAGGTCGTGAATTTTATTAAGCAGTGCTTCCAGAACCTTTATTATTATTGTTAAACAAAATTTATTTCGAAAACGTTGAGAGTATGTCTTTTTTTTAGTTGTAAGCTAAAACGAAATCTAAAATCTTAAACCTAAACATATATGAATATATTATTTGTTAAAACAATTATCGTGCTCATAAACATTACATACAAATTTAACTAATTTGTAATTTGTTAAAATCAATCGAAAATTTAAAGCCTAGCAAGCAAAAACAAATTAATATTTAAAAAAAACACACACTTCGAAACTATATTTTGTATATTTTGCAAATTACACGAGTTTTATTAGTCAATTGTATGTTTGGAGTGAAAAAAAACGCCACAAGAATTATTTTTTGTGCATTTTTTTTTTTGGCATATCAATAAAAAAAAACATGCAACAATCTTTTAATCTGTTTAATGTTACGTATTTGTAGCTGTTATATAGTTAAACCAACTGAAAGAAGTGTTGAAAGCTCGAAATAAAACTTAACTAGCGCCAGTCTCTAAATATAAAATAGAAACAAACAAATATTAACACATCTACGTAAACAATTTTATTGTTTGATTACAAATTAATTACAAAATGTGTAATATTTAACCGCAATTACTATTTATTTACAAAGCAAATCGAAAAAATACATACATACCTTAAACCCGGAACAAAGTAAACCATTATCTTTGACTATTTGTTAAAAATACTTTAAAATTTACTTTTACTAATTACTTTTCGCATGAACATACTGAACAAATGATAATAATTTACATAAAAAGAAATAAAACATAGATTAAACAAAACTTATCAATGGTGAATTTTTATTGCACGTGGATTGCCTTTTATGTTTCAGGAACAGTGGACAAGAACAAGCAAATTTCATCGAAAACTGTTTTATTGTTTTACAAAAATCGATACACTTTTGCATACGCTTGAGCCAATGAATGAGATACCTCCAAAAGATCTATTCGAACAAAGAGAAATCATAGGATGCCAAATCGTGACTATACGCCGGAGGACCGACTAATTAGTCGTTACACGTTTTGGGCGCTCAAAAAGTCTTTCGTACGAGCCGATGTGTGCGAGCTCGCATTGTCCTGATGAAGGATGAAACGTTTTCAAGCAAACGATTTCATCAAAATGAAAGCTACATGTCCGTGTTTTTTAGAAGAAAAAGGCGACCCTGTACACAAAGTGTAGAACGTTATTATAGATTTCTGAATCTGTATGTAACAGTCTCTGTTTCTCAGAGACTATAAGAGTTAGAGCACCAAAATTTTAGCAAAAGATGCGCATTTTCCTGGAAAAGAGCAAGTTCATTTATGTCGATATCTCACCATCTTCCCCCGTGACAGAATTTCGTGGCTTACACCCACACCATTAAAGCTATCTAATTTTAACTTGGCACATTGTTATTGTGCATAAGTTGTGTAAAAATTACCAATATCGGATAGAAACTTTCAAAGATATGGGTAATAATATACCAATTTTAGACCCCTCCTCCTATAAACTGCAATAAAATTTCACTTTTATAGCAATGTCAAGGTTAACAGTTATGTTAGAGCCACCAAATTTGGTACATAGACTCTTGTTAGTCTCATAAACCAAACAATGTTGACCTTTTTTCGAATCATCCCTCCTACCCCCGTTGTTTCCTTTACGCCTTAACGTATCGATACAAAGGTTTGATTTTTATGGGAAAATGGGTACAGGGTATCCCACTGTCTGGCACCGTCTCGACTGTCTGCATCAAATTTTTTGAATTGAAAGGTAATTAAATCAATAATTACAAAAAGTTGTTAATGGGTGCCTTTTGGATTGGATAAATTGATTCGTTGTGAACTTTTCAACACCAATTTCAACCAAATCGGTAGCAAAATGGCGAAGTTATCAAGGAATATAGAAACAGCTTTACTGAATTTCCGTCAAAAAAAAAATAAAACAAAAGCGCAGGCGTAAAACATACCTTTTCCGGTAAATTCAAAAGTTTTAGCAATAGGCCTTTTATTGAGGAGGTCAAATTTGTTGGAAAGTGTAACCATCGCCGCACTCTTGAGTTGTATGACGTCGAAAGTTGTATCTTAAGAAAATGTTCACAGTTCAATTCTTTTTTTTGGTCCTTTCATCTTCTCAAGTGACTTCTAAGAAAACAAGGAGCGCTCGTAACGTTAAATAATACCAAACTTCACGATGCCGCTTTTAGATTTGATCTAGCAAGACTAGATTTATATATATTATAGAGATCTATAGTCACAGTCAGACTGTGATTGGCGTCCTGGAGAATCCTTGCCCAACGTCAATCATGGTCAGTGACTGTAAGACCAGAGTCAACATTATTTCATATCATAAAAGAACCTAGTTAATCAACACCTTGATATCTAAAGTAATGATATGGCAGATAAAATGGCATGCTTCATTTTCATCGAATCATAACGCACAGCTGAGTTAAACCAACACTGGCTATTTGGGTTAGACAGCACTTTTTTATCCAAATTTATCCATCTAAAGACTAAGCAATTTGAAGAAATCATATAAAGATAAAGATCATTGAGCTTTATCTGTTATATTTTTTGACATTGATTCATTACCTTTCCGAATTGAATTTTTACTCTTTACTAGCAAGCGAATGGTATTCCATTCCAAAATAGGTGCATTCCATTTGTCATTTATTTGGCAACACAAAACAACTATACAACAAATACACACACAATCGCAAATTTCCTTATCATCTTAAGACCATCACACAAAACAATTAATATGAATTTTGTTTATTTTTGAAAAATAGTCGTTGTTTTCCATAGATTACGACAGTGAGCGAATGACGAAAAAGAACGAACCTACATTTTCCCATCAATCAATTCTATTGGGTTTCCCATGGAATGGCAAAAATGAACGGACCTATGTTGAGATATTTTTTCTTACTTGTCTGAATTATTATATAAATGCTGCTTGTTTTCTTTTTGTGTATTCTTAAGATAGTCAGGGACCCTCCTCTAAATTCTGATGGGTTCAGGATTTTTAAATTAAGTTTTTCTATTTACACTACAACACTAACATCAGCTGTGCTATAATCGAAGCTCTACTAATCGCTTCCATCAGCTCTAATATAATGAAGGAAACACGCACAAGGAGATGTAACGCTTTTCTGTTCCTTTTTTCTGCAGAGATAACCAATTTTCTTTTTTTATTTTCAACGTAGTTTTTATATACTCAGAACTATATCGAGATGCAACCCTGCAGCAGTGCTTTAAAATTTCGATAGTCGATAACGCACTAAAAAAGAGTGCAGTGCGCTATCGAAAATCCACTGCGAGATGGTTTGAATTATGCATGAAAAATTATTTATCTTCGAAATAGCATCAACAAAATTTAAATTATAGTAATAAAATAGATCCATTTGTAGAGTTTGATAAACAAATATCTGCCTAGTTTTAGAATTTCTTAGATAAATGAATTTTAAATTTGTTACTTATATTCCCTTGGGATATAATAGAAATCAAGATTATGACAGAAAACAGCAATTATATTTTTGGATGTTGAAGTAAAACCTGCTTGCCAAAAATAAACATATGTTTTCATTGTTGCGTTTTGCACATCAGATGATTTTGCAACAAAATTTTATAATTGTATTATTATGTATTTTCTTTGTCTAAGTTTTTAGTGTAAAACGTGCATGGGCTATACGGTGTACTCGCGTGTATATGCAGTCGCCATAAGTGCGAAAGAGATGCACGTTACTTTTAGGGTTGTCAAACATGCAAATCTTATCACGTAGCAAAAATGTGCGAGATAAGAGCTAGAGTGGAACTGTAAAAAATATAATAACTATAAGATTTATTATCGTTAAAAAAAGACAATAGATTATCAAGTTAAACAACGGAATTAATTTTAATCTTCCGCATTGTTTAATTCTACTACATGAATCAAAGTTTTTCGCAATAATCTCACCTCGTATAAACCTACTATATACATAACGATAAGCTATACACATATCTTAATATATTAAGAAAAATCTATGATATTTTTTATGTAATAATACTTTGAAGTTCTGTAATAGTGTTTCGGGAACCGAAAGATTGGTGTTGCCGAACGAAGAGATTACCGGACAAAGTCGGAATACGAAATTGGATTATTTTGTGCGTAGAATTCTACTATCGTAGAGTACAGATTATTGGGTTTACAAATAGGGTAGTATCTAAAAGCCAGGGTAGCCATGTACTTCGTACGAGGTAAACTCGTTCTGTATCTGTACATTTCGTTTTTTCGTTCGACTTTTCGGCATTCACGAAGCGGCTGCCATTTTGAAATTGTGTGCTAGACGGCAGTCGGGTGAAAAAATAATTTAGTCTTAGGAAAAAAATGAATCTATAGGATTGAAGTGTGATTTAAAAGTGGAAAAATGATATAAAATCGAAATATGCTGTGTTTGGTGAAGACGGCAACTTTGAGCTAAGTCAACGTATTGATAGTATTTATTGGTGCACAAACTCTTGCACACAGTTACCATATACACACACATTTTGCAGTTCGACGCGGCATTTTGTTGTTGGAACGCGTCGATAATAATTTGCAATATATACACACATATATAGTACACACATAAAACTATATTTGTTTGGTAAACCGAGTTACACGTGTTTAATTACCGGTGAATTATCCAGCGGCTCCCAAAATGTGCAGTACTCCAGTACTAGAGACTGCTCTGGTGGCGATGCCCTTGCCGTCGCCAGTGGCAAAACCCGAAGCCGACTATTCAGGTAATACATATTTTTAGCGAAGTTGTTGTTTATTCGCTAGTATAATGCAAATGTGTATTACATTCCGCTTGCAGGCATAAGGTTTGAGATTGATGATTGCATTTCGGATGAGGAGCGACTCTTCTATGTCAAGACTTATCCGTCAATTGATCTGATCAACCAACGCAAGGTGCACTGCACTGTTTGCCGGAATCATATAGGCACAGCACCCAATGCCGAGAGCAACATCAAGATGCATCCAATTTTACGCGTTACGCACTGCGTCAAGTGCCATGATTTCTACAACAGCGGTGAATTTTCCAAGGGTGAGGATGGCTCTGAGCTCTACTGCCGCTGGTGTGGCCAGGGCGGCGAGGTGTACTGCTGTTCGAATTGTCCATATGTGTTCTGTAAATCCTGCATTCTGAAAAATCTTTCGCGCGGCGTTATTGTGGACATTGAGCGCAATGAGAACTGGAATTGCTTCAAGTGCACATCGAAGATACTATGGCCGCTGCGCGCACAACACTGGGCTCTAACCAATTATATACAAACTCAAAAAAAGTACGTACACCGTAACTCCAATCTATAAATTGAGGCCTAATCATTTTTCTTTTCAGAGCCATACAGGAACTGCGTCTGCCCGAGCCAGAACAACGCCAGTTAATGACAAAAGACAACAGCACTTGTTGTCGCCTGGCCAAAGCCAAGGCCAGCGGCTTGTCCGACTCCTTGGAGAGTCTGGAGTCAAATGTTTCAAAGCGCAGTCATAGCAGTTATGCAGCCTCGGCCAAGAAAACGCCCAAGGTTCAAGGTCCGCCAGCAAAGCGCCCCAAATCGTCCAATGATGAGGTAGTTTGTACACCAGACTTGCTAAGTATGTTAGAGCCAGATTGTCAAATATCCGTACCGCAAAAGTCACCAGCGCCACGGGCACTGACACCAGCCACAACCATAACCACCACACCGCGTATAGTATCGGTGCAACAGAACTTCACCGGATCTAATGTTGGCTCAAACTCAAATACACCACGCAGCAGTTTGCCACCTCCATTGGTACTAAGCAACACAGGCATACGCTATAGGCAAGCTATGCCAAGCAACTCGCCTACACTAGTGCGTCGCACCGTGTTGCCTGCTGGACGTAATGCTGGACCAGTTTTTCATACGATCAATGGTTTTCGTGTAGACCTTAACTCCGCTGCTCAACAGGATTCATATCGCTTGCCCAATGGCCGCCTTATACAGGTGAAGCGCCAGGTGCCCATTGGTCAGCCAGCACAGTCGCAGCAGCCACCGCAAGCGTCGGGCCCTCAGCTGGCTGTACGCCCACGCCAGCAATATCCGACAATAGCAGGTCCCATACGACCTGGTGCTGGTTACGGATCAAATATGGGCATTTATAACCCACAGCCGCAAAGATTAGCTCAAATTGTACGCCTTAATAATGGCACTCAAATTCAAGCTGTGCCTGCTACGCTGACTGTCCAGCCGCAGATGCAGAATACATCCACAAATGGTGTGCCGTCTGCAATGACGCAGGCGAGCACAAGCCCAGCTCCAGGCACACTTATTTTGCGCACTTTTCCTAATGATGCAATTGGCGCAGCGCGCACCAAACTGCAGGAGCAAGTCTTCAACGCTATGGAAATATGCACTCATCTAACTGGCAAGGTGAAAACTCTTACCAACTCGAATGCCTACAACTCAGCGCGCAGTTATTTGGATCTCAAGGAGTTGTATATACATCTGTCCTATTTAATGACATATGCAATTGGACGCTTTAAGGGATTGCAGGACAAGTGCTTGGGTGATATGCGAGATCTGGGTTTCACAAACGATGCAAACAGTCTGGAGAATGGTCAATTAGCTGCGGGTAAGTTTCAACATAAGAATATTAATTAAATTAAAGTTCAATTTGTGAGCTAAATTGCACTGAGCTCGTTCAAACGAGCATTCTTAAGTATACAATGTGTACATTGTCTTTAGTGATTATGTTAACACATGGACTGGTGTTCGGTTATGAGCTAAACATATATATAACCAAATATATATAAAGTGTTTGTGTGTTTGTGCATGTGTTCCCATGTAAGTACTTACATATGTCTACTGTGCTTAAGATAAAACTCTGCGAGTTCCATTTCCTTGGCTTTTCAACGCGCTACAATGGACTACATAATATTAATGTATCATAACAGAGCACGCGCATCGATTGGCAATTTTAAAATTTTTAACGTGGTCCATGTGTTTGCAAAATATCAAAAAAGGCAATGGAATAGAACCCAGCAGCAGTTTTTTTCTATAACGCCGATTTATCTAACTTTTACCTTTTTTTGCAGCCGTGGATTATGTGTGTTATGGACAGTTAGATGATGTTGATTTATTTAATACCGGATGCAACAGTTTTCACAATCAGGTCTATGAATATCGCAAGAGTTTGCATGCCAATCTTAAGGATGGTGAGTTCGAACCTTTACCACCATTAATGCCGCTTGGCGTGCGCACTGATGGTGATCCCAAAGATGATGAAGAGGAGGACGACAATGAGAACGATGAGCCCGATGACTATGATGAGGAACCGGATGATAATTTAGACAACGATGATGCTGATGAATTGGATAACGATGATAACGATCAGAACTCCATGATGGACACTGAGGAGAGCATGACGCGTAACGAACAGGCGCACGCTTACGATCGCAAATTGACACGCTTGTTGCGTGAATATCCATCCATTTGGTGTACACGTCATCCGGACTATGGCAAAATGGAAGTCACACGCAAGCAATGGCGCGTTATAGCTAGCCACTTTCCACGTGGTGATAATATAAAATTGCGTTGGAAAAATATACGCAAAAGATATGTGCGTATTGAGAGACGGCTAAAGCAGGGAAAACGTTTTAAGGGTTATTTTGACAAGGCAACAAACTATTTGGCTAATCGAGACTTGGCTCACAACGATTGGATAACCGTGGATTGTGGCGAGGGCGATGGCGATGGTTTTGAGCGTAAGGAGCTCGATGCGCTCGAGAACACCATGCATAAAGCTGGTCAAAACGAGCCTGCACAGTTGCATGAGAGCCAAGCAGCGGGCACACGTACGAACATACGCCCCTTAGACGTGCGTCCCATTGATATGCGCATTATCAACTTTGCGAAGAGTCATCCAGTGCTGTGGCGAAAGTCTACCGATCCAGAATTCAATAGTATTGATGAGCAGACGCGCAAGTCGCTTTGGTTCAACTTTTGGAAATCTGTGCCAAGTAAGTATGCTAGAATTAGAATGTTAGTAACCTTTTTAAAATTATTCCACTCTTACAGATTATCGCTGCGAGTACATAATAGAGCGCTGGCAGCAAATGTACGAAATGTACAAAGCATTCCGCTTAAAAACGATTAAAAACATTGAAAAATTTGCTAATCTGGAATTAAAGTACTCCAAATATTTAGCCAAATTGTATTTCCTTTACAAAATCGATGAGCAAGATTTGCGCGATGAGTCCGAGCCGCTGCAAGATTGCATGCAAAATGGCACAGGTTCTACGACAGCAGGCTTAAAGTTAAAAGACATGCCTGATGACAAACAGTTTATACAGCAGTTAGTTTTGACATTGCGCGCTTATCCGACGCTTTGGAATACCAGACATGTGGACTATGAAGACGTAGGCGCGCGAGAACGTTTCTGGCCTGAGGTTGCTAAGCGTTTGTCGCGTTTCAAGCGCGATTCTCGAGCGTGTAAACTGCGTTGGCATATGGCTAAATTTGCCTATGAATGCTATGACCGCGAATTGGAACGCCAGCCAGCACCTAACGAGCAAACTTTGCAAAAGTTACTAACTAATTTTCCGCTAGAGGAAATGCGTTTTCTTTATAACTAAAAAGTGAATACCATAGATTAAAACAAAATGCTCTGCGAAGAGCTGTTTCTACATTTCCAATGAATACTATTACAATTTGGAGTGATGTTTGAAGTTTATATTAACATCTTAAAGCTAAGAATTCTTTCAAATTTGAATTTATAAATTAAATAATCTAAGTGTTTATTCATAATTACATTTAAACATGAATAAAATATATTAAATAAGCATAAAATACGTGTTTTAACAAGAGAGCTTAAACAAATGGTAAAATTGATATGGAATTATTTACTAAAGTTATTATTATTATTATGTATTTGCAGAAAAGCAAGCCAGCGATGATGAAGACAATGAAATTGAGATTGTCGAGCCCAAAACTGACACCATTACAATAGATTCCGATAATGAAGACGAATCGCCCTCAACATCTGCTTTAAACCATCTGAAAATTACTTCCGTTAAGTCAGCAGCACCTGAGCCTATACAACAAGCTATAGCCCGAACACCAGCACCACCAAGCCGGCCAGAACCAAGCAACCTCGAAGGTTTTTTTATGGATATCGATGTATCTAGTTTTACCTCATCTATTTTAGCCAGCATGCTGGAAGTGGATATAACAGAGGGAACTCTGCCCAAGAAGCGCTCGATGACTCCCGGCGGCACCGTCATAAAGAAACAGCCCAGAAAGAAAACTACAAACAAACCGAATCCAGCTTTATTACAATTGGAACGTGAGCGTATGGCGGATGTAATACGTACCGATGCTAAACTCAAAAAGAAACCTTTCGTTAAACTAACTCGTATAGAAAATGAACATCCTGTTGCGCGTAAGTGGGTTGAGCAATTAAAATTAAGGAGAGAAAGTCTTGAAAGTGATAAAGGAAGTTCTGTCAATGCAAAGTCAGGCTCAGTTGGCAAGGAGTTTCAAAATCCAAGCAATAGACCAGTGACTAATGTTGCCATAACTACAGTTGAAGACCATGATTACACCCAGAAAGAAAATGCTAAAAACAGAGGTGGTGGACTAAGTGAAGGAGAAACTGGTACTGAGTCTCTATTGGCAGGTGAAGCCGGAACAGATGTGGAAATGAAAGATTTAGATACAGCAAATGCAATCGATAAGGAAACTGTATTGTCAGCTGTTTCTACGTCATACACCTGCATTTTAAATAAGGAATCCCCTCATGAAACTGAAGCAGCCGATAAGGATTGCGACGCAGATGTGGTCATGAATGACAGCTGTATAACTGTGGCGGCTGGGTCGGAGCAGGCTACAAACTCATTAAAAGAAACTGTGCCAGATAAAAGTACTGACAACACAAACGAGTCAAAGCAGAATGCCAGCTTATTAACGAAAACTTCCGAAAATCAAAAAGATATGGAATTATCAGATGAAACTTCTGTAACAACAAAAACTATAGATACTGAGAACGAACTCGATAGCTCTACTTTAGAAGCAATTTCTAAAACAAAAGTAGAAATAAAACAATCAGACGAAATGTCGGAAAACGCTAAATTAGAAACCTCTTTATCGGCTGAGACTGAGCCGACTGGCAACGCATTTCAAGAAACTTCCGAAAATAAATCTGAACCTAACACCCAAGTTAAATCAATTGAAAATACAGAAGATATCATAGAAAATGCAATAGAAGCCGCTTCCGAAAGTAAAGCACAATCCTCCGATCGATCTTCTCCAAATACTGCGGAGAATACCACAATAAATACTTTAGCAATCGAAACAAAGCTGGATATCAGCACATCAGAAGCAGCTGCCAAAAATCAATCGGAACCACAATCTCCAGCTGAAACTTCTGAGAGTACTGAGGAGGAAACTAAATTGGAAAGCAACACATCAGAAGCAGCTGCCGAAATTCAAACTGAGCCACAATCGCCAGATCGATCTTCAGAAAATATTGAGGAAGAGACTAACACAAAGTCTTCTGTACCGGCTGAGGCAAGCGATGTACTAATTAAAAATACAACGTCCACATGTTCGGAACGATCTGACGACGAAACCGAACATAGTACAAGCAATACAGGATTAGAACAACAAGATGCTATCGCTGATACCAACGAACCAAATATTTCGACGATCGATGCCGATACAACGCGTTTATTTGGCTAGTTTGTAGTAATCCTTGGAGGCCATAACAATAGCTAATAGCCTTTCCCCACTGAAAGTTGCACGACAATTGCTAGCCAAAAATGCATTGAAAACAAAACCAACAATGCTTACAATCGATTATATGTATAAGCTTCCAGTGGGAGACGGGCCTAAGACCTCCTACATTTGTTTAGATATATACTTAGTATATATACAAGGACATTGGAAAGGACATCGTTGTTGCTCTAAGATGAACCACTAAGGCTTTTAAATTTTTGATTTCCTCGCCGAACACTAAAATTACGTTATATAACATGACTAAACGATTGTTTTTGCAATTTATAATGTTTTATTATATGTTTCGATTTATTTCATTTCAACACATATTTAATAGTGTTTAGTTTTAAAGAGAGCAGCTTACATATATACCTAGTATATATAGATATTATTATTGGCTACATGTAGCAAAGAACAAGTTTGGACTTATTTAAAGAAAATAAATTGGTTTTTGTTTAACTTCAATTTGACGTACGGTTTTTTCCATTTAAATTGCTTATATGTAGATGTATTTAATTTAAAAACAGAGTTTAAGTTTAAAGTGCATAGTATCTAGTTATATTTAACTTAAACACAGATTGTTTAAAAAAAGGTGCCACGCGTAAAGCTAAATATACTTTTTTTAAACTATAGTATTTTATATGTTTTCGAAACTTTAATTTTAACACATTTTGGTATAAATAAAAATTTCAATTTTTTAAGATAGAGTTTTATGTTGAGTTCAATGTTCTTAAAATTATTACGAAAGTTTGTGCGGAACTTATACAAAAGGAAAAGAAATATACATATACTGTATGGTAAGAAAGGGAAACTTGTAAAGAGTCTCAGTAAACAATGTGTTATGTGTGCGTCTTGGATGTGCGTTTTGAGTTAGCTGCCAGTTGTGCTTTTGTTTATTTTGGCCAACTTATACCAAACATACTATATCTATCCAGTGTCCTTATGCTGGGCTAAGTGCGAGTTTAACCAGTACATGGAAGCAATTGAGTTACATGGATTCACAGCTTAAGTTCTAACAGTTGGAACGTTTGCGCAAACGTGCTTGTCTAAAGAATTGGCCGGGTGGATCACATTTAATGCTATAATTCGATACAAATTGCCACGCCTCTGTCATGGTATCATCCTTAACCTCATGCTGCGTTATGGCGCCCTTAAAAGCGCACCAGCGACGCGTATATGTGTAACTGAACAGTGGATGATGCTGGCGCTTTACGTGCGCTCTTTCTGCACACAGTGCGGTAACATAAACATCTTCCAAATATACTAAAGTTGTATTTAATGCTGCTTTATAGAGGCTCTGCACCACATCATGTGACATTAGATAGCCAGCGCCAGATAAATACTTGGGATATGATTCTCTTGGATACATGTAATAGGGCATATACCATTTACTGCTGACATCACTGACAGGGCGTGCCGCACAAAACTGATGGCCACGCATTATACCCTGGCTGGCTTTTAAACGATTCTCTGGCGACTTTACCAGAGCTGTAACGCGATCGTAGTATTCCAGTGTGTCGTTATAGAGTGGTATAGTGCCGCCCAGCAAATAGTGCAGCAGATTGGGCACGTTTACAAAGGTATCATCGTCGCACTTAAGAAAGTATGCGCTGTTTGCACAGCGGTTGCTGACATGCTTTAAGGCCAGCACAGACTTAAGTGTCAAGTTGTTATAGGTATCAATGAAATTCTCCTGTATAATATCGTTGTATTGTTGTGCTTCGTTGTGTAAACGCGTTAGTGTTTCGTTGCCAAGCAGAGATTCGTACTCGCTGCGCCCTACAATAAAAACGATGCGCACGGAGACTGACCAAATATCACCATGGTTATTTAAATAGCTGGAATAAAGCTGTAGACGAGCTTTAGTTGGCTTTAGGTAACGGCCCTCCATGTGCGCATGCAATTTTGTAAATGTAGCGTAGTTGAACTCGGTAGTGTTGCCCCAAGTTTCGCGTATGGCTTGGCGTTGTACAAAATTGTGTAATCCCGAACAGACAGCAATTATTAAAAATGTTTTATTGCGACAAAAGTCGCGCGGCATTATCAGAGCAGTGTCCTCCAGGGGTAAAACATAGTCCTTGATATCACGCGAGGTGTTATAGGTCCAATCCGGCAGACCAGCTGCAATATAAGTATGTTACAATATTATAACATTCTATAACACATTCAAATAACTAGCACATACCATGTCGATTTTGTACCTCCGTGTACATGGGCAAGTATAAGATTAGCAACATGCAAGTCATTAGGATACTTATAACAAGTATGATACGCCCTATACGCAAAATGCCACGTTGATATCGTCCACGACGAGTCCTGGTAATTCTGGTGCTGCAGGCAGCCCTCAATTTTTTCTTAAGGCGTCCATTTGCAGAGTATGCAGCTGCTAGATCATCCTCGGAGTTGGAGCCTGTTCCTGTGCCGGCGCCTTCTTGCTGCTCTACGTTGCCAACATCATTATCCTTGAGCAGCGCACACTCTTCTCCTTCAGTGGGCTGGCATTTTTTGTTGAAATTCATTTTACTTTTCCACTTACATATATATGAAGACGCTATGGCCCTGCCTTGTCCTCCTCAGTGATTAGTTGCCTTTTTAAATACATACATATGTACATTCAACAGTTACGGCTCAGCTTTTCCGCTTTTCTTACAATTACATCACAGCGTAGTTGCAGCCAAGGGTTTTAATTTACTGCGAAAGACAATAGAGCGAGTTTCCATTTAAATCTTATATTAATATGTACACATATATACTATATGTATAGACAAATTGAACGTAATCATACTCCGATTAAATGACGGCTAGTAATGATAAGACATTCTCGGTTAAAGTATACAATGAGTTTATGTGCCGCATTTCGCCGAATAAATGTAGCAACTTGATAACAGCTGTGAATCAGCTGCTTGACGGCAAAATGTTTGCTCAATGTACAGCTATCGACAAAAGTAAGCGTTCACCATCTACTTCTTTTGAATGTGGTTAAACTCTAAACGAATAGAATTATATTCTATATTTTAAGACTAGGTAAACACCTTTTAATATTAACTTTATTTTTTTGGGCACCTTATTTTTGTAGTATGTACTCCAAAATGCATTGAAGTAAATCCATAATTAATTCGATGTCCATGCATAAGCTTTCTCGTGCAAGAACATGGTGTGGCACCTTGGATAACCAGCAGAGCTCTTTGGAGCACTTTGTATTCTACTGCACGCAGAAAAAAAAAGAGACATCACTTGAGGACATCTCTTTAAAAGGATGCTTTCGTGAAATTTGCTGCACATAATACCGCCGGACTACTTAAGGGGCTGTTGAATGACGTCACCACCGAGGGGGTCCAAAGTCTTGTGACGATGGGGAAGAGGGGATTGGAAAGCGTGATGCCATCAACAAAATGTTAATAAAAACTGAAAAATTTTGTTTAAATATTCATGCCAGCTTAAGATCCACCTTAAGCCTCCTTTATATGTAGATCAAGTCGCTTATTTCATAAACCTCACAATTATCTTGCATAAAAATGATCATAAATATGAATTTTCGGACTCTTCAAAATATCCATCTTTCGATTTAATACGCTGTACATGAAATTTGCAATGATTGAGTTTGAATTATGTTCCAAGCTTCTGCTAATGCCAAAACTTTTTCGTTTGTGACGATTTGTGACGTCACATTAGGGAGAGGGCTGCCTAAATGTGCTTATTTCTGACATATGTATCATCATAATTTTGGTGGTGTCAAGAGTTGAAAGTAAAAACGAAATAATCTTAAGCTTAAGTATGTTTTATTTTTCGTATGAATAAAATCTATTTAAAATGCTATATACAATGATTCTCAATGTTTCAAAAAAGTCAAGTACTTCAAAGTATATCCTTTCTTTTATGCAGTTTAGAGGATGAATAAAAAATGATTTTGATGTCAATTTTGAACTTACATATATGCTAAGTGGTATAAAATTGCAATTATTAAAGAGAAATACGCATTAGTAGTGAAAATATAAAGTAACACCAGCACCCACGTAGTTGTAGACTCTTATAAACTTAGAAATCCGCATCAAGCGTAAACACATTATCCAAGCGGTTACTTGTGACTCCCATTCGCTGGTACTCCCCTACTTTTTTCTCAAAGAAATTTGTTTTTCCATCCAGGGAAATCAGCTCCATAAAAGTGAAAGGGTTCTTGGTGTTGTAAATCTGCACAAAATAGATTATGTTTAGAAGATGTTTATTTAAACGCATTAAATATATATGTACCTTGCCCACACCAAGCTCTACCAGCAGACGATCGGCCACAAATTCAATATATTCAGACATGAGTTTGCAATTCATGCCGATTAGATTAACAGGCAGTGCATCGGTAAGAAACTCCTGTTCTATAGTAACTGCATCGGATATGATCTCTATAACACGCTCACGGCTTGGACGTTGCACCAAATGTTGGAACATGAGCACTGCAAAGTCACAGTGCAAGCCCTCATCGCGCGAAATCAACTCATTGGAGAAAGTAAGACCGGGCATAAGACCGCGTTTCTTAAGCCAAAAGATCGAAGCGAAACTACCGCTAAAGAAAATTCCCTCGACGGCAGCAAAAGCTATAATGCGTTCTCCAAAATTGGCTGATTTAGAGGAAATCCACGAGAGTGCCCAGTCAGCCTTGCGCTTAACTGCTGGCATAGTTTCGATGGCATTAAACAGGTAATCACGCTGTTGTGGATCGCGTATGTAAGTGTCAATGAGCACGCTGTACATCTCGGAGTGCACGTTCTCCATGGCAATTTGAAAACCATAAAAACAACGCGCTTCGGTAATTTGAACCTCCTGGCTAAAGCGTTCTACAAGATTCTCGTTCACAATACCATCGGAAGCGGCGAAAAAGGCCAAAACGTGCGAGATAAAGTGACGCTCATTATCGGTTAAACGATGCCAGTCAGTCATGTCCTTGGAGAGATCCACTTCTTCTACAGTCCAGAATGATGCCTCGGCCTGTGTAAATGGTTAGATAAGATCAAATTTATGGTGAGTGATATGGTTTTTTACGAAGTTGAGTCACCCCGGGCAATTTTCCGCCCATCAATTGTAAATGGTTCTTCATAAACATATGTACACATGTCACTACTTACGTAGATACACACTTATGTACATAAGTTTTATAAAAAATAACTTGGAACTGCAAACAAATGCAGTACATTATCAAATAAAAATAAAAGAGGAAGAACAGAATTTCACCACTAATGATCCATCTATATTTGTATTACTGCCTTGTAATAAAAGCTCATTTCATGTTGCTATTCATCACGTTTGCTACGTGACGAGATTTGGCGCGCTTTATCTCCGATTGCGCGCCTATTTATACCAGGCCCGTTGACCCCCTATAATGACTTACCTTTTTGTACATTTGCCAGACGTCATGATACTGTATGGGGAAAATAACAAAACGGCGTGGGTTCTCCCTAAGTAGAGGTTCCAGGGAGGGATCAAAAGGAGCGATCGATTTTTCCACCAGATTGTTTACGGCTTTGTCGGCATCATTTGCTTCTTTAGCGGTGGATACGCCATTGTCTTCATTAGTTATAGACATTTTGCGAACGTTGTTGGCGTTCTCCGTCAGCACTTTTTTGCTTGGACTCTGTGCAATAAAAACAGACAATAATTAAATATATTCGATGCTTTTACTTTTTTGTGCACATATACATTCATATATATGTATGAAAATATTTAAATTGGTTTTATAACATTTTACTGTTGCATTCTAGTGTTAGAAAAACACACGTACACTGATTTATTGCATTTAAATGCATTAATTACCTTAAGCGAGAATTTTTCCATGTTGTCTGTAATGTTTTCTTTTCCGACGAGAGACATTTTGTTAGCGTGGTTTTATAAAAAAAAATCGGATAGTAATTCTTTGAGGTAATTGCACAGCGTATAGATAAAAAGCAAATGGCTCCGTTTTCGCTACAATTTTCCTTTTAAGTGCGGCATTCTGGCGGGTTGCCTCGCGTACAATTGTACATTTCCCGCGCATTACAAAACAGCTGTTTTTTTACGAACGCAACGTTGCCATTCCGATTTATTTTGTTGGTAATCGACATCAATATCTTCGATATTACAACAAAAATTTTATCGCAAGTCGCAGTCTTGAATATCATCTGCCTTTTGTAATTTCACCGACTTGCCACGGTTGTTAATGGTCCGTTAATGTAATAATAAAATGTCAGGAGAACATCACAAGCGATCCGAATATTGCACAACGCGCCCGCGCTATCGTCAGGGCCACGATTTGAAAGCCGTAAAGGTATGTATGTACAACTTTAAAGATATCCATTAAATATAACAAAACACATACAAAATTTAACTGCGCAGGTCTATACCGTTGCCCAAGAATCGCAGTATTTGTTGGTGTTTGGTGTACCCAAGGTAAATCTGAGCGTGAACATCCAGCATACTATTTCTCGTATCGGAAAATTCGAGTCAAGCAAATGCGTAACAGAAGAAATGGCCCAGAAGAGTGCGTTTATCAAAAAGTTGTAAAAAGAATATATTTAAAATCTACCATATTTGCAGTGGAATTGGAAAGCTTTACTGATGTCTTCCTTTTTAAGTTTGCTTCGTTGAAACTTGCCCGTATTGTTAAGCGTAAACTGGATGCAAAGCAATTCTATGGCGGCATTTTGCATCTTTCCTATGCGCCAGAGTATGAGACGCTGGATGAGCTACGTGCGAAACTGGCAACGCGCCGCGAAGAATGTGCACAACGACAGCTCATCAGTAGTAGAGAGAGAGATGGTGTAAAATAAATACTTGGGCTTTGTCACAGTTTATTTGTATACAAAGAGTAAACAAAAAGATCTCGTTAGTTATGCACTATAAACAACATTTTTTATTTTCTTCCGACTGCACCTATTTCTGCTTTGTTCGGCGCATTTCATGATAGTAATTAAGAAACCCAATTCGTTTCGCCCACATTTGTGCACCATAATGCGCCCAGAAGCTGTAAAATAATGAAGAGGATTGATTATTGAAGTCCTTACTAAAGTATTTTGTTGTGGTTATAGAATACGTACATTCCAAACATTGCCCCGCCTAAGTGAGCGGCATGGTCGAAAAATTTCCAGCCTAACACACAACCGGCAAAATCAATGCCCATCATAACTTTTATGACAGCGCCTGCAGAGAACGTCACTGTAGGTAGGAACAATATACTCAACTGTGTGTCAGGATATTGTGCACATACATAGGCCAGAATGGTCATAATTGCTCCAGACTAGAAAAAGATCCGTTTAATAAGAAGCTGTATTATCTTAATTTTTAATTCTTACGGCGCCCAACGACATTCCCGTTTGTTTTGATCCGGCCTTATAAAGTATGCTCATCAAACTGGCTATTACACCGCCACTTAAATATACAGCCAAAAATTGCTCCTTGCCCATTGATAACACTGCCGCGTTGCAGAAACTGTGTAGTACATACATATTGGCAAAGATGTGCATAGCTGAGTAGTGACTGAATGTAGATAGAAACATAGGCCAGCAAATTATTCCTGTATAAAGGTTACTTTCGTTAGGTAAAGAGGATGCAATTTGGTTAACTGGATACTTACGGGATGCAGGATTTGAGGTAAAATATGTCATCATTGTCGGTCGTATAGCTGGAACACGCCAAAGCGCAAACGCCAGCACGTTGAATACGAATAAAGGCGCAAATACTTTATCACCAGGAGTAAGTGTATCCCAATAGCGGCTTATTTCATGCTTTATTTGCGCCCATGTATCACGTTCTACATGTGATCGGTTTTGAAACCAACCGAAGCGTGCCTGTTTCGCTTTGGCTAGGATCATGTTGCGTGTGTTTTCATATTCCATGATGGTGGCACCCGCGAAACAACCTAAACTGAACTGAGCAGTCGCTAATAAGAGAGCACAATAACAATGCAGACATATACTTACTGCGCCCGTGAATGCCACAGCTTTGATTACATTATTGCTTGGAATTGTACCTCCATCAGGTAAGGGTTCACGTACAGTAGGCTTCAAGTTGCTGGCACGCTGTCTGTTTCCGTGAAAGTAACGATCTAATGTCTGTTTTGTTTTGGTCCGAAACAAGTTGAGGTTGTGTGGCGAACATGGTGGGTTTGCGTGAAATCTGTAACTGCATGGTTTTTAAATGGGATTAAAAAAGTTGCCAACAAAGTATGGGTGGAAGCCGGGTGCTGCTTTGAGCGCTTACTTACGCCACCTGAGTTAGCCAATTTCGACATAGTGCACGATTCATAAGCATAATATATAATAATTTACTAATTTTGCATAAAGTCTGTATTGTTTAGGTTCTATGACATTTTAACAAAGCACTAGGGATGAAGTAAAATAATCGAAAGCCCCGGTGTTGACTACTGGGGTAGATTCGGAGCCAATTGGAAGGTACTACTGTCCATAATACACGCAAACTCAAACAGAGTTTCGCATTTTAGTCCAAAATTGATTAAAAGCAATATTAAAAAACTTCGATTAAGTACTTATCGACACCAGCCTATGCCATCAGTCAGCTTGAACGTATCGAGCCTTCCTAAAAGCTGCCTGGCCCTCAGATGTTTTGTTGTTTTGTGTTAAGCTGTTCTTACACGTAAATAAATTACGCTAATTGAAGGAATAATTTCTTTATTACTGATCTGCACTTTGCTATATTGTATTTCGTATGAACGTGTAAAGTGCTTCAAAATTGCAGTTTGTTGCTAACAAAATCAAGCAGCCCCAAAAACTCGGCCACTTAACAAAGCGTGCAATATGAGAAGGAATGTGTAAGTCAAGGCAGCCAACGCATCTAATGCTACAAGTGTTAATGACACCAATTTATCATTTCAGACGTCCACAGAATCACAACTGGGATGATCAACATGACGAAGATGATATGTTTGCGCGTCCAGCCTATGATGACGACGAGTTTTTGAATTTGATGCCACTAAGCAGACCCAGCAATGGACATGCCAAATTGGCGCGCTTCGAAAATACACTGGAGGTGAAAGTACAGCCAGGTGACACCTTGCAGGCACTGGCATTGCGATTCCATTGTACTGTGGCCAACATCAAGCGTTTAAACAAAATAGATCGTGAGAATGAGATACATGCTCATCGGGTTATACGCGTGCCCGTAACAGTGCATAATGTGCTGCTAGGAAATAGCGGCGACGCTTTGCCAGCTGTTCATAGAAGTGGAAATAATAGTCCGAGACATAATAACGAACTGGAGCCAGCTATTGAACGTAACCCGCTAGAAGATGCGCGTTTAATGTTGGATGAACGATTACTGGTTGCCGCAGTCAATGCATCTGGCAGCAGCCCTAAAGATGTACAACCTAATATCAGCGGATTGCACAAATTATACGATGCAGCTCACGACATTGCAGACGATAAAGGTAGGTTTAATATATTCATATTTAAAACGGGCATTATAAATAAGTGGGAAATAAAACACAAAACGGACAACAGCTGTCGTTGTGCTGCCAACTCAGCAGAGCACTGTCGAGCTGTCAACTCTTCGGTTCGTTTTGACTGCTAACTATGAAGAAGCAGCAGTGCTTGCATTGACAGCACAGTTTTGTCTCAAATTGTTTAGTCATTCTAAAATATAAAATCGGAGAAAAGATTGTTTAAAATCAATTGTACTGCTTTATTGTTATACATTTGTAATACCAACATGCCGGACTATTTGGGTGATGATCAGCGCAAGGTTAAGCACGACGAAAAAGAGGATAAAGAAATCAAGTCTTTAGATGAAGGCGATATTGAGTTGCTAAAAACTTATGGGCAAAGTCAGTATCATAAGTCCATAAAAACTATAGAGGAAGACATACAAAAGGCTGTTAAACAAGTCAACGAGTTGACTGGCATAAAGGAGAGTGATACGGGACTTGCGCCGCCAGCTCTATGGGATTTGGCAGCAGATAAGCAAATCCTGCAAAATGAACAGCCATTGCAGGTAGCACGTTGCACCAAGATTATTAATGCCGACTCAGACGATCCCAAGTATATAATCAATGTGAAACAGTTTGCGAAATTCGTCGTGGATTTGGCTGATTCGGTGGCTCCAACCGATATTGAGGAAGGCATGCGTGTTGGCGTTGATCGCAACAAATATCAGATACACATACCGTTACCACCGAAAATAGATCCAACTGTGACTATGATGCAGGTTGAGGACAAGCCAGATGTTACGTACAGTGATGTGGGCGGCTGCAAGGAACAAATCGAAAAGCTGCGTGAAGTTGTTGAAACACCGCTGCTGCATCCAGAGAAGTTTGTTAATCTGGGCATAGAGCCGCCTAAAGGTGTACTGCTCTTCGGTCCACCAGGCACAGGAAAGACATTGTGTGCTCGTGCTGTAGCCAATCGTACGGATGCTTGTTTTATACGCGTTATTGGCTCGGAGCTGGTGCAGAAGTATGTCGGTGAGGGAGCGCGCATGGTTCGAGAGCTGTTTGAGATGGCTCGTTCTAAGAAGGCTTGTTTGATTTTCTTTGATGAAATTGATGCGATTGGTGGCGCACGTTTCGATGATGGCGCTGGTGGCGACAATGAAGTACAGCGCACAATGCTGGAGCTAATTAATCAACTCGACGGGTTTGATCCTCGTGGCAACATTAAAGTGCTTATGGCTACAAACAGACCAGACACTTTGGATCCGGCGCTTATGCGTCCCGGTCGTCTAGATCGTAAAGTAGAGTTTGGTTTGCCTGATCAAGATGGGCGGTCTCACATTTTCAAAATTCATGCACGCTCAATGTCTGTTGAAAGAGATATACGTTTTGATTTGTTGGCGCGTTTGTGCCCTAATTCGACAGGCGCAGAGATACGTTCAGTTTGTACTGAGGCGGGCATGTTTGCCATACGTGCTCGTCGCAAGGTTGCAACGGAGAAGGACTTCCTTGAGGCGGTCAACAAGGTTATCAAGAGCTACGCCAAGTTTAGCGCTACACCGCGTTATATGACCTATAATTAAGTTATCAAATACAAAAACACCTTATATGTCCGCTTACAATTATGGATAAAACTAAATAAAACATAAACTCACGAAAAATCGTAATTTTCTTCTTTTTTGGCTACATTATTTTTCATATTATTTGTTCTATAATTACGCCTCATACTTTTCTTTTACAGCCAATATGGAGCTGCCTTTGGATGATAATTCACCTTTGCTGGATGAGATGCTGATAGACAGACATGTGCCAATTGTGCGTCCTATACCGGGCCCGTCTCTGCGTGCCATCGATTGGTCTGGCTCCGATTGCGACATGTCCTGGATATGTCTGCTCATATTTATACTAGCTCTGTGCGTGGTTATACCGCTTGTCTACGTCATCTATTTGGCAGAGCATCCACACCACAATCACACCTCTCAGTAGTTGGCTTAACGGGCTGCTATGCACAATTTAAAGTGATTACCATTCCAAATGTACATCACCTTCCGGTATAATCGAACCAACTCGTAACTCTCTGAAGCTCAGGCTCATTTCAAATGGCACTGAGAGCCGCAAAATTTATTTTTTATAACGAATTTTTTGTATCTTTAGGTAAAACATTTAATTTTGTAAGACTTAAGTTATTTGTAAAATATACAAATAGTCTATGCTCTACACATTATATGATTACATTATAATATGTATATGACGAAAATGCCAAATGGCTTGTAAAAATTTACGTGTCGCAAATTCTCTGTTTCTATTTATTGACCTTAAAGGTAAATGTATTTAAAGATTTATTTTTATTAACTCTAAAGTTGGGTTAAATACAATACAATAACATACAATATAAATTGTTCATATTTAAAATTCAAAAGTTTCAATATTCTTAATAATTAAGTACATATCATAGCGCTAAATAAAATATTAAATACGTAATTAGTATTTATGGATAGTAATTAAATGGCAACAATGCATCGGTATCCGATTAGTGCCAAATTATTTTAAAGTAATTACATGCATATTATATAAGTAGGTTATATGGGAGCCATGGCACAGGATTTTTGGTGATGTTCATACACATGGTTATGTGGTATGTTTTCAATGCGTTTCATTGGTGTGCGCCAATACCGTGTATATTCCAGTTACGGAATATCATCCAACGACAGCACACCGAATACAATAAGCCTCATCTGCATATTCACTTAAACTTTAAGTTCTCAAAGAAAGCAATATTGCTTCTGAGGAAGCCTCTACGAACTGGCACTGGGCTAGCTGTTGAGGCAATGGGAATGGGATTATCCTGACCTTCGGATGGCATGGACGGATCGCTGAAACCCATGTAAAAAGTTAATTTGGTCAATTTGCAGCTTACAAAGTGCACTTACGTTTCCAGTGATGACAAGTCGGAAGTTATTGTAGACTCATCGGCAACTTCGGCCATGGAGACGGCATGTGTCAACATAGCCCTGCGTGCTACAGTTGTTGCTGGTTTATCCGCAGTATCTGGCGGCACCATAAGCTTGACCTATAAGTTTAGTAGATGGTTAAGCGAGATATTTGCATATGTAACTAACTGGTCATATTTATGTACCTTTGCTCTCCAGCGTCGTTCTGGTTGCGTGCGTTTGCTAGTCAATAGGAAAGCTTGCGCCAAAGCCTTAACCGAAGGCATAGCATGAGCTACATCCTTCTCTATGACAGGTTTTTCGGCAGTTGGACTTGTCTCAGGCTGCCAAGCAAACACAATTCACAGTATAATAGGACACGCAGCACACACTTTATAAACCATGCTTACCACATCATCTTCGTCGATAGACAAGACTTGACTAGGTTCAATTAGGCGACGTTTGGGCTGTAGAAATCTGAAAGCCGGTGGCGTAGAGCCACGTGGTGGCGTCATTGGCGAGCCAATGCTTGGCACGCTGTCTGCAGGTCCGAACTGTAGCACAACGGGCCGCTCTCGTTTATTGCTGTTATCTGTTGATGTAGACGTCTCCACAGATGAACTGGCATCGCTTGACTTGTTCGTTTCCGTTGTAGACCTAATCACTGTCGTCTCCTGCTTATTGAAATCATAAACACGCACCGTTTCGGAATCATCGCTTGTCGAAGTTTGAACCGACTGCAGGGATTGATTTGACGCAGTTTCTAAACTAGCCGCACCCTCATCCAGTATCTGGGCTGGCAAGGCTTTAAAAACAGTTTCACCGGCGCTGGGCGTGCTTAGGGTCTGACCGTTAGCAGTTTGCTCTGTTGCACTTTTAATCGCATTTTGAGCCTTTTGACAAAACATTTTGGCAGTGTTGGTGTCAGTATACAAATAGGTGTTGTTTTTGTGTTTTGTTGGGTTTTAGTTGTGTTAGTGTTTTTATGTATGCATATATAAGAAAAGAAATAATAAGCTCTCATTAAGTATATATGAATGTATGTTCGGAAACCAAAAGCAGGAGCATGGTATGTACTGTATTATGTGTTATGTGTAAGGAGTGTTCAATATGTAGTAAATCTAGCAAAGCTGCAATTAGAAACTATTTACATAAATAAAAGCCACATGCATATTCAGCTTAGTTACAGATTTGGTGAGTTTGGCACTAAGTGAAACAAATGCTACTAGTTAATTTTCTAAGATAACCCAAACATAAAGAAGATCAGGTACATTAAGAAACCCATTATCATGTAAAACTATGAGAAATTTATATTCTTTGGTTTCTTAAAGCTTTTTTCACTTCAAATCAAGTCAAAATGTATTACAAAAGTTAAAACACTAAAATCAGTCACGTAAATATCCACAAAATGTTTTTTTCTCAGAATTTTTTGATTTTGTATACGAAAGACTTAAAACTATAAACAATATCTTAGCAACACACGCTTAGATTTGGTGAATCAATTTCCTCATGAGTTTACAAAAATTATGCTAGAAATGGGACCCAGTAGTAAATTATGAGATTTCACCAGTTTAGAAACTTTTTTTTTACCATCAAACGAAACATTTTTTCACGTCAAGCCCTTTTTGTGTTTTTTTTTTGGGTCCCTGAACCGGAATCCGGCGGATTCTTTCTTACACGGCTTTCCAGATATCGTTATTTAAAACAAAACGCGATTCCATTCGTCACTGATACTCCAAAACGCGTGTAACTCGCGCACAGTACTTCGCTAGTAATTAAGTAATTACTATAAGTCGATTTAGAAACATGATGACCTTTAATTTCAAAACCAATTAAATCCGAAACTAAATTCTTTCCCTTATCTCATCTTTTATTTTAGCTAATTTGGTAAACAAAATGACAAAATGATAAAAAATGTTAGTCGTGAAAATCGTCATTTAAAGACATTTTCGATTAACACGAATAAGAGCTTGAGAGGTTTTCAGCAAAACGCGTCACTTCTGGCAAGCAGGATACGCACGGTTATCCTCCATGAAACTCAAAGTATAGATCACTTTCGTGATGAACGAATATATCCACGTAAAAGATAGTTTCGTGGGTGGAAATAAGAAGTTCTGAATAAAACTGTATGGAATCTATCATATATACTTAAGGTTTTATATATATTGTGGACATGATGATCGTGCTAAACGCAAATTTGTAGAACAGGGAATAAGTTTAGTTTTTGGGGTTTTGACCTATGTAACACCTTTAACGATCAACAAACTAAAGTTCTTGCTTTTGAGCTTCACTTTACGTGGATGTTTGGGTTAAAACCGTTCAAAACCGATTTGCTGTAGACCTAAAGTTAACATAACTTCCTTTCAGTAAAATTTAATTCAAGAACTTACATTCTCTTAATGAAAACGTTTTTAAATTTGTCTACAGTTATACTAAAACAATATTAAATTAAAATCGATCGAACCTAAACCAGCATACTTTATAAATTACTAGATACTAGAGAGTTTTCGAGTACACCACCAAGAATATGAATTTCGATTTGGCTCTAGAAATTGTAACGTACTTTTGCTACGGGTATTTCATGAAATCTTTCGTTTATTCTCTCAGTGTATGGAGTTCCGTTTATAATCGCCTCCAAAAGTCGTCCATTTCAGCGTTCCATAGCAGTTATTGACAAAGGAACTATTGCGTTTATTTGATGTTCTCGATGAAACGTAAAGTGAGCTCTGCTTGTTGCACATGATGCTTCGTTGAGATTCCTGTATCCTAATCTCACTAAAAACATTTGTTTCTGATAGGGTTTGGCATAGTGTATAGTGTTATATTTTGGCTTTATTTTGATTATTACTGTATTTTATTATATAAGTATTGATAATGATTTTTATAAAAAATTAGCAAAGCAAAGTTTTATTTTTAAGTGCACACAAATTTATAATTTAAAATTAACAATTTACTAAAAATTAGCAACATTAAAATCATAATAAAAAAAACATACAAATGCTGCATACTTTAAGGCATAAGCGCTACATATGCATTAGAATATTAGCGAACACTGGTAGAATACTACAGCGTTCATAAAGAAGTGAGGTTAGGTGCATAATTGGTGCAATTGGAAGATATAGTTAGATATAGTTGAGCAGATGACACAGCTTGATTTGGGTTCCACTTATTCTGGAGATTCTGCTAATTTCATTTCTATAGTCGTATATTTCTAAAGTAATTCGCTATATACAGTGTTGAGTAGGGAATTTTGCGTTGTTTACTGACTAGTGTTGACTAAGCTATGCATATTTTGGCAGACATGTACATTAAAGTTCTTCTAGAGTTTCGAGAACATAAACCCCTTTTGCAATTAGAACTACACTTAGAATAGTAGACTGTTGTTGCTGTATTTGGCATCTGAGCCACTAAAACCATTCAAACAACTATCAACACCGGAATCGACCTGATCATCTACTTCTGACTTGAGTGCTAATTTGGGTGCAAGTTGTTCGCTTTCGAACAGCGGATTCATAACGAAATCCTTAGATGTGGCGGATACCGCACGAAAACTATTGCGTTTCAGATCTTTATGCAGCAATTGCTTTTCGAACTGTGCCAATACTCCAGCTGTGGGTATTTGGCGTGTCTTCGAAGCTGACGAACTGAAAGATACCCCACTTCCAATGCTGTGCAAACTCTGCGTCGAGTTGACGCATTGTCGTGGCATTTTGTTGCCCAAAGAACTGAAACGTGCTGTGCCACTGCGCCAAGAGCGCTGGGATCTTACGTCCATATCGTCATCGTCTATGCCTAAACTACTGTCACGGTAATGCGACGCTGATGTGGATGGGCGTTCGCCTGTGTGGGCACCGTAAGCGGCTAATGCAGGGGAAGCACGTTTGGCATTGTTAATGAATTTTAGCGAACTGGTACGTCGTACTGGGGTAGAAAGTGTCCAATGGGAGACGCCAGAAGAGACGTTATTTATAGCGCTACTTGTTATGCGGCCATGCTGTGGATTTACCTCGTTGATGACGATGTCGTCATCTGTAGGTGCATTGTGCTGATCACTACTGGAATCGGATATTGTTGTAGTTTTGCTCGAAACTGGTGTTGTTGGACTGGAGGTGGTGTCGTTGATATAGTAGTCGCGACTATAACTGCAAAGAGAAATAAAAATGAGCTTTAAAAAATGACCCTAGTTATCCAAGGATAGCGCCATAACTATACATATTTTAAATACTCTTAGGTTAAGTTACGTATGCAGATCAATCGTGGTCGGATGTGCATACGAATTGAGTTCGAATGACAATCGGCATGCCGACACATAAAAATCGTACAAATGGATGAGGAATATGCGAAGACGAAGAAAAATGAGGATAACAAAGATGAAGAGGAATCTGACCAAAGAGTTGAAGACAGCGATTGCTCAATCTCTGTAATCGCAGTTGTGACCGACTTTTGAGAGAATCTAACAGCAGCACAAAAATGGACAATTTTTGTTGTTCTTATTGTAAACTACAGTGTGAGCAATCAACTCCGTGAATGTCAAAATCGGCATGCCGATTGCCGGCGCGCCTGATCATAGCTTATGGAACTGAAAGAAGTCAAATCTTCTCTAGACACTGATAGTTTCTACTTATACTCTTTGGTAACGCTGATTATTTACAACTATTTTTTAGCTTACCGTTTATAGTCCGTCTCGCGACTGTTATCCTCTGTGTTCTCATTATTGGCTGTCATAAGCGCCAGAGACTTTTGCTCGCTACTCGGGCTTATATTTGGTAAGTCCATGCAGCGTTCCTGATTTCCACTTATGCGTTGCTTCAGCGCCTCCGGTGCGTATGGATTGTTTGGCATTTCCACAGCGTTATACCACTTCTTGACTTCGCGTTCGGCAATTGAGCCTGTAAGTTGGTGAATGGGTTGGTATTAGTGGTTACTAGGGTTAAGATACATTAAGACTGGTTTTGAGTGACGGCTTTGATAATATGTTAGCCAGTCTAAAGCAAAGGAGAGCATACAGCAGCAACAACATTAAGGTGAAACAGACAACAAACACCGAGTGATGACTGCGGCGCATAGCCGTGTGTTACCTGGCACAAAGCGCCGCAATAGTACATCATCTTCAAGATCGTCTTTTTGGCTTTCAGGGCCTAATGTGCTGGACCATCTTAGTGAACCATTTGTTAGTTTGCGGTTAGTACGTGTTTTAGTAGTTTTTGTTGGGTTATGGGATTGTGTGTTGTTTGTGTTGGTGTTAGTGCAAGAATTTGCAGTCTCATTATAATGCAGCTGTTTCCTAGTAAAGAACTCATCCAATAGTTCATTATTTTCACTATCACATTCGTGATCTGAGTCGCCATTGATTGTCTCAAATACAGTGGTTGTGGCGCTTTCTTCAGTGGTGCTATTTGAGTCTGAACTTAATTGATCTGAGAATAAAATTTTGTTAATAAAATTAAAGCTAATTTCTGCAAAACTATCAGTTATGGAAGTTTCATTATCGGAGCTGAGATCAGCTTCAATATCGATGGAAATGCGACTAGCACTTTCTGTTAAATGGCTAACTTTGGGACTTAAGCTCTCTTCTTGTTTTAAAGATTCGGGTTCAGTCTTTTGTGAATGTGTTGTTTTTGCTACTAGTTCCGCAACAGAACTGTTATGAGCTAGTTTGTATGAGTTTTCAGTACTGCACTTATCTACATTTGAATTAAAGTTTAATTCATCAAAGAGACTCGTATGGGGCTCTATTGTTTCTTTATCTGCTACTATGTACTCATCATCGGAATCGAAAGAACTCAGGTATTTGTACATAATCAAGGAACGTTGTCGTCTTCGTTCAATAGTCTGTAATAATCGTTTGTCTTTTATATAAAACTTGCAAATGGTCCCTAAGAGGTTCACAGGCCTTATCGTAGAACATCCATCGCTCGGTGTTGTGTCAAGGATATTCGGTTGTCTTCGCAGGCACTTTTGCTGCGTTTTACCTAGAACGCAACCATCAGCATCAGTTGAATCTTTAGATTCTGGTTCGTCGGTTGTAGCTGTCGATGATTCTACTGCCATGATTTCCGGTTCAGCAGATGGAATACTCTGAGGAACCTGTTGCGTTTCCTCTAAAGTATGCTGTGACTCAGATATCGCTTTAAGAGTTGTTTCATCTTCGGGCTGTATAAGTGTTTCAGAAGCTGTTACAACATCGGCCGCAGTTATTGGAATGTCGGTCTCAGATTTAGGTTGAGTTAGTGGATGACTTACAACTTGATCTTTCGATTTTACCGATTCTGTAATTGCTGATTTAGGTATGGTTTCAATAGCAGTTATTTCCGATCCAATACCAAAATGGGCAACAATCTCTGTACTTTGCGACTCCTGTGCACTTATTTCGATGGAATCATCAGATTCTTTCTTCGTAACGGGTGTTTCGAATGCAGCAGTTTTTGGCATTTGAGGCTCAGTTGCATTAGTTTTCATTATCTCACTAGGCATCTCAACCTCAGTTTGAGCAGGTGATAAGTTTTCGGTGGATGGAACAACTTCAATTTCCTCTATAGGTGCGAGATTTGCTTGGAAAATACATTCAGGGGATTCTATCACTCTTGCGTCTTCTATTGGAAAAACTGTCGTATCAACTTGTGAGCCAAGAATGGTTTCGACAAGATCCACGACTTCTGTCAGCTTTGGCGGATCCACAGACTCAGCTTTAACCGATGATACTTCTTCTATAGACACCACAACTTCTGCCTTGAGTATTTCTTTTTCAGATTCTACAATGTCGACCACCTCTGCTATTCGTAACACAGTTACATCTATTTTTGGGTCAGGAGTAGTTTCTTGTGTCTTCGTTGCTGTAGATTCTTTTGCTGCTACTTGAGGCTCAGGTAAAGCTGTATCTAATGCCATTTTTTCACTAGACACCACAGATTCAGTTTTAACCGGTGGGACCTTCTCTGTAGTTGTGAAAGCTCCTGCCGTAAGAATTTCTGGCACAGGAATACTCTTAGACGATTCCACAATGGTTTCCTGTGCTATTGGTAACTTATTTGCATCTATTTTTGAATCAGAAACATTTTTTTCTGTCGTTGGTGCTGTTGTTTCTGTTGCTGCTATTTGAGACTCGGCAATTTCTACATCAGATGTCGATTGTTCAATAGACATCACAACCTCTCCTTCAGCTGGTACTTCCCCTTCCGAAGATGTCACAACTTCAGGTATTGTATCATCAGGTGCTAAAAGCGTAGCATTAGCTTTTATTGTAGGACCAGGATGCAAAACAATATTTTCGGAATTAGGTTCAGAGTTTGCCCCAAATTCAGAAACTGTGACGCCTTCCTTGGAAGCTACTTTTTCGGCTACAGCCATGGTTGGTAAAATCTCAGCATCTGGTGCTAATGGAATGATTTCAGTAGATGTCAACTCTGCTGTCATAATATGTTTCTCTTCTATTTGGGTTACCAATGGAGACTGCTCTGCCTCTGAAATAGCCAGCACCTTTTCTGTTTGTACTACAACTTCTGGCTCAGCGTTTGGTGATAACGTGTCTGAAATGGTTGGATCAGGAATAGTTTCAGTAGTAACAATCTTAGTTTCTGGAACTGGTGTGTCAACTGCAGCACACTCGGGGTGAGCTACAGATTCAGTAGCTGGTTCAATTTCCTCTTCAACGGTTGGAGGTGCTGCAGTAACACCATCTGGTTCAGTAGGTGCGGCAAGCTCAGCTTTATCGATTATCGATTTCTTAGACTCAATTTCTGAAATTGGAATGGTTTTAGGTGAGATCGAGCATTCTCCATCTGCTCTAACAAGTTCTGACTCCGAAGTCGATCTAGAAGCTGCTATAACATCTGCTGGCGCCGTTGGTACTGTTTCTATCTCCGGAACAGCAAGTGCAAGGTTTTCAGTTTGCACTATAGCTTTTTCTGGTGAGTCTACTGGATTTGTCTCCGAAACAGACATAGACAATGTTATCTTTTCAACAATTTGATCTTTTTCAGGTGCAGGTGACTCCGCTAAAGAAATTTGTAGTTCAAGTGAGGACACTGCAGGCGACAACGCTTCATCCTTAGCTATTGTTGATGAAAGTTCTGGCTCGGAAATTATTTTTGTAGTAACATCGCTTTTAATCTCTGAGAGTGCGTGATCCGCGGTAACACTTTCTGAATGAATGACGGATTCGGTAAGTGGAACTTCGGCTATAGGTGACATCGTAGGTGCAATTTGTGAATCGGGTGTGGTTTTAGCAGGAACACTGATTTGGTCCAACGTTATGGCGTATTCTGGTTCTGGCGTGGATTTTGTTGACGTGAGAGCAGCTTTCGTATCAGGCATGGTTACCGCCGTGATTTCTGCTTGTTCCAAAGCTTCGGAAGCAGCTATTAATGATACCGCCTGAAGCATAGATTCTGTAGAAGAAACGACATCCATTTCACCCAGTAGTGATGTTGTGGAAACACTATCTGCTTCGGTTTGTGTCCAAACTTTGGTTGGTGACTCCGGCAATATAATTTCTGGTTCGGATATAGTTTCCGTACCAACCACAATTTCTGATACTTGTGCTGGTACATTTTGTGTCTCAGAGACAGATTCAGAAGATGGGTGTTCTAGTACAGGCGGCTCTGTGGCAGGATTTGTCCCCTTAAGAAGCGGTTCAGATAGTTTAGAGTCAGCAATGCTACCAGTACTAATAGTAGTTTTTGTTTCTGGAGCTGTCGTGTCTGTTGCAACATTGTCTGGTTTGGAAATTGACTCTATATCAGCCACAGCGCATACTTCAACTTGTGGTGCTACATCTGGAACAATTGCAGCTGGGGTTATAATCACAATTTCTTGCTGGGGATTCTGTTCTGTAGGAGTTACAACATCAGTTGCAGTCACTGACGTTTCGATTGGAATATCTTCTATCTCAGTAACTTTGGTTTCATCCACGGCTCTTATAGTTTCGGGTTCAGAATAATTCTCAATACTAGAAGTTACCACTTCAAGAAAGGGTTCAGAATTCGTAACAATTTTGATTGCAGCTATTGTTGAGTCTGGTGATACAATATTTTGCTCAGACATAGATTCAGTGCTTATTAAGATTTCGGCTTCCACAGCTGGGCGTTCCGTTGCAGCAATTTCTATTTTGGGCATGAACTCTTTTGCGTCCAAAATATGCGTTTGATTTTCCTCTGGAACCGTCAGTTCTGTACATTCGGCATCCGCCCAAACTTCGGCTTCGGCTGATATAACTTCTGGTCCAGAAATATTCGATATATTTTCGGCACTAGCGAATATTTCGGTTTCTTGTCTTTTTAACTCTGTAGCAACATTTTCTGTTTCATAAATAGGTTCCAGAGGTGTCTCCATTTGCTCTTCAGCTAATAGAGCGCCGGTTATGACTTGAGGTTCAAGTGCAGCTGGCTCTGTGGCACCAGAAAGCGTTGTTATAGTATCAGCTTCAGGGGTACTTCCTATACTATTAACGATTTCTGACTCTGATGCTGGTGAATCCTTTGAATCACTTTCTTGCTCAGGAATTGATTCTACTATACCCGTCTTCGCAATATTTGGCTCAGCTAGAACTTCGATAGCTACGACAGATACAGTTTCAGCTATTGGGAAATCAATCTCAAGTCCAGAATTCACTATTTCTGTTTTGGTTTTTGAACACCCTGCTGTGTCAGGTTCAAATGGCTCTTTTGACGGATTTGGTTCTTTAAATGTCCGCTTCGCAGCCTCAGTTTTAAGAATTTCTGGCTCGGAAATGGTTGCAACAATTTCTGGTTCTGTTATTGTTTCAGGCGTTGCAAGAACTTCTGGTTTAGCAGTAGTTTCAGTGGGAGCTGGAATTTCGCACTCTGATTGTGGGGCTTGTGCAGGTTCCTGCGGTTCAGCTGGTGGCACGATTTCAGGCGCTGCAAGAATTTCAGGTTTAGCAGTAGTTTCAGTCGCAGGTGGAATTCCACACCCTGATTGTTTGGCTTGTGCAGGTCCCTGAGGTTCAAGGATGGGTTCAGCTGGTGTCACGATTTCAGGCGCTGCAAGAGTTACTGGCTCAGCAGTAGTTTCAGTAGGACCTGGAATTTCACATTCTGATTGTGGAACTTGTGCAGGTTCCTGAAGTTCAAGAATGGGTTCAGCTGGTATCACGATTTCAGGCGTTGGAATAATGTCTGCCTCAGCATTACTTTCAGTAGGAGCTGGAAATTTACACTCTGATTGTGAGGTTTGTGCAGGTTCCTGCCGTTTAGGAATGGGTGCAGCGGAAGGCAAGATTTCAGGCGCTGGAATAATTTCCGGCTCAGCAATAGTTTCAGAAGTACCTGGAATTTTACACTCAATTTGCGGGGCTTGTGAAGGATCCTGAGGTTCTGGAATGGGTTCAGCTGGAGGCACGATTTCAGGTGCTGCAAGAATTTTTGGCTCAACAGTAGTTTCATTAGGAGCTGGAATTTGACACTCTGATTGTGGAACTTGTTTAGGTTCCTGAAGTTCAAGAATGGGTTCAGCTGGTATCACGATTTCAGGCGGTGGAATAATGACTGCCTCAGCAGTACTTTCAGTAGGAGCTGGAATTTCACACTCTGATTGTGGAACTTGTTTAGGTTCCTGAGGTTCAAGAATGGGTTCAGCTGGTATCACGATTTCAGGCGTTGGAATAATGATTGCCTCAGCAGTACTTTCAGTAGGAGCTGGAATTTCACACTCTGGTTGTGGGTCTTTTGCATGTTCCTGCTGTTCAGGAATGAGCTCAGCGGGGGCCACGATTTCAGGCCCTGGAATTATTTCTGGTACTGCTATAGTTTCAGTGGGAGCTGCAATTTCACACTCTATTTGCGACGCTTGTGAAGGATCCAGAGGTTCAGGAATGGGTTCGGCTAGTGGCTGGATTTCAGGCGCTGCAAGAATTTCTGGCTCAGCAGTAGTTTCAGTAGGAGCTGGAATTTCGCACTCTGATTGCGGTGCTTGTTCAGGTTCCTGCCTTTCAGCAATGTGCTCAGCTGGTGCCACGATCTCAGGCGTAGGAATAATGTCTGCCTCAGCAGTAGTTTCAGTAGGTGCTGTAATTTCGCACTCTGATTGTGGGGCTTGTGCAGATTCCTGCAGTTCGGGAATGGGCTCAGCCGATGCCAAAATTTCAGGCGCTGGAATAATTTCCGCCTCAGCAATAGTTTCAGAAGGAGCTGGAATTTCACACTCAATTTGCGAGGTTTTTGAAGGATCCTGAGGTTCAGGAATGGGTCCAGTTGGAGGCACGATTTCAGGCGCTACAAGAATTTCTGGCTCAGCAGTAGTTTCAGTAGGAGCTGGAATTTTACTGTCTGATTGTGAGGCTTGTTCAGGTTCCTGCTGTTTAGGAATGGGTGCAGCGGAAGGTACGATTTCTGGCGCTGGAATAATTTCCGGTTCAGCAATAATTTCAGTAGGAGCTTGAATTTCGCACTTTGATTGTGGAACTTGTGAAGGTTCCTGAGGTTCAAGAATGGGTTCAGCCGGTGGCACGATTTCAGGCGCTGCAAGAATTCCTGGCTCAGCAGTAGTTTCAGTAGGAGCTGGAATTTCGCACTCTGATTGCGGTGCTTGTTCAGGTTCCTGCCTTTCAGCAATGTGCTCAGCTGGTGCCACGATCTCAGGCGTAGGAATAATGTCTGCCTCAGCAGTAGTTTCAGTAGGTGCTGTAATTTCGCACTCTGATTGTGGGGCTTGTGCAGATTCCTGCAGTTCGGGAATGGGCTCAGCCGATGCCAAAATTTCAGGCGCTGGAATAATTTCCGCCTCAGCAATAGTTTCAGAAGGAGCTGGAATTTCACACTCAATTTGCGAGGTTTTTGAAGGATCCTGAGGTTCAGGAATGGGTCCAGTTGGAGGCACGATTTCAGGCGCTACAAGAATTTCTGGCTCAGCAGTAGTTTCAGTAGGAGCTGGAATTTTACTGTCTGATTGTGAGGCTTGTTCAGGTTCCTGCCGTTTAGGAATGGGTGCAGCGGAAGGTACGATTTCTGGCGCTGGAATAATTTCCGGTTCAGCAATAATTTCAGTAGGAGCTTGAATTTCGCACTTTGATTGTGGAACTTGTGAAGGTTCCTGAGGTTCAAGAATGGGTTCAGCCGGTGGCACGATTTCAGGCGCTGCAAGAATTCCTGGCTCAGCAGTAGTTTCAGTAGGAGCTGGAATTTCGCACTCTGATTGCGGTGCTTGTTCAGGTTCCTGCCTTTCAGCAATGTGCTCAGCTGGTGCCACGTTCTCAGGCGTAGGAATAATGTCTGCCTCAGCAGTAGTTTCAGTAGGTGCTGTAATTTCGCACTCTGATTGTGGGGCTTGTGCAGATTCCTGCAGTTCGGGAATGGGCTCAGCCGTTGCCAAGATTTCAGGCGCTGGAATAATTTCCGCCTCAGCAATAGTTTCAGAAGGAGCTGGAATTTCACACTCAATTTGCGAGGTTTGTGAAGGATCCTGAGGTTCAGGAATGGGTCCAGCTGGAGGCACGATTTCAGGCGCTGCAAGAATTTCTGGCTCAGCAGTAGTTTCAGTAGGAGCTGGAATTTCGTACTCTGATTGTGGGGCTTGTGCAGGTTCCTGCCGTTCTGAAATGGGCTCAGCAGGTGCCACAATTTCAGGCGTTGGAATAATCTCTGCCTCAGCAGTACTTTCAGTAGGAGCTGGAATTTCGCACTCTGATTGTGGGGCTTGTGCAGGTTCCTGCCGTTGAGGAATAGACTCAGCAGGTGCCACGATTTCAGCCGATGGAATAATGTCTGCTTCAGCGGTAGTTTCAGTAGAAGCTGGAATTTTGCATTCTGATTGTGGGGCTTTTGCAGGTTTCTGCCGTTCAGGAATGGGCTCAGCGTATGCCACGATTTCAGGCGCTAGAAAAATTTCCGGCTCAGCAATAGTTTCAGAAGGAGCTGGAATTTCACACTCAATTTGCGAGTATTGTGAAGGATCCTGAGGTTGAAGAACGGGTTTAGCTGGTGGCACGATTTCAGGCGCTGCGAGAATTTCTGGCTCAGCAATAGTTTCAGAATGAGCAGGAATTTCGCACTCTGAATGTGGGGCTTGTGCAGGCTCCTGCCGTTGAGCAAGGGGCTCAGCAGGTGCCACGATTTCAGCCGTTGGAATAATGTCTGCCTCAGCAGTAGTTTCAGTAGAAGCTGGAATTTCGCACTCTGATTGTGGGGCTTGTGTAGGAATGGGCTCAGCGTATGCCACGATTTGAGGCGCTGGAATAATTTCCGGCTCAGCAATAGTTTCAGAAGGAGCTGGAATTTCACACTCAATTTGCGAGGCTTGTGAAGGATCCTGCCGTTCAGGAATGGGCTCAGCGGGTGCCACGATTTCAGGCGCTGGAATAATTTCTAGTTCAGCTATAGTTTCAGATGGAGCTGGAATTTCACACTCAATTTGCGAAGCTTGTTGAGGATCCTGAGGTTTAGGAATGGGTTGAGTTGGTGACACGATTTCAGGCGCTGCAAGAATTTCTGTCTCAGTAGTAGTTTTAGTAGAAGCTGGAATTTCGCACTCTGATTGTGGGGATTGTGCAAGTTCCTGCCGTTCAGGAATGGGTTCAGATGGTGGCATGATTTCAGGCGCTGCGAGGATTTCTGTCTCAGCAGTAGTTTCAGTAGGAGCTGGAATTTCACACTCTGGTTGTGGGGCTTTTGCAGGTTCCTGCCATTCAGGAATGGGTTCAGCGGATACCACGATTTCAGGCGCTGGATTATTTTTCGGCTCAGCAATAGTTTCAGAAGGAGCTGGAATGTCACACTCAATTTGCGAGGATTGTGAATTATTCTGAGGTTCATGAATGGCTTCAGCTGGTGGCACGATTTCAGGCGCTGTAAGAATTTCTGGCTCAGCAATAGTTTCAGAAGGAGCTGGAATTTCACACTCAATTTGCGAGGCTTGTGAAGGATCCTGCCGTTCAGGAATGGGCTCAGCGGGTGCCACGATTTCAGGCGCTGGAATAATTTCTAGTTCAGCTATAGTTTCAGATGGAGCTGGAATTTCACACTCAATTTGCGAAGCTTGTTGAGGATCCTGAGGTTTAGGAATGGGTTGAGTTGGTGACACGATTTCAGGCGCTGCAAGAATTTCAGGCTCAGCAGTAGTTGCAGTAGGAGCTGGAATTTCACACTCTGAATGTGGGGCTTTGGCAGGTTCCTGCCGTTCAGGAATATGTTCAGCTGGTGACATGATTTCAGGCGCTGGATTATTTTTCGGCTCAGCAATAGTTTCAGAAGGAGCTGGAATTTCACACTCAATTTGCGAGGATTGTGAATTATTCTGAGGTTCAGGAATGGCTTCAGCTGGTGGCACGATTTCAGGCGCTGTAAGAATTTCTGGCTCAGCAATAGTTTCAGTAGGAGCTGGAATCTCGCACTCTGATTGTGAAGCTTGTGCAGGTTCCTGCCGTTCAGGAATGGGCTCAGGTGCCACGATTTCAGGCGCTGGAATAATTTCTATTTCAGCTATAGTTTCAGATGGAGCTGGAATTTCACACTCAATTTGCGAAGCTTGTTGAGGATCCTGAGGTTTAGGAATGGGTTGAGTTGGTGACACGATTTCAGGCGCTGCAAGAATTTCTGTCTCAGTAGTAGTTTTAGTAGAAGCTGGAATTTCGCACTCTGATTGTGGGGATTGTGCAAGTTCCTGCCGTTCAGGAATGGGTTCAGATGGTGGCATGATTTCAGGCGCTGCGAGGATTTCTGTCTCAGCAGTAGTTTCAGTAGGAGCTGGAATTTCACACTCTGGTTGTGGGGCTTTTGCAGGTTCCTGCCATTCAGGAATAGGCTCAGCGGGTGCCACGATTTTAGGCGGTGGAATTATTTCTGGTTCAGCTATAGTTTCAGTGGGAGCTGCCATTTCACAGTCTATTTGCGAGGCTTGTGAAGGGTCCTGAAGTTCAGGAGTTGGTTCAGCTGGTGACACGATTTCAGGCGCTGCAAGAATTTGTGGCTCAGCAGTAGTGTCAGCATGAGGTGGAATTTCACGCTCTGATTGTTGGGCTTGTGCAGATTCCTGCCGTTCAGTAGTGGGTTCAGCAGGTTCAATGATTTCAGGGGTTGGAATAATGTCTGGATCAGCAGTAGTTTCAGTTGGGGCTGGAATTTCACACTCTGGTTGTGGGTCTTTTGCATGTTCCTGCTGTTCAGGAATGAGCTCAGCGGGGGCCACGATTTCAGGCGCTGGAATTATTTCTGGTACTGCTATAGTTTCAGTAGGAGCTGCAATTTCACACTCTATTTGCGACGCTTGTGAAGGATCTAGAGGTTCAGGATTGGGTTCGGCTGGTGGCTCGATTTCAGGCGATGTAAGAATTTGTGCCTCAGCAGTAGTTTCAGAAGCAGCTGGAATTTCACACTCTGCTTGTGGGGCTTTTGTAGGTTCCTGTCGTTCAGAAATGGGCTCAGCGGGTGCCACAATTTCAGGGGCTGATTTTATTTCTGGTTCAGTTATAGTTTCAGTGGGAGCTGAAATTTCACCCTCTATTTGCGAGGCTTGTGAAGGATCCTGAGGTTCAGGATTGGGTTCGGCTGGTGGCTCGATTTCAGGCGATGTAAGAATTTGTGCCTCAGCAGTAGTTTCAGAAGCAGCTGGAATTTCACACTCTGCTTGTGGGGCTTTTGTAGGTTCCTGTCGTTCAGAAATGGGCTCAGCGGGTGCCACAATTTCAGGGGCTGGAATCATTTCTGGTTCAGCTATAGTGTCAGTGGGATCTACCATTTCACACTCTATTTGCGAGGCTTGTGAAGGATCCTGAGGTTCAGGAATGGGTTCAGCTGGTGGCACATTTTCAGGCGCTCCAAGTATTTCTGGCTCAGCAGTAGTTTCAGCAGCAGCTGGAATTTCACACACCGATTGTTGGTTTTGTGCAGGTTCCTGCCGTTCAGGAATTGGTTCAGCTGGTGGCACGATTTCAAGCACTGCAAGAATTGCTGGCTCAGGAGTAGTTTCAGTAGGAGCTGGAATTTCGAACTCTGATTGTGGGGCTTGCGCAGGTTCTTGCCGTTCGGGAATGGGCTCAGCGATTGCCACGATTTCAGGGGCTGGAATCATTTCTGGTTCAGCTATAGTGTCAGTGGGATCTACCATTTCACACTCAGTAGTTTCATTAGGAGCTAGAATTTCACTCTCTGATTGAGGGGCTTCTGCAGGTGCCTGCAGTTCAGGAATGGTCCCAGCTGATTCCACGATTTCAGGCGCTGGAATAATTTCCGGCGCAGCAATAGGTTCAGGAGCTGGAATTTCACACTGCGATAGTAAGACTTGTGCTGGATGATGAGGTTTAGGAATGGGCCCCGGGAGTGTTTCTCCAAATTCTGGTGCGGGAATTATTTCAGGCGTCAGAATAGTTTCAGCTATAGTTGGATCAGTTGACACAATTTTAGTTTCGGGTGTATTCTCAACAACTACTATTGTTTCCTGAACTGGCCCTTTTGTTGCAGCAACTTGACTGATTTCGGTGGGTTCCACATCATTGACCTCAGTTATTGACGAATCGACATAAACTATATTCTTCTCAGAAGTATTTTGAAGAACGTTGACTATTGGTATTGAAGCTTGTACGTCTTTTGATTGAGCAATGACTGGCTCTGTAATCGGTACCACGTCATAGGGCATAGGTGTGGTTATAACCCCAATTTGGGTCTCGGAGGTTGTTTCAATAGATGGTAGGGCTTCAGATTCTGCTAGTAGTAACTCTCTAGCAATTGCTTCTGGCAAAGGAAGATACTCAATGCGTGTTCCTTCAATATTGTCAGAAGCTTTAGCGAGATCTACTTGAGGAATTTCAGTAATTTCAAATGGGTGCATAGTTTTAAAATCGGAATTCTCTTCTTCAATCACATCGAGCGAATGATGTGTTAGGTCCAGGGTGCGGGCATTTATTTCCGCAAGTGCTATGTCACTGAGCTCCTTTAATGTGTGCAATTCCGAAGGACTCATAACAACAGGTTGTTCTGAGGCCGGAACCGCTAGCATAGGTCCCAAAGCCATGGCGGCAAGTATTTCAATGACCGATGGAGAGCTGTCCAGAATTGTTTCATCATCAATCCATTCTATGGTACCAAAACCAGTGCAACCTTCAAGTTCGTTCAGTTCATCTATATCGTTCGGGTCTGTAACACAAACGACTGCTAAGTGTCGTTGTTTTCAAGTTATGTACCAATACACTGAGGCAATGTACGGAAGTGGCTGCGGATATTCTACCTACACATAATGCAACAATTGGGATATGGTCTATACATACATATAAATATGCACACCTAATGTAAGAAGTAAAACTAAGAACTAAAATCAAACGATAGCATGAAATATTAGGGGTTAGCATTTAGAGTGAAGTAGTGGATTTGGTAGTAAAGTAACTGCTGTAAACCTACCTGTTATGGGTTCGTGTCTAATATCATCTTGGAAATACATGGGTGGTGGCGCCGATGAGTAGTTAGCTGCGGGCTGAATTTCGCTTTTGGCTGACAAATCTGTGCTAAGAAGTTGCGTATTTGTTGTTTCTGTAATGGGCGGCTCATGTTCTTCGGGCAAAGTGTTTGATGTTAAGCTGGATCGATCCACTATTTCATCCAGCACAAGCTTTGTATTTTGGCCACCAATTAAATGTTTACTAAGTAATCTATCATTCAATTCATTACAGCGCATTAAATCAGTAGACGACTCGTCAGTATCTGAACCAATTTCCGAAAGATCGCTAACTTCATCAGCGGTTTTATCGCCAATCTGAGCGCGCACACATTCCTTGGGAGCGGGCACAAGCATGCCAATGCTGCTCGGAGTAGCCGAACTTTGCAAGGTGCTGCGCTTCTTTTTGAATAGCCAATTATCCTCCCAAGTGCCGTCACCAATCATGCTGGACGATATTGAACCAATGTCTGGGGTAAAAACAAAAAGTTGTTTATAAAAATAAGAGCAGTGTTATGTCCACTATGTACCATCATCTGATTCCGTAACAGAGGCAGAGAAATCCGGCAAAGGCACCATATGTGCGGCTATGTAATCGCTTAGAACCGACTCTCTTTCCAAAGCTGCTTGCAAGCTTATGTGAGAATCGGCTTTGTCAGGCTGTAAAGTTAACAGTCAAAATTTGTTCACTTTATGTTAATGAAGAGTGGCTTGCTGTTAACTTACATTAAGTACCAGTTCATTGTCTGTGAGACTGCAATCACTGCGTGGTTCTATAGAACTACCGGATGTTGTGCTCAACGCTTCGGCATTGTAATTTTCATCAATGTTGTGACCACTTAAGTCCGGTGTACTCTCCGATATTAACCTTGTATTCCCTTCCTTATCCGCAATCTAAACAAAAAAGAAAGCAAAAAATAACAATGACAATTTCAAAGACCTTGACTCTTATGTTGCATGGACATATTGTTGAACCTAAAGGTTTGTGGTGCATAGATTTGTTTACGTTCGGGTCAAAAAGAAACCGCTTAAGCGGCTTTAAAGACCGGCAATTTGTAGCTTTTATTGCATGTGCCAACTTGGCGTATGTTGAATTTCTTGAGTTTCGTTAAGTTGCAACGTCATTCCTCGCCATATCGATTGTGGCAGTGACGAAAGCACTTTTTATGAGGGGTGAACTTGAAGAAGTGTGAATTATATTATGATATACTGTTTCAGTTGTAATTTTTTGATAGAAAAGAGGATATCTTTCACACGATTAAAAAAGAAATTATTAATTTAGTCTTAAATCTTTGATATTGCTTTTGATCTAAGTGCAATTTGTTTTAGTGTTATCTTAGCAATAATTTAAAGTTTTTTTTTTTTAAGTTTATGTTTACACTTTGCGGCGGCAGCTCCATTACGCAAACCTTCCCAAAACTGCAGCAAATGGAAGTTTTTTTTAAGCAAAATATATATTTTTCCAATTATAGAAAAATCAATTATCCAATTAGCGCTGTATCTGTGATTTAAATTTCCGTGCTTTTGTTCAAATACGTGCGTACGGTTTAAAAGTTGAGCAGCAACTAATTACCACAAAACTAAGATGTGGTGATTTTACGGTTTTACGCCCTCTACGGAAGCCCAACAAGTGCTTAGTGTTGAATGAAAGTGAAAATTTGACGAAAGAAATGCTATCTACGGAAGTGTTTAAAACAAAATTCGTGGCAGATTACAAGGCAAATGTGTGTGCGTGTGTGTCATGATGTCGGTTGTGCCACAGGTGTGCTTACCTTATTCAGCACCGCTGTAGCCAAAAGTTCCTGATAGATTTTTGGCTCAAAATAATGTTCCGTGCGATGGCGTCGTTTTAGGCCATTTCCAGAGCCATTGAGTAGCTCTCCATTACTGCGCGTATTTAGACTTATCTCGGATACTGCAGCGCTGCCATTAAAGGTGTTGCTGCTACGCAGAGTCTCTGCTATAATGGCTTCAATGAGACTGCGTAGACGCGTCTGGGAGATATCTCCAAGTTCGGAGCTCACATTTTGCGACGTTTGTAGATTGTTGTTATTATTGTTGTTGTTTACAATGGCGGGCAAATCTGCAAGCATATAGAATGGTTAACATATGGAACTCATAAGGCCTTAACATAAAAGACAAGTTAAATACAAATAGCAAAGTGAAAAGTCTAAGAATTTTGAAAGACATAGAAAGTGAGAAATGTTATTGTATTCTATAAGTACGGGCCATACCTAATTTCACCTCAATGACGTAAACAACGTAAAATACAATTACGGCTATAACAGCGTACATGCCCGTTATAAGGCCCAACGTAAAGTCCATTTTGCTACGTCATGCGCATGCGTTAACATATATTTTTTTTGGTTGTATGTGTGCGTATGTGTATTTGTTGGTTTTTAGCCAAGTTTGCATTTGTTTACAATGGTTTGTTTTTATGTATTTATAACTGCTTGTTGCTTGTTTATTTATTTATTTATTTTGTCTTTTGGTCGGCAATTGTTACAAAAAGACTGCTAATTTTACTGTATCAATATTTAAGTTTTACTTTAATTAAAGTCGGCTAGCCATACATTACGTATACGTCGCGTTGCACAGTGGTCAAAAGCGCCAAGCTACCGATATTTAATTATAATTTTTAGGTTTTCAATTGCGCTAATCTGTTTTTCGTCACGATGAAAAACGATGTCAGCATGGAGATCAAGCGGAGAATCACTCTTGCCAATATATGTTATTTTGGTCTCACCAGGCAAATGAGTAGTAAAGACCACTTCCGCCAGACGAAACAAACACAAAAGATTTTTGGCCATTTATGCGTTGGCAACGAGTACCGCATACGAAGGGAGTCAACGAAAGTACAGACCATGCCTCCGCTGGTAGGACCAGGTAGTGAGCACACTAGCTACCTTTGATATCACCGATTGGAGAAGTAGCTCGTTAACGGATTGTTATGGCCCGTCAAGAAGAATCTGTTTTTCGTATCAAAATCTTAATGTTGTCATGATGGGAAAGAACGGTGCTTCGAAAAAGTAGCTAACTAAACTGCAATTTATGTTTGTTTTTTTTTTTTGCTAAACCGATTTGTGACTACACATTAGGAAACTTTTTTGAAAATCAGTAAATAGATGCCAAAAGTTAGAAAAATTTGAGTTTTTGGTGTTAATTTCTGATTAAATTAAAAAATAATCCTCGCTCTTTATAGATTAAGATAATCGACAATTCGACAATTGCTACACATCAACTATCCGCTGAATGCGAATAAATTCTAGATGTCTCTATTGTTCTCATATTCGCTTGAGCTAGAGTAAAAAAATGGAAACTATTTATTTACATGTTGAATTTCGCGCAGTATTTCGATTTTGCTTTCTTTACGTTTATTTCAATGGAGCTGACAACTTTTAACTCAAAGAGTATCGAATATCGAGTTCGAATATCGAGATTCGATACTCTTTATTTTAACTAGAGTTCCCAAAGAGCTTGAAAGTATTAGAGTGGAATCCTGGACCGTTTAAATCGCAAAATTGAGTAAGAGAATGAGCCAAAAAAACGCACATGTGTGCACTGTGCTGAAAGTTCTCGCTTTTCAGCAAGCCGGCTCAATGTAACGGCCAAGGATTCCACTCTATTAAATTTCATGCTGTTTGGATTTTTCACTATTGACGTTTTTTTTCATCATCGATGATTTAACACACGCTTTGCGGCTAATACCCTTCTCCCACTGGAAGTTGCACGACAATTGTAAGTCGACAACAACTGTGGTTTTGTTTTCAAGGTATATTTGGCTAGCAGATGTTGTGTAACTTTCATTCGGAAAAGTCTATAAGGTTAGTTAGGTAGAAAGGAAAATAAACCGATAGTACTATCAATTCTATAGAATCTTTTCAAACCGATGTTAATATCAAAACTTTTTCCTTAAACTATCGAAAATATTGAATCGTCGCAACTTTAGTTTTGCAGATCTAGCGAACATGTAAAAGCCAAAGTGTTTCTTTTATCAGAAAACGAAGTCTCCAACATAGGAACTTTTTTGTGACGACTTTTTAATGTAAAAGACAAGATAAGCGAGCCAAAATCATGCAACTATTTAGATAGTGAAATTATGGCTGCTTCGTTCGATTGTGTGGTAGCTAAGTGTTACAGCCAGGCGCTCCTAGTCAAAACCGGAAACATCATTTGAAATTGTCTGTAACTAGTGCACATCGATTTTTCTAACAATTTGACGAAAGAGCGAAATTAACTTTTAAATCTCCCTCTTTGTGGCTCAAATTTGATGCCACTTCCTGTCTTCAAATTATTTAATAGCAAAATATTTGAATTTGACACTGTGTATGAATTAAATTTGCAATAGATTCGCCCACTGTGCGCAGACGACTTCAATTGTTCGTAAATAAACAAATAGTATATATTTTTGTAGTAAACTCATATTTGTGCTGTATATTAAACGCTTGAGCAGTCAACGTTCACAACACTCAATTTGTCTGGCGAGCCACATAGTAATCTTGAAACAAATGGCTTATTCGAGCTGAAAAAACACAGCCAGCTAACAAATTGTTAAATCGCCAATATATCTTCTTCTGACATGTTTGCCGTGCGTTATGCCTCGATAATGGCCCGAAGCCACTAATATTTCAAACTCTTTAACAGAAGTATTATTGTGTTCTAATGTGGCATGTATGCGCCGTTAGTTAGCTATCTATAAATGTCAAAAGCACAAAATTTCGAGCGGGATTGGCAAATATTTGCATAATGCTTTATAAGTTCTATTAAAAGAAGTTATGCGGCGTTTTGCCATTTCTATAGCTAAAATCAGCTAGCTTTAGCTTTATAAAGCAGACTTTGCGCTTGCTTTGCGAGGTACAAACTCAGTTCAGAGTTCAGCAAGTACTAACTGCGTGCTAGCTGTGATTATAGAAACTTACAATTAGCTACGAGCATTGCGCAACGTTTATAAATAGTATATTCTAAGTATCAAAGGTGTCGACTAGTGATAAGAGACATAACAGTTAAGCATAATTGATAATAGAGTGTCCAGAAACAAAGCATAGGGCGTACAAATCATAGTCAGCGCCAAGGTATGCTTAACAGGGTATGCTTAACAAGGTATGCTCAACAAGGTCGCTTGACTAAATGATATAAGAGAGCGAGCCTGCAAGAGCGTAAAAACAACTTGCCGCACCGACGCTCGCACTTAGCTGTAAAATGATCAAGTCAAAAGAGGGCAAGCGACTGCAGCAGCGTAACTTCTTAACTAAACCTTGGTCAGGGCTGTGGTAGAAATCACTGATTCGCCTTGAATTTCGTTTGAAAACACTTGAAAATTTCGTCACTCAAAAGCTTTTATTACAGATTAGTACGACAGGTTCCTTTGCAGCAACGCTTTAGTAATCTCTTGAATAACTATATACGAATTATATTATTTCTACGTCTTGCTTATTCTTGTTTATTTTTTCCATCACGTAGATATATTTTATTAATTATTGCTATTAACTGGCGCCTTACTGGGCACTAAGTGCTCAATTACTCAGGCCTCTCCCCGTTCTCATCTTACGTACGATTTTGCGGGTTGAATTCACTTATAATGCATCTCACAGGCTTAAAAACCAAAAACTATATTGCACAACGATTTTAGAACGATGCATAATTGGTTTTTTTGTATTTCTAACTGGTTAGATTTTATAAATAAATATGCTTTTGTTTTAAGCGTAAGCTTAGCCGGTTTTCTCAAGGGAAAAACTTCAGGAAATTTATATAGAATCCGATATCAGTGGTCGGCAGCGGCAAGCAGAGACGATTGAGCTGAATTAACATGTGGATGTAACATATATGAACATTTTCTTATAAATAAAAACTATAATTCATTGTAGGAATATGTAAATAAGAAAGATGCCTCATACTAATGAAATTTCATTAAATTAATTATCAACTTCATACATTTTTGCTATGAATGAACAATAGTTTTCCTTTGGTGAGTGAACTTGATCAGCCATTTTGCCTCGGAGCACTATTAGCTCAGCCATTTTTTATTTTGAGCATGCAACGGTTGACAACTAAATTTGTTTCGAAATTGCATAATTTTTCACATAGACACATCGCATGAGCATCGTTCAGGAGCTGTTGACTGACGTCAACGAAGATTTGCTCAAAAGAGTGATAACTGGTGACGTCGAACAAAAGGCCAATCATTCCAATGGAAGCAGTCTGAAGCTAAGACTGACGTTCTGCATCGTAAGTTCTTTCAATAAGGTCAATTTATCTAGAAGTTATGTGCCGTTTGCGTAATGCAACAAGAAGAAAATGCATGGATTTGTGGCAAATCAATTCATGGCTCATACACCGTATTTCCTGAACTTGACGCCCTGCCTTATATTCGTGTTTCAAAACTGAAAGACCAATCAAGGATAGCGTTATGCCATGATTGCAGTGATAAAGATCGCAATGCTGGAAGAGCTCAGGGCTACATCAAAAACTGCAAATCAGAAGTGCTGCTAGGATTGGAGTAAATGCTGGCATAAGTGCATTGTAGCTGAGAGGGATTACTTTCAAGGCCTTAACTTTTTTTTTGACCGCTTAATTGGTATAGAAGTTGCTGTGTTGCAGTGCCATCTAATGACGAGTTACAGCTAAGGTTACAAATATTCTCTTGAAGATGAACTCGTGAGCTTGGGAATAGGCCTGATGATCGTTTTGCTTAACAACGCTCTCAAGCAAGTTCCTGGCACATCGAGAAATTGATTTGGGTTTGAAGTTCACTTGTAAGCGTATTTTTGTTGCTTTGAAATTCGCTAGATTTCCGTGATTTCGGGCATACCACAACGTAACAATTGCATGCGAATTCTTGTTAATTTTATTTTTGTTTTGTGTAATTAATTAAAACTTTTACTTAAACTTGCGCAAGCGGCTAAGCAAACTAACTACAGCAAAAACTAAAAAAAGTGGCATTAAAAATGTTGAAAGTTTTAAAATTTGGTTGACTGCAGGCAAATATTTTGCACATTTACAATAATTTATGTGTGGTCATTCACTTTGGTAATTTAGTTTTTAAATTTTTTGGTTTTTGAAGTTTTAAAGGTATGCTCAATTTACACACAACTTCTGCGGTTGCACTGTCATGGCCGCTTTAGGCACGGTGATCATCATTAATATATTAGTATATATATTTTTTACACAAAATTTCACGTTTTATAAAGTTTTTGATTAGTTTTTGTTTTTATTTTTTTTTTGCGTTAGGGTCAAGGTTAATACTGTTGCCGCAGTGAGTGATAAGTTTTAATTGCTTGTTCTGGTTTTGTTTTTGTTGTCATGCCAAAGTGTTATCTGCTATTTTTTATTTTTTTTTTTTGGCAATAGCTTGAGGCATTTTCTGCCACCAAAAAAAATAGATACAACTGCCGTGGGGCTCTTTGTCAGGCCAAAGAAGATTTGCTATACATTATGTGCATACATTTTATGTTATCATTATTATTTTAATATTTGTATTGTTCAAGTTTAGAGCCCGACACTTGTTAGATTCAAAACTTTTGCACTAAAGTTGGCTGCTCGGCGCGTCGTCAGCACACAACGACAATCGCAACGCGATTGAAAGCTCGTGTGGGTAGCGCCTTCACATTAGCCATCGGCAGCTGTGCATGTGTTGGCGGCATTCACACACACACGCGAGCGCCCTCTCTCTTTATCACTCTCAGCTAACAGCTGTTACGTCTTTAACATAGGTTTAGAACTTGCGTGCAGCTTAACAGCGATTTGGTCTGTAATTGGTTTGTTTTGTAACCTGAGCTTAAAGAGCGTAATGCTTTCAATCAAGCAGCATTAACATTAGCCATTGGCAGCTGCGCCCTCTCTCTTCGTCACTCTCCAGGCACTTTAACAGCTGTTAAGGCTTTAACATAAGTTTAGAACTTGCGTGCAGCTTAACAGCGATTTGGCCTGTAATTGGTTTGTTTTGTAAGCTAAACTTAAAGAGCGTAATGCATCCAATCAAGCAGCATTAACATTAGCTATTGGCAGTTGCGTCCTCTCTGTATCGCTCTCCAGGCACTTTAACAGCTCTTGAGGCTTTAACATTTTCTTCTTAACTGGTTACGGGTTACGGCCTGATCTAAATACATTCTTTCATTGGAATTGTGGTCTTACGTGGTGGGTCCCAACCCTTTTGAGGCCTGGGGCAGCTCTACTGGTCTCGAAAGAACCCAGTGTCATTGTTAGTTGCCTAATACGACGAGCTGAGGTGGTATTCTCTAACCCGCTCAGTAGCTAAAATTACTTGATTTATTGCCAAAAACTATAATTTTAGAACCTGCGTGCTGCTGAACAACGATTTGGCCTGTAATTGGTTTGTTTTGTAAGCTTAACTTGAAGAGCTCAACGCTCAAGCAGTTTCAATAAAGTTGTTGAAAGTTGGCGTGTAAAGCAGCAATTAGCACCTCTTAGGTTCATTTCTATGGAAACCAGTTTGTGAGCATGCATGCCCTGCGGCGCACAGTGCGTATGATTAATATTTGCGTGTTTCATCTAAGACAACTGTCGCTAAAAAGCCAGCAATGTTGTAAAAGCTTGTTATATTTTATGCTCTGTCTGTTTTTATGGTATATTTGCTTATCATAGTAAAATGTTCTATATGTATGTGTTGGCGGCGTGCTTATCACTGTGCTAGTTTTGTATATTCTAAGAGATTGGCAAGCGCTGTGTGCGTTATCGATCAACGTTATTGACCGCGATTTTATATACGTCATTTACACCACTCGCCACTTGAATAGCCCACACACACATTTTTCTTGCGCTTACAACATCTTATATTCTAAGCTAATAAAGATAAATGACTGGAAAATAATGCCCTCTATGTATATAAAAAAGTCACTAGAAGAAATTTGGTTTCCGCCTGCTGGAAATCATCAAATTTGTGGCGAAATGTAGGACAATTCGATTGGCGACTTACATGCGAATGTAAGATCAAACTGCAGATGTCTTTTCTTAGCAATGGTTGGGCATTGGTAATAGGAAAATTGCAGTTGACATCTCGAACGGATTACTGTCAGTTGATCAAATTGAAGTTTAAGCTCATTCATAACCTCAATGCCATCATTCCAAATTCCATACCTAAAGAGTAGCATTCCTTCAAATCGGTTGACACAGTTATCAACCATTCGCGTTCAAATGGTTGGAGCTCTTCGTGTATCTGGTCTTCGTGAACTAATCACAACACCAACAAAACTTGGAGTTTTCGTTTAGCGCGTATCGGGTGACGGAAACCATCATCTATGTTATTTTACGCTCCCGAAAACGTACGGGTTTTTTCCTTTCCCTCTAGCCGCTATTCGTCTTACTTGTTGTTCTTTTTGCGTTCATATGCATTATACGCAGAAATAAGTTATCTTTTTTTGTTAAGAAAATATGAAATTCAAGAAGTTTAGCTGCTCTATTCAAGTGGCGGTGACTGTATGTGACTCCAATATAAGTGCTTCTATATTACATTTGCTTTACGATCGTAAAATTTTACTGTTTTGTCTTAAAGGCGTGACAAAATTTTGTTTTGTAAATTTGTATTAGGTAACATTTATCATTGTACACCTTTTGACAATATTACGCATACGCAGTGATTACACGAAGGCTACTTTTAATACGTATAATTTTATGTGGCCATGAATCACAGCTGTTAGATAAAAACATTTAACAAATTACAACTGCAGGCTTAAATAGTCATAAAAAAAGTATAAGGTGCACACAATTTCAATTGCTACTTTTAGCATGCAATTACCGAGACGACGTGCTACTAGGTGATGCACTAAGACTTACCTCCTTTGAGCGCACGAGCGCACAAAGCATTCTCCATATTGATAAGCAGGTTACTCAGTTTTGCGTGGTATTTTTCGAAGAGTTGCAGGTCTGTGTGCAGTTGAAAGTTTTTTTTTCGAGTTTTGCATGAGGGTGCAAGAGTTAAAGAAAGTGTTTTAAGCACAGAGAATCAAAGCGAAATTAGGTATTATTTAAAGTTTTAATCGATTTAAGAAGCAGTTGCCATTGAGCGTTCTTTAGCATATATAGTTCTTAAATATAGATGGATAGGTTTTCTTAAAGTAATCAGTTATTTCCTATTCTTCTTTCTTATACATGACGTCTTTTGTACCCTTTCATGTTAGCTCAGAGTTCAGGTTTACAGTAGTTGCATAACCATCAAAACGAAACGCTATTGCGGCTAACATAACCGAAAATACTCTTCATGAAGTGAATAGTGCTAAAGGCTTTGAATAATGTTTTCCCTTTTAGATTAGATAAGACTAAATTTTTGGTGGGTAAGATGGCTCATCGAAGAACGATTGAATATGTTAGGAATACAAAAGGACAGTTTTAATTAGTAAAAGAATAATAAAACAGATTAGCCCGATTTGGCGGTCTCCAATTAACACAACCTTTTGACTCCCATATGCAAATGCGTATTCGTGACCCTACGCAAGTCGCACATTGATATAGCAAGTCCTTGTCAATGTAAACATCTTTGTAATTGGTTCTTTTACAAAGTGTATAGTTTAGTTATGGATCGCTTCCATCCCACCGATTCCGCCACGCTGACAAAGTTGATCTGCTCAGGTCCTCTGAAGGAGAACCTGGTGTGGACTAACTCTGTTATGATGCGAGATCATGTTGAGTCTTGACTCAACAGGACCCTAAACGCAGCCAAACTGTTACTGCAGATCCCCACAGTTATGCTGCACAGCTTTGAACCATTCTTAAACTGCTTGTCACATATAAATAGCTTGATTTTCTAGAAAGATACCAACCAGCACGAATAAAATTCATTCTTTTGGAACTGCCCGTAGAGAAGTCATGGGAGAAAGACATATCTGCCAAACAGATGAATCTCTGTTTGGTTGAAATTCGGTTGAATGGAATATCGCCATGGTGTTAAGAATGGCTCTTTTTACGCTCGGATAGTGTTACGCTCGGTTGTGTTTGCTATGTAAGCAGCATCCAGAAGAGAGCGAGAAGGTTGAACCTTTCAATTTGTGTGCTTTTCGAGCATTGCGCGCTTTAAGAAGAGCATACATGATTCTCTTAAGTTGTTGTTTGTTTAGGACTAGCAAATTTTCTTGGTGCCAAATTATGACAAGTTGGAGAAAACCCACAGATGAATGTTATACATCTTCCAGACGTCCCGTGGCAGCTCAAGTTTGTACACTTTTCTTCTTTTTATATTTTCATTCAAACTTTTGTGACCTAGTCAGTCCTATGGCTCAAGCTTGGTTTCAAAGTGAAAACTTAAAAGAAGGTGCAGTTCGTTTTCCGTTACAAATCGCAGACATATTCGTTACCGAATATTCCTTCGGAACCAGGTTTGTAGTCATGCAATTAACCCTCTAACCTTAACAATTGAAGAACCATATCTATTCTATCTATATTAAAGACTTTAAAGACTGATGTGCTTTCAGTTGACAGTCGGCAACTTTTCTTTCAAATTGTCAGCTCGCCTAACTTCGCTTTGATTTACTGTCTTAAGCTGAACACCACAAAGTGTGCAATAAATTTGTTTTCTCAGGCGTCTAAAAGTATGCTACAAAAATTTTTGCTTTTCGCTTGCTTGCAACAAATGTTGCTAAGCAATGTTGCCGGATCATGTTGCTAAGCCAATCGAGTGATGTGCAAATTGCGAGTGCATTGAATGAACTTACAATTGCATTTAAGCTAATCAAATTTAAGCTAATCTAACTTAAGTACTTACAATTCTCGCTTTTAGACAATTGTCCCACTTTGATGTGTTCTAAGCTGCCACCCAGCATTTGTGCCACAATTTCTTCAACATATTCACGAATTTTGTTGCGCTCATCAGCGCCCATTATGGCCGTGCTAACTGCACCGATTTGGCTAACACTTTCAAAGTCTGCAATAATTACAATTAATTATGATTAATTAAATTAGCAATGACATTTTTGCAAGGCTTAAACTTACGCATTGTGCTGTCATTGCTTTCGCCAATGGGTATATAAATCTCACTGCGCGCTCGCATGGGATAAACGAATTTATGCTGATTAAAGGACATTTGTTCAGCCACCCAGGACGAAGTCTGTGCCATGGATTCCTTGGAACTGTGGCACAATTCGCATTCCCATTGCGCATTCTTTGGCAACCAATCGGCGCATTTGATGCTGCGGCACACAAATTTGCCACATGTGCAACATGTGACGTAGCTGCCAGGGTTATAAATAAGGCTTATAAACGTTATGTCAACACATTATTATCAAATGCAGCACTTACTTCTTGGTACTGCTAATATCCAGTTCCGCACAGCAGACATTACAGTTGTGTTCTTCTGGAGTTTCCTCTCTTTTCGGCTTCTTATCGACTATTTTACTGAAAGAGTTTAAGAACATTTAAATTACATGCGATTTGGTAGAATATAGAATGGAATTTCCATAAATTTGATTAAGAAGCGCAGTTTTTATAATAGTTTTGATGAATTTTACTACAAAGTCATTATAAACTTACAACTATTGAACTTTATGGGCAATGCCTTGTTTACGTTCTATTTGCATACTAATTAAAGAGATTTCTGCATATTGTAAGTAAACATCCGTTCCAAAAAGTTGTTTGCCAATTTAATCGAAACTTAGGTGAAAGTTTTATTTAAAACTAATTGTGTTCTTTATGTTTGTGAATATGGGTACTTTTCAAGTAGAGTTAAGTTTAAGATTTCGATTCAATTTGAATATTTTAAAAATTAAAGCCAAAAGCTTTTTTTTCACTCATAAGACTGTTTTTGCTCTCCAAAACGCTCAGAGAACTTGCAGCAATTTCTAAAAGGTTTTGACCTACTTTTTATTTGAAATCTCTTAAAAAATCCATCGCACAGTGGAGACATTGGACTTAGTTATCGACAAAAATCATAACTTAAAATTTAAAATGCATGTAACGGAGGATTCGTTAGCTTCAAAATAAAACTGCAACAAATGAGCTGGGAATACTGGTTGCTTAAAAAGACTATTAAAGTTCTAAAATATCAAATCGTCTTCTCATTGTATGTTATGAAAAGAAATTTCAAGTTCTTAATTGTGCTAATTGCTCAATAACGGATTAATGTCCAATTTTTCTTCTTGACCGGCCATACAAATCGGTTGAAATAATTTCACGATCTACGATAGTATGTGCATTTTCGTTAATAAAAATATCTCAGAGGATATTTTATTCTATGCGGAGAAATGATTGTAATTCCATTGAATGTTGTTGAGATACAAGTGATTTATGAAAATACCACAGAAGCGGCAAAACAACACAATTCTTGTATTTATCAATAGGTTTAAGCGAGAGTTGGAAATGGAAGAGACAAAATAGTTTTTGTGGGCATTTTTAGAGAGTCTGAGCCTGGCAACGCCGTCTCGTTTTAGCCCTTTTTAAGACTATTGGCAAGCTTGCCAATATATGAGACACCTGAAAACTAAGGTCAAAGCATGTTAACATATATAAACGAAGGGATGAGAAGGGACGTAGAAAGGGGATCAGGAAGGGGAACGGAAAATGTAATATCTATATATAAATAAGCTAAGCGAAAATTCAGTGTGGTACCGATTACTTCGCAATAACGCCACGTTTTCAGGTAAAACCTATACCATTTAAAAGTTAAAATGCTTCCAGTTTGCAGAATATAAGTTTCACGTTGCGTTTTAGTCGGGTAAAAATTGATTTGAATTAGAAAATTTATGTTCACGTTAGAAAAAACAATAACAACCAAATACATTGTACACACAAACGTTGGTATTTTGTGTTTTCTTTTCTCCTCTTTGTAATCAGCTGTTATGAGAGCGTGTATTAAGTCGTCGAATGTCGACGACAAGGCGAACACTAGTCTAACTTTTTAAGATGAAACCTATACTATTCGAAAGATAAAAGGCTTGCGACTTGCAGAATATATGTTTTACTTAAAAAATTACTGTATACTTTAGCAAAAACAACAAGAAGATAGACTGTACAATGTTCTATGCAACAAATTTTACCTCAATGAAAGGCCTGTGGCTAAAACATACATTTTCCGGTAAATCTGGGGTCATTAACTTTGAAACCGTTCCGAATTTTCTAGCACGCTATCGAAATCTCAAAAACTATCGTTTGAAATGATCTGTATGTCCTAAACAGTTTTGGTCTACCTCGATTTGATGATTTCCAAAATTCGAAAAAAATAATTTGAAATCGAAAACTACATATAGTTTGTCATATATTCCTTTTACATTTTTGCGAATATTTCAACATCACTTTAAGTTAAATCGGTAGCTAAATGTTGAAGTAGGGTATATCGAAAAAGTGCGACGTGTCGGCTAGCCAATTGTTGGCCACCTAAAATCGGAACGTGTTCCATCTGCCAGTTGATCAAGCAAGCATATTGTCGGAGCCGACGCAGCCGTTTGACAATCGTTAAAACGCTGTTGTCCTTCTCACTTCTCAAGTGAGATACTTAGGAGCATACAGAGTTCGCGTGTACATGATTGGCCTTTCCAAAATGCAAAACAAAGAAAAATAGCATAAAGCGAAAAAAAGTGAAAACACAAACACCTAATAAAAATCTAGAAGCAATAAAATTAAATCTTTATTCGCTTGTTGGTCACCAAAGAAGCCCCCGAAAAGCTATAGTTTATATAAAGCACTAACTATGAATCACAACCGAATCATATTTAATAAAAATCCATTAGTTAGTTAAGAAGAAAATAACTAATGAGGTTTTTTAAAATCGATTTAAGCGTTTATTTTTCTTGTTCCTGGTTCAATAAACTTTGCCATTGATGTTGCAATAAGAGCCAAATCTCTATAATTGCTGAAATTGTGCAACAGCTCATTGCAATAGCTAGCTGCAACATATTTTCACACTCTTACCAATATGCTGGTTAAGTTGCCAAACTTGTGAAATGCGGAAGGCATTGTTGCACTTGCCATAAACCAGTTATGACCCATAGTAAATGAAAGCCATAATTATTGAGAGCGTGTTTTCAAATTATACGTTTTATTCGAGTTATATAAGCTATGCTTAGAATTATAGAGGAATCACACTAGAAAGGTTATATTCTAATTTATAATAGAGCAAACAGACAATCCACCAGAACTTGCAGTTATCAGACTTATGCTATGCCTTTAAATAACTATTATTTACTAAATTTATAATTAAATGTTTAGTAAGTTCGTTGCATTTTTCAGTCGCTTACAAGTTATTCAAGTTTTTACAAAATTTTGCACGTAATTTACTTTTCATGTTACTTGCGTACATACTATATACAAAAAGATATGCTACAGATCGTTGTGACCGACAGTGAAATACCCTGCACACATTTGTGACAAATAAGAATTTGCAATTTTTTTTTGTTTATAAGGCTCACATGAGATTTCATTATTTCATGCCTTACAATTCTCTTACTGGTGACAAACCTATATTGACTCATCTATTGAGGCTGCCACTTTTTGCAAATGAAACTTAAACTTGCCTCTATGATTACAGGGTATTGCGATTGCTTTCGGCACTCGATTTTTGACGCGTGCTTAAAATAACAAAAAGATACGCCTTTCTTAACTTACTAACGTATAACGAAATTTTAGCCAAAACTTTACACTTTCTATGCGCAACAGCAGTCTAATATTATGTATATGCTTCAGTATATAATTATTACTTATTACTTAATTCAGTCAACACACACACATGTATACACACAAACACACACACACGTCCTACGATTGTGTCATAAACAATTGCTGCTGTTGTTGTTGTTGTAGTTGACGCTCTTGACGCTGTCGATAGCGCAAACGCCTGCGCGCCCAATGCTGATAGTAATTCTCCAAGTTCTCATAGTATATATCCTCCTCATACTCGCTGCCATCGTCCCAATCCTCCAGCATTGGACGCTCAAAAACAGGCGTACTGCTGGTCATCTTGAGCAGCACCACTTCCATGGTGCAGGCCATGCAGAGAAACGCAAAGACCGCAAAACTAATGGGCGCACAAAGCAGCTGTTCTATCTGACAGACCAGCGAAGCTGTTAGTATCATGTTTGCCGCTTTTCACGCTTATATTCAGAATTCTCGCCTATGATGTTTATTGGCAATTTCTTAGTTACTTTGCTTAACGGTATCGCTTAATGAGCTGCGCTGTTTGTTAAATCTTATTAACTTTTTTATCATGGCACAAATTAATTGCTTTTAGTTAGGTTTTTTGCGAATAATTTTCAAATAATATACGTTTTTATTTGTTTCAAGCGCCGCAAACAACGAAGACAACTTTCACGCACAACGTTTGTCTGTGTTATGCGCAGTTGGCTTTGGGCTAAAGCGTTCAACAGCTGGAGCAAAGTGTTTATTGTGGCGAGCGCACATGCCGGTTTTCGCACACTCGTTTGGCCACTAACAGCAGCAGCGAGAGCGTAAGAGAGAGTATGGAAAGAGAGAGAGAGAGAGAGAGAGAGCTGGACAGACGGGCTAACCGCTGCTGGCCAGACGATGCCAAACACACCAGCCAACAAACAAACAACAACAACAAAAACTTGTTAATGAGGTAAGCAGTGCTGCTCAGGGCCGGTTTCAGGGCGGAGCGAAAGGGGCGACTAAATTCGAGCGGCGCTGATACCCAAAGCACAACTTATATTTCCCAGAAATTTGTAGAGACTTTGGGTATGGTTTTAGAGCAAACCAAAAATCCGTCGGTGATACAGAACTTCGAGAGTTTTAATTTTTAGTTGCTGTGTTTCCAAAACCACAAACGAGTCAGCTGCTTGTTAATTAAGCATTATTACTGGTCTATAGGGCTTGCAGTATGTAATATTTTCTTTTCATTTTCATTCTGAATTTTATTTGCTACAAATTAAAGAGAATTAACTGCTACTTAACTAGATATATAGATATTATTCGGAGCTTTTGAAATTATCTATTCTAGGTTGTAAGTCTAGCACAGTAATTCGTTAAATATTTTTGTTTAACACCAAAATCAGAAGGTACCATTAAAAACCGTTATTTCGTACCTAATCGCACTCATAAATTTGTAACTCAGAAAACTATCAGCCGGTTTTATATTCCTTTACAATTTTAAAATATATGTTTTAAGTTAGGCTTTTGTACTTAATTAATCTGAAATGGAAGGCGACAGAATTCAAAGAAGACGCTTAAGTAACGCAACTAATCCATTCAACCTTCTTCTTTTTTAATAAGAAGAACTTTTCGAGCTCACTGACCAACCAGCTGGCTAGCTTGCAAATTTGCCAAACTGTTGATCTTTATGACCGGATGAACGGCGCCTTTTTGGTTACAAATATTGCACGAAATGTATAATATTATAATAAACTACAAAATAAAAATAAATAAAAAGCATAAAAAGAGTATGCAGAATACTCAGAAAATAAACTCATTGGTTTCAATTGATAAATTACATCTTGACAGAACACCAGAGTTTGCTAAAAAAAGAAATTTGGTTGTAAAAGATGTATTTAATTCTAATTTGGAAAATCTTCTTTAGCTAGATTTTTAAACGAGGCCGTGCTATTTGTATCTTTCACCGTTTGTATACATGGTATTATCGCCAGTAAGTTGTCTCGCCTGGGCGGGTCTGAGCTATGGTTGGACAGGGTGAAGCTCACTGATCCACCAAGTTGACGCACAACATCAACGTATAGAAAATTTCAATTGTATTTCTATGTGCCCATATAAATGAATTTGTTGCATTTGGTTTAAAACCTTGGTACTAATTCATCTTGCAATACTTCATTTCACCAAACAAGAAAAAAGAGTTCTAAATGAAAGAAAGAGAGTTCATTTTTGCTGAGCTGCTTTAAAAAAAGTGAAAATAGCATCAGCATTTTGTCAACTAAGAAGGTCAAGGTAAGTCGAAAGTTGCTACGCCGCAAGATCAATTTAAAAGGGTTTTTTTTATTAATATTTTCTAACCACTTTAATTCCAACAGCTTTTTGTGGAAAGTATTTCCAATTTTCTGCCTATTAGGATTAGTATAGCTTTGGGAAGACCGAAAAAAGGTATTTATCATACGACTGAAGCTTTAAGAAGAGTTGTAATAATGTCGGGTTTGATTTTTAATGTTGTTGACTGACTCTTGCAGTTCAAATGGCGTTTTTCAAAATTAAACTTATCAAGATCATCTTTGTCTCAAGCAAAAAAGAACTGTTGATCTTTTGTCGTTAACTATTATTTTATAACTAAAGTTTAAAAAAAAAAATATACATATTAAAATGCGCCAGAACGCTGTTTTGTCCAAAGTCCGGCCCTGATGTTGAATGTTGCTGTAATGGCGCATTGCTGTTCTCCAAAAACATGCTTTAATTCCAATTCATTCTTTAAGAGCATTTCGCGTCGATTCGCTTTAATTTACACGTGATAGAGCAAACGCAGTTAGTTCTAGTTTTGGAGCTCTGTTGAAATTTGGCGCTCAGCATGACTTAGCGAATTTTTGTGCTTTCTTTGCTGCATAGCTGATGAGTTGTAGAAATTTTTACAACACTTTTTTGCCAGTCACTACCCAGTGGTAGTAGTAGCTTGATGCTATGACCTTTGACATCTGGTCAAGCAGGAACACGGTTATGTAGCGTCATATTATGTTGACTTGTTTTTTTCAGACTTCTATTAAAGTTCGAAAGATTTGCTTAATAGCAGGCCGATTAAAGTAATTACTAATTTTTGGCAATGTTAGAACAAAAATGCAAATTATGTGAAAAATTCCATAAACAAGTTTGTGCCCAGACATGAAAACAAATGTGTCTAGGAAGAACAATATAATTTTGCATAAAATATATTATATTTTTAAATATTATTTATATTTTGACGCGCTATTTGATTTAGATTAATTATAAAAGGCGCCTCAATGAATTTGTTTTTAATCAAACGGGTTTTTATTTATTTTTTTACTATTTATTGTAAACATACTTTGACATCAAAAAACTTATCATTTTGTTAAAGTTTTTGTTGTTGCTGAAACTTACATAAAAACAGCATCAGTCAGGTGTCGGTCTTGATCTTGTGCCCAGTGAATCACAAGTTTGAGTGCATCAATGTGATTATCTCACCTTCAATGCTTTACAGGTATAACAAATCATTGGATTCTAGAACTTAAACTTGACTAACATAAATGTGTGCTGACACATATAACTAATTAGAACTTGAAATCACATTCACAACGATTTTGAAAGAAACTCTGCACCATCCATTTCAATAGTTAAGAACTGAATTCCGTTGTGTTCTTAGCAGCACAATGATAATAGACGATCAGTTAATCAAAATGCTTTAGGTAACCGATGCTGTAAGCACCTTAACTGAACCGGCACATTATCACTTTTAGTTATCCGATGTCCAATCAAAATGCCAACGAGATTTTGCGCCGTTTCGTAGGCGTGGACGAAACATGATTCCCTCATTAAGGAAGGTTTCATACAACATGCTTTTAGGGAATGTAGTGTTACCTCGATTACCTTGAAAAGGGTCAAACAATCGCTAGCGAATATTTTTAGAGCTGTTGCACAGATTTTACATGGATTTGAAGTAAAAAAAGAACGCGGTTTAGTGACGAAAGTTATCTTCCAACGTGACTAGGACGGGTGCATGCGTGTGTTGGGCATTCAGCGTATTCTCCAGCTTTAGTCTTCTGCGAAGGGATTGTGTTACCAGTTTATAAAATTAAAGAAAAGGTTTACCGGTAAGGTATGGGTCGAATAAATAGGTCATCACAAAACGCCTATTTTGAGGACCTTGAGAAAACCTACAGTCAGTCGGAGAGTTCAACATAGTATTTAAGTTGTGATATTTTTGACTATAGATCTTGATGGGTAGATCTCTTGGAAGTTTGTCATCCCAACCAGAAGAGTCAGGAATAAGAGAATCTGGAGGAACGAATTGCACTAATACGCAACGAGCTAACGCAAAAGTTGCCGCTGTTCTCAAGGTCTGCCGACTGTGTTATGCCAAATGCGAGGTTCGGTCGCATGTACAGCGAAAACACCGGAGCCATCCAGGGCTCATTCAGAAAGGGAAGAATCACGTCTTCTAAACACATTTCGCAGAAATTTACGCACTCCGTTTTTTCATCTTTTATATAGTATATACTTTATGTTTAAAGTGTATCAGAAGGTAACAGAAGTGTATAGTATATACTTTATGTTTAAAGTGTTTCAGAAGGTAACAGAAGCAGCGAAACAACAGAATAAGATCGCATCAATAACAGCAGCAGTACAGCAGAAAACAAAAACCTTTTACAGAACAGACAGCAGTGTGATAAGATGAACTGAATTCAGAACATTGAATAAGAATACAAGCTAAGATTATTCTGCCGTCGTCGTATAAAATAAATTTTTTTGAGGTCCTAAGAAAGCGGGAGTCGCAAATCACTCTCATAGCAGAAATAATAAATATTCATGCACTAGTAATGATATTTTGTGTTTATACACACCAACATACATCTGTATCAAAAAATGCAATACATACACATTGATGTGCTGCTTAACAAGGCGGACACAACCTTCCACATTGAGGTTCGCAACAGAAAGAAATTTAAGGTACCGTTGGGAGGAACGTCAGAAGCATTAGCTTAAGGAGAGTAATAGCACTATAATTTGTTTACGTTTGTCTTATATTTTTGGACTTAACTCATTGGAACTTTTAATAAGCATATTATTACATTTGACTAATAGCATATAGTTGAGCTACTAAGCTTTTCGGTATTTATGATTAGTGAATTGAAGAATGTTAAGATAATGGTTTGTTGTCATGAAGGCCGATATGCAAATTTAGTGGCCAAAATTTATACATAAGTAAAAAAAATTTAAAAAATTCATTATAAGCAGGCATCTTCCAGTAGAACGCAATCTACAAATACAGACTTAGCTTGTTGCGCGAGATAAAGATATTCATTCTCGTAGCAAGGCGATCAACGACTGTTAACTAACAGCGCAGCAAGCGACAATCCCGCTAAAACGACTGTTAACAGCATGAATATACGATAACAGAGGTAGAGGTTAAATAACATTTGGCTACCCGGCCATGTTACCAATTAAAAGTTGTCTACCGTGGCGCTTATCGATATATTCGATAGTTTCAGGATAATTATTCGATACAATCGATAGTACTAACGTTTTTTTCCTTCGTACCTTCCTAACCTTAGCCGCCAGCGTGTGTTGATAACAGTAAAACTGACGCTGATATGGAGACGCAAAGGATAAAATATATAAATCGATAATACTATCGATAGTTTTGCAGCTACACAAAAATCTTAATATTAAGTAAACAAGTACAGCTTAATGCCTTTAGCTGCATCGAATACTAATTGGAAAACTCATCTGATGCAGCTATCCCAAAAATGCATCTAAGCTATTATTTTGTTTAAACTGTTTTCTGATCAAAGCCACTTTTACTAATAACTGGAAATTTAATTGATAATATATTTATTGCCAAACGAATACAGTGTTATTAAACTTATTGTAAAAACTTAACGGACTATTGAGTTCGTGTCTTTGCATTCTTTTCTATTGGTTCAATCCACGCCACGAACAATTTCGTTATCTATTTTAGGGCCATAACAGGGAAGACCAGTGTCCATGCGCATTCCTTAACAGTCTTTCGTCTTTCCTCTTGTCAAGACAGTTCATTCATTCTTGATAAGAATGCGTCTATAATCAATGAAGTATTCGTTGATCTAGCTGCTGTATGACATGAAGTGGAAGAATACGAAGAAGAGATCGAGGAAGAGGAAAAGGGAGGGAAGAAAAAGAAGAAGAGAAAGAGGACGAAGGAGGGGAAGATGATGAAGGAGAAGACGAAGAAAATGAAGAAGGGAAACGGGAACGGGAAAAATAATATGCTTAGGAGCCCCCTAGTATTTCATATAGACTATGTTTTCTCTGCGCCCAAGAGTCAATTTGATGTACTTATCTTGCCGATGCAGCTAAGTATCAATAAGACCTTATACTGTATAGAAAAAAAAAAAATCCGAATATTAAATGTTATTTATGCCAGAGATAACAGTGTATTCCCAGATAACCCACCAAATATAAAAAGCTCTGAAATTGCTATTTCTGTATAAAAACAAGACACGTTCAGTTATTTGAATATTTAATTTCGTGTGGCATTGAAATGTGTAAGTTTGAAAAGGAAATAGTATTGCGATAGTGTTGCCAACTTATGTACTTGCAGCTGAATGTCAGGTGCAAAATGGCGGTTTCCAAAAGTACTATCAATTGCTGCTCGACAGGAAATATAACTGGTTCGATGCATTAAACGAATGCCGCCGAAGGGGCTATGATCTACTGACAATTGACAGTGAACCTGAGATGAGAACCATTTCGAACTTCTTGGTGTAAATCGGCCATACACAAAAGAGGTTTTGGATATCAGGAAATGATTTGGCAGCGGAAGGTACTATTGTGTCAGCTACCACTGGATTTCCTATACCATATTGGGGGTTTTTACCAGGGCAACCCGACAACGCTGGTGGGAAAGAGCACTGTGTTGAGTTAAAATTTAATTATCGTCGTAATTTTTTCTCAATGAACGATTGGGTATGCAAATCGCTTGCGTTTGCTATATGTGAGAAGATCACCGATCAACCGATATGAGAAATAAAGTACACTAGAGATAAATTCCAAAAAGCAAACAAAATTTATAAAAAAAATTATTCAATTAGACACTTTTTCCACTGGCAGTTGCACCGCAATTGCAAGGCGATAGTAATGACTGCACTGCAGTTGCACGTTGACAATAATGATAATAATTTACAAATTTCATACCCTTGCGTACCAACGATGCAACGTATCATTATAAAAATACTCTTTTTACGACAGTTGTGCCACAGTCCGTTTTGCGTGCACGATGGAATGGTAACATTTGAGACTACCTCTATCTCTACATCTGTGCAGATTTTTCGGTATATCCGTATGCGAGTAAAATAGATTCAGACATACATACAGACATTTATTATAGATTTGTGTAATGTATGGAACAGGCAGAAGGAGGCGTAGCGGACCTTAAGTTCCACGAGCAAAAAGTCTTATCATTGACTCAGCTAGCGATTGGAACATGTCCGTTGATTTGCGAGACCATAAGAGCTAGATACAAAATTTTAATAAAAGAAGCGCGTAATGCCAAGAAAATGAAGTTTAGTTAGTAAGCAATACACTGCAATCCAAACATAAGTCAAAGCTAAACCAAAGACAGACAAATTCAAAGAAGCGGCTTGCGCCTTCGTTCATACGTTTTTTCGTCAGTGTATCGCTAGCTTACAGTGAGTCTCTCACGAGCAATGAGCGCCATTCGAACGTCTCTGTGTAAGCCAGTGTCTTTTGAAGCAAACTCTGCATATGCTACCCCATGATCTTATGTCCCCAATCAACCTGGTCTAGGATACAAGTTGGCCAATAGTATTAAAGGACCTTATCAAACAGAAGTCCGCGTATGCGGCTAGTGCGGTCAGCGTCCTTCAATGAGAAACGTTTACTGTATAGGTGTAGGTTTTTTTGGGACCGGCTTAATGCTGACGTTAATGGTTGCGGACCTTCGGGGAGTTTTGTGGTGACTGTGGCTTAGATTCAAAAGTGAGAATTGTCTTTACATGGACTGCTGTTGCTCCTAACCAACCGAGTGCTGAGATTCAGAGACTGGCATAGGCATTGGATAGACCTCGGGCCATACCATGGTTGAAGTGAGATTAACTTGGTAATCTCGAATCATCTTGTTCAGTTGGTACTTATGGAAATTGAACAATTCATATTGGTAAATACATATGTCATAAGGAATAGATATATATATGTATCTATATATAGATTTCCATATGACATCGAGTAGTCAAAACACATTTAATACACTCCCTGAGATCGTTGATTGACGAAATTTATCAATCTTTGTGTTATATGCTTGCATATTCGAACACCATGAGATTAAGACATACCACGCAAATCGCCTCAGAAGTAGCACTTCATGTTCAAATTCAAGTGTAGCTCGTTGAGTGAAAAAGCAAAGGTATACATAAATGAGTTTTTTATCTTTACAATGTATTTTGATGTTTTCCAAACTGTCAGTGAAGCTAGTTTTATTAAAGTAAATGTGTTTACACATAATTGTATAACTTGTGCAAAGAAAAATCGAAAAATTCTCTCGTGGCATTAACCAGTTTATAAAGTGAGTGTATTAAGTTTTTAATTTGAGTCAACAAAATCAAACAACGTCCAATAGGTAATACGCAGACTTCGTAACGATAATCGCAGCGTATTTTTCTTGAGCTTTTGGAAGATTAAGTAAAACAGCTGTAAAAAGGGCGAACCGAAACGGAATCGAGGCTTTGAGCTACGCATGATTTTAAAGAGCCAAACTTTAAGTTATCGGACTTCAAGTTTCGATGCTTACCGGAATTTACAACGTGTATGTTAGTGAGGCAACAGCCGTAGAGCTACTTTATTATAATTTTGGTAAGTATTTGGTAAATATGTGTAAGAAAATAGATAATACGTCCCAAATTTTACATTAGATAGTTCATCCTGCACTAATGCGCATGCATAAATAATACCGTGATACAAGAAGTATTGTAGATGCCGTGTTTTGCGGGTCAACAGTCAATGACAGAAAAATATTAAAAAAAAAAAAACAAAACAATTAATTTGACAGTTAAATCACACACTCCGAAGATCCAGAAAAACGAACAACAATATGGCTACCGTTAATGTAAACCGTAGTGTTACGGACGTGTTCTATCGCTATAAGATGCCGCGACTGCAGGCCAAGATCGAAGGCAAAGGGAATGGTATTAAGACCGTGCTTGTTAACATGCCCGATGTGGCTCGTGCCATAGGTCGTCCAGCCACCTATCCAACCAAGTACTTTGGTTGCGAATTGGGTGCTCAAACACAGTTCGATCATAAGAACGAGCGTTTCATTGTGAATGGATCACACAATGCGGGCAAGCTTCAGGATCTTTTGGATGGCTTTATACGCAAATTTGTGCTATGTCCCGAATGTGATAATCCAGAAACAGACTTGATTGTTTCGGCCAAGCATCAAACCATCTCACAATCTTGCAAGGCTTGCGGTTTTAATGGTTTACTCAAGGTCCATCATAAGCTTAATACATTCATTGTTAAGAATCCACCAATGTTGAATCCGGGAGTACAAGGCTTCCAGCTGACCGAGAGCAAGCGTTCGAAGCGTGTGCAAAAGCAAAAAATTGATAATTCTGCTACTTCCATGCTTACCAATTCAGGCGAGGAATCTGATGGTGGCTGGAGCGTAGATGTATCTGGGGAAGCCATACGTGCTCGTTTGCAGAATCTTACCGATGGCGCCAAGGGCATGATCATTTCGGAAGACTACTATAAGGACAAAAAGGAGCGCATAGATATATTCTATGAGCTTGTTAAGAATAAACGCGATAGCAAGCAATTGAATGATGTGTCCATACAGAAGGAGCTGTTGGTCGAAGCCCAGCGTCTGGATATTGTAAACAAGGCACCGCTAGTGCTTGCCGAGCTGCTCTTTACTGCGAACATTGTAAGCGAGGTGCGCAAAAACCGCATCCTGCTTTTACGCTTCACCCATAACAACCCGAAGGCACAACGCTACCTAATTGGCGGCATTGAGCTAACCGTTGAGCTATACAAAAATAAGCTAATGCCAAAGGTTGCCGGCATATTTAAGATATTCTATGATCTGGACATACTTGACGAAAAGGTCATACTCGAGTGGGCGCAGAAGGTTAGCAAGCGCCATGTACCGAAGACAGTTGCCATTGAAATAAATGAAAAGGTGCAACCGTTTGTACAATGGCTAAAAGAGGCCGAGGAAGAAGATTCAACATCAGAGGAAGATGAAAAGTAAATACTACTGATTACTTGTTAAACTAAGAAAATTATATAAAAATAAACGTATTCTACTTGTTTCAATGCTCATTATGTTATAATTGCTATATGGTCGCGTGCTAGTATCTTTAACACTAGCACTACCGGGATTTGTTATACCACATACTTATCTCTGTAAAATAAAAGCGTGAAAAGAGTTATTTTGACCACTTGGTAGTTCTAGTGTTAAAGCCAAGACAGTTAAAGACTAAAATTACTGTTATGTCATATCATTTGTATTGGTTTTCTTAAATTTATGCTCTTAGTTCAAGACATGCAGATAAATTGAACTATAATGTTAAGTTAAGGTACATTGTATGTATACCGCTGGCACACTGGAGCCGCTAAAGAGCCGCAAGCGAAAAATTCCTATGGCCTGCCGCTAAAACTGTCGCAGCCCATATGATGAAGTGACAGTTTGATTCACCACAGCGACCGCCGCTGGTGCTGCAGCGACCAAAAATCTTGCGAACGAATGCAGTTATCGATGGGTATCGGCTGTTTCCGTCGATGTGGCAATATGATTTTTCCAGCAGCTGATTATTTAGGGGCAATATTAATATTATTTGAAACACTGTTAATCGCGACACTTCAAATACCTTAACAATGGTGTGCAGATTGTGAAGGGCAATTGCGACGCGCTTCTCCAGTCGAATGCACTTCCGAAAATTACTGTCTTTCTTGAACAATTGCGGTAACATCGACACAAGGCGGGCAAACACATTCCTCTTTATTCTGAAACTTTCTTTGAATACAATGTCTCTATCCTTTTCCCAATAGTTGCCGTGGCGGTCTTACTATCCAAATTTCTCGAGGATATTGCGAAAAAGCAAATGGGTGACGCACTATTGTAATATCATCATCATTCAAATTTTTGAAGTTGCATTATTTTCATAATTATTTTTATTTTCCATTTTTGCAGTTGATATTTTGCAACTTTAGTTGTCAAACTAAACTAAAAACAGGTGTTGGACTGCGGCTTTTGCCAGTGCGACTGACTTTGCCGCAGCACTTAGCGGCGAACTCTAGCGGCTCCAGTGTGACTGCGGTATTAGATCATATGTTCTCTTGGTCTCAAATATGATTAAAGTTCTATGTTAAGCTTGAAGACTTGTTATGTTAACATACATAATGAACTAGGATCATGGTTAACATAGTTCTCTTCTGCTCTCAGTTAACAGCTCGCTATGTAAAGTTCTCTTTGGGCTTTCATTATGTTAGAAACAGCCCTCGCTATTGGATTGGTTATCGATGACGAGTTATTAGCTTTATGCCGGGTTTACACTGGGGCACACAGCGTCACACTTTGATGTCATATGGGCATACCTCAGTGTAAACAGGTATGTTACTAAATGTCACACGAACGAGTACATTCTCAGTGTGAACACAAGTAATCGTTTGATGGCATACGACTCATGTGACAGTAGCTGGCGCATTTTGGAGAACATAATGTGTCACCGCAGTATAAACAATTTTTCGGTGTGCCTGCGTATCGGGCATGCTGGTTCTTTTTTACACTGTGACAATAACAACAAACGCTTGTGTGTTGAATTTAAAAAAAAAAGATTATTTAAATACAAATTTAAAGAAAATGGATTCAAAGAATATTTATGTTCTTGTGCGCCGTGTGGTAATTGATTAATTAATTTTGTGGACCCAGCAAGATCTCTTTGCCCTAGGCTCATCATTATCATCGTCGTCGTCAAGCAACCATGCTCCAAAAACGGCACAACACCAACGCCAATAATAAAAATAATAATAGTGACTTTAAATGACAGTAAATGTTCGCTCTCGTATGACTCTTTTCGTAGTTCTTGTTCACGAACTTGTTCATTGCTTACATTTGCGAACTTCTGGCCACAGTCACAGTGGTCATACAGTCATGCTGTCATAATGTAAAAAGGTGTTTACACCTAAACGTATTCATTTGGTCTGTCACAGCCGTGTGACTCATAATTTGTGTGCCCCCAATATAAACACGTTTCACGTGTGACAGTCATTGGCGCACACAGGCACACGTCACACTGTCATAGTGTCATACAGTGTAAACCTGGCATAATTCTTTGTAGCTTGTCTAATGTATGCCTATGTAAAGCTTGGAAATGCATATTCGGCATTTCTATTACCAACATCGGTTTTTATGCGTCAGCCTGAAAGCATGCAACACAATTTTTGTTTTGTAATTTGTTTGAACTAATGGCTTCTATACCAACTTCTTTTGCTAATGTAATTTTCAGTTAACTTGATTTTTTTAATAGTTCCACTTTCTTAAGTTGCTAAGCCATCTAATACTAATTTCACTTGCTTAAACTTTGACGTGTATCTAACCAGTTTTGTTCTCACTTCACAGAATCTGATATATATATCTGCATATGTATATCACAGTGTCAGGCGTTAATTTCATTTGTTTAGACACAAACTAAAATAAACTGGCTTTCTAGTTGTTTATTTAATTGTTCATATGTCGCTGACTGGCCGTAATATCGCCAATTGTGCGGAAAACCAGCATGTAAATATATATGTTAGTTAAGTATAGTATACAGTATCTATGTCTGGTTGTTTGTGCTGATTAAACAAATTGTAGCTAATTATATTGTTATGCTTTTAACAATGATAGCGTCAGACCTTTAATTAACTTCATATTAAATACAAAAGAAACTCAAACAACGGGGAACTCATATATCGGCGTTAGCTAATTGTTATTTGCAATTCGTGACACTTTTGTTCTATGAAGAATTAAGCATATTGTAAGCTAATGACAGACTTGGAACCCCTTAAGACCTGTAAATAATAGTTTATAAGCTTTTGGGTTAGTTATGGCAACAATTTCCGTTCTTTGGGTTGGCGAATCGACTAGACGGTTTGCTTTGTTAGACAATTTAACGGTACATTATTATACTCAATTCAGAATGACACAATGAGCATTCAATTTAATTGTCTATGTGTCCAAATATATAAACAGCAAGAAACACCTGCCAAAGTTAGGTATGTCAAGACAACAACTACTGCTTTCCGTCAATAAAGTTATTATGCAATCACTAATTATGGCAAACCTGTTCAATGTAATTATGCTGAAAAACGTGTATACAAAAGGCAGCTAAAAAGCTACCTCTAATAATGAGAAATCACTTTTTTTTACTTCAAAGCTGTCTGAATATGCATCAAACTATCTGCTTTTTCACTTTTTCACACGCAATTGCAATCATCAGGAGCAATGAAAACACATTAGAGAAGTGCCTCTAGCGGCAACTCTACGGCCATCTCATATAATGAGTAACACGTGACTTGACTTTAATCGACGATTGATCGCTGATCTAACTGTGTTTCGATGATCTAATACCGAACTTCACTCACCTTAGCAAATGTTGGGCTCCGCATTGCAGCAAATAAGCGCCGCCAATGAGACCCACAACGCTGGTTAGGCCTAGCAATAGATTGCTTCCTCTATAGATTGGCAGTTCCATATTGCGTATACACTTCTTGAAACACTGTGGAGTTTTCATAATGCCATGTAAGTATCACATATTATTCGATTTCATTCGAAAAGCATTTCTTTTTATCATTGGAGCACACAAGACTATTGCAATGATTTGCATTCGGTTGGCCCGAATGTTATCACGTTTCGATTTTTAATGAATTACGCGCTAGTTTTTTGGAATCGCATGTCGCTAGTTGCCCTACATAACTACTGTTCGGATTTTTGGCTATCAATAGTTAGGCACTTTTTGATAATGTACTATATACATCGAGACCTTATCAGACGTTCATTGAAGAATTCATTTATTTACTTGCTTAGATTTGAAGGGTGTTTTTAGAGTGGACCAAACACAAAGTAGCTTATTTTTAGATAATACAATTAAATATTGGATAATATATTTTATAAAAAATTTAACTAACTGTACTTCTTTGGTTAGTAAATGGCTATCTTTGATTCGAATCGAAACCCGAACCGGAAGTTCCTTGTTCCGATCTTTAAAAAGCACACCTAGAGTGCAATGTGTTTACAAGCCTGTATAATTTTGATGTAGTTGTTTAGACAGTGGTATTTTTTTGATATTGTAGTAAATAGATACCAAAATATCTGTTGAAGCGATTCACAATAATATCGGGCTTGGTATTTTTTCTAGTATTATATTATTAATTTATTTTTAGGTGTATCACTGAAAATTTTTGTGTGCTAAAGACCCCATAACAGATTTAAGTTTTGTGGTATTTTTATCTAGTACTTTTATAGCTTAAATAATGTCTAGAAAATGGTTGCATATAATAAGCTCCGTGTCTAAAAATCACTTTGCTGCGATATAATGCTGCTGTAATTTCTGGTACCTTTTTAAGCCTACCAAATGGTTATAAAATTGTTTTACATAAGAAACTAAAATGGGTATTTTTGGTAGACTAACATACATTTTTGAAAGGATAGCGAAAGTGTGCTTCTATTTATTAGAGTTGTTTTGGAAGCGATATTTCTCTTGAGTGACCATAAAGTGCAGCTAGTTTTCATGGCCATCTATAGAAACGCACAAGCTAGCGAAACTTGTAAACATTTTAAATGCGACTAATTTTAAATTATTTCAGCATAAAGTTATTTTTATTATAAATTTTGTTAATTTTTTTCCGCTTTCTCTGTCTCAATTTTGGCCACGAGCGAGTCGGTCCAAGAGACACAGCAACACAAGCAGCATCACAGGCTTTTTAGAAAAAATTATGAATTTTAATTATTAATTTCATGCTCTTTGGTTTTTGTATAAGAACCGGTACAACCGGTAAATCGGAGCCGATACTATTGAAAATATAAAACGGTTTACCGTTTTAATCGTTACCGTATTCGAGATAAGTTTCGATTTGAAACCCTGCTAAAAAAATATGTAAAATCCTTACTATAAGTATTCAAAATAAACTTGTTTAGAATTTTTGCATTTTTTGTGCTTCTTTGGAACCAAGCGGAATACTAATATACCCTAAGAACTTTAGTAGCGAAGCTCGAAACCCGAATTTTTTTTAATCACACTTTTTCAATTTAATTTTAGCTTTTTTTTTGTTTTTGTTTATACATTTATTTATATTTGGAGAACGATTAGTTATCAAGCTACTTGATAAATTGGCTGGCTGCACTTCGACAGAGGTTTTGCTTTGTTCATTAATATTACTTTTCGATTAGTTAAACTCAAACAGACATACATGCATACATTTATAGCACTTAGAAAGGTATTTTTATGGATGGCAGAAAATAAGCGAACGCTTTAATTTGCACGTTTGCAACTAAATATAATAATCAAAACGGTAAAAGTCTATATCATAGTTAATGATTCTTAATGCCAACTTGATAACTTGAAAGTTGCATAACTCTAGCAAAAAATCTTGTGTGTTCCAGTGTTAAGAAGAGCAGATTTTTAAGCATTTTACTGTAGCGTTCTACACTTGACACGTCATAAGCTCCCGAGAGATATTCTCTGCAGAACAGCTGTTTTTTCAGTTCCACTAGTTTGTTGTTTTGTTTTTTAGTTTTTTGTGGGAAAACTGCGCACTACGAACTTCACTGAGCAACTCGAAACGCATAATTACCTCAATATAGAACTTTTGCAGTTTTCTGCACTAATCGATTATGTTTATCGATCACTTTATGAATTTGCGTCGTAATGTTCATGCATACATTATGAAGCATTTGGCAATTAAGCCCTGCGACAAACCGTTAGCAACTTGATGACAACAACAACAATTAAATACGGCCGTCAACCCCACGCAACGGCAGTTTAAGATCACGCGCACTGTAAAGGGCGCCAATGTGTGGTCCAAATTGGAGCTACACTCCAAGTTTCGCACGTTTTTTGTCGTCTTTGCAATTCGCGGCGTTTTGCTGACTTAATGACGTTGACGAATGGAGCAGAAGATTGTGACTGCGGGACTGGTTTCCGTGCAGTTTCGAGTTGTTTGTTTTTGTTTTTGTAGCTTTATTTATATATTTTTTTTTATTATTATGTGAGTCTGATATTTCATTTGTTCATTTAGCTGTTGAAATCGCCCCAAAGCAAAGAAGCGCTAAAAAGTCGTTTGTATGTATATGTAGCGCTTTAGGTGTATAAAAATGTCTATGCATATATTTTTACTACTTGATTTGATAAGAGCACTTCGCGTAGAACGATAAAAATTAACGAAAAGTCTTCGTAAAGATACAACAAAATTTCACAGATAAGTGTTATATCATATTAACAAAAAGTGAAACAACACTCTAAAGCTATCTATATAGCAAGTAACAATTTATGAAGAAAAAAACTGTTTTAAGCTCGAATTTTTCGGTTAAATAATAATTTGGCTATTTGATTGATTTTTATTTTTTCTCGACATTTTTCTATTTATTTTGCATGTTTTTCCAATATTTTTGTTTTTTTTTTCGAATTTTTTTTAGCCTAGCTCGAGATGTGCGTTGCGTGTGAGTAACAAAAGCGGAACTGAGGCCCAAGTACGGCCGTTAGGCCCTATGCCATAGTCAACGGGGTTGGTCACAATAAGCGCAAATAAATCGCGCTTGGTTTGCACAGATAACAAAACTAGACACAATCGAGCGAGTGAGATATAGCGATAGAGCCAGAGAGAGAGAGCGAGATAGCAAGTTGGCGTCAATGACTTGGTTACGCGGGTTTTCCGCTTATGAAAATGCTTGACTGTCGGTTTTTCTTCTAGCAATTAGTTGTGCCTTGGCATTATGCAAATGCGACTGCAGCTCAGGCAAGGGCTTTGTCATACCTACACAGCGAGAAAAACGACACACAAAAAACTAACGAATATCGTTAAACTCTGACTTAGTCGAAGAAGTAGAAATGGCCTCAAATAGCTTTAATCTTCATATTTCGTTAAGACAAAAGTATTCTTGGTTTTATTAACTAGCCAAACTCTATTCACGGCTCTTCGTTGTACCTCTCTGGAATACTGTTCGGCTGTGTGGTGACCACAGACTTGGTACTATTTTGATTTTTGATTGAGTACCGTTCTCTTCAGAAATTCTATTTTTCATCCTCAAACTATATTTCATCTTATCTTATATATATTATATATATATATATATACATGTGGTGAGCGGGTTAGAGAATACCACTACAGCAGGCCAAAGCTTGTCGTATGAGGCGACTGACAATGACACTGGGTTCTTTGGAGACCAGTAGGCCTTAAAAGGGTTGTGCGTAGGGTTTGGGACCCACCACGTAAAACCACAATTCCAATGAAAGAATGTATTTACATCAGGCAGTAGCCCGATATCGGGTTGTTATGGCCAGTTAAGAAGAAGAAGTTATATACATGAATGTTACGACATTCAAAGTCTTCTATTACTTTTCTTTCCCATAACTGTGCAGAGAGTCTGACAACGCCTATTACTGGCAAGCCCCCTCTAAGCTGTCACAATTGGTACCAATGGAATTTTGAGGTGCCTGAAAAGAGGCAACTACTCTGAGCAATCAAAGCTTATATTATTCTACCATAGGCCTGCTTACGGATGTAAGAGAATGACAACGGAAATTTAATACTACGACGCGATAAAGTAAAGACGTACGATGCAAACCATAAGAAGGAAAACGAGTTTAAGAGCTTAAGTTGGTTTTAAAGTGCAATTATCGAGAACCCCTGACTCTCCCCTTGTCACAAATAGTCACATTTAAACTTAAAATATTACCTTAGTCATTTACAGATAGGATGCCCAGAGTACACGCTGCTATTATAAAAGCGAAAGGAGGATATTTGAAGAATCAAATTGTAAATTTAATGCAAGATCTTTGATGGATATGTTTAAATTCGGAATTAAAAGAAAACATTGCATGATTATATAAAGATTTTTTGAGATTTTATTAACATTTTGATTGTGATGTCACGTTTTCAAAACACCCCCTCCCGCTTCGTCAACAAAAGTCACAATTTGATTACAGTTCTGGAAGCGAAATCGTAATCAAAGAATTTCATAGATTTAGGGACAACTCTCGCCAGATGAAACTAACTCTCTATAAAACGCACATCCCTCGCGTTTTGCTTTACGGCGGTGTTGACGCAGTGTGTTGAAAATGCGCTTTGAGTGTTTGAGCGGAAAGTACTCCGTAAGATTTTTGGCCCGTTACGCGTTGGCAACGATTACCGCCGCATTCGATGGACCGATGAGCTCTTGATATAGGTTTTTATAAACTTGAAATGACAAATTCAACTTTAATGAAGCTATTCTCACAATGTTCTCGATTTAAGTACAACTTGCTCTGGTATTTCTCTCAGTGTAAATAGTACTGTGTCATTTGCAGTTCGAAATTCAAACAGAAATCAATGGCATTCAAAAAGACTTAATCCATTTGAAGCAGTCCGACATTTTGTTGTTAACATTTTGAATGCATGTGTGAGTGAGTGTATTTTCCAGCCAATTAATTGGCATTAATCAAATTAATTATGAAATAAACGATAAGATAAAAGCACAATAAGCTCCACGGGCGATAACGGCAAAGCAGCAACAAACATATGTACATACAGTTATATACCACTTGCCATTGACATTGGAATGCTCATTCAAAGCTTTAAACGGTAAATGCTTGGGATAAGCTGTATATAATAATCAGATAGAATTTCTAGGAATCCAGCACAGACTTTAAAACAGTGAAAATAAACTCTAAACAAAACGAGACTCTATAAATTGAACCCAAAATCCCGATTGTTTGTTTCTTTTTATTTCTTCTGAATATGAATTCCAAACGCACATCTCAACAATTTCAGGTCAACAATTTGCATAAATTGAAATGAAATGAATTCAGACATGTAACATGAAGTCAAATTGCAGTTGTCATTTGTTGTGGGCTCCAAACGCACCCATGAATTGTTAATGGCTCCGAGACTAAGTGCCTCTAAGTAGGAGGTGCACGCAAAGATGCGAAAGTTGGTGCCAAGCCCATTCATTTGATGCATTCATTTCACTCGCAGAAGCAGCTTCTATGGGAGCTGTCTGGCTGCTACAGAGTTGCCAACTTTTGCAAACATTTGGCTGTGGCGGGAGTTAAAAAAATCAGGTTGGCGGGGTGAATTTTTATTGCAACTCTTTTTTTTGTGATATGGGCGGTCTAAGTTGGAAATTCTGAGAACGGTTTCGCTTTAAGCCATAACATTCAGGAAAATATGATACAGTAGAGACGTTGTCCAATTGTGGGATACACTTTACCCGTTTTAAACGAAAAAAAATGTATTTTGTACATCGCTGCAATGGGAACTTCAGTATCTAGGTCTTCCTCTCTTTTTACAAGTTGCAGTCTAACAAGCATTTTCCAATTGACAAGTTTGTTATTATGTTTGCACTTTTTGCTTATATATGTTATTGTCCATAGTTCATTCAGACGGAGATGGTTAAATCCACAATCCACAATGCATTCCTCTTTCTGCCTGCTACACACATTGATTCTGTGGGCACGGGAAATTACGGCAACATACATCTTATTCCGTTCCATTTGTAGTTTTTTCTAATAAACGAATCATATTTTTGCCATATATTCCAAATTGGAACGGAGTTATATCCTAAATGCCTCAAAATTAAGTTTTTTTAAAACAAATATTGATGACAACTTGAAAGAAGAAAATACCTAAACTTCTGATGAGCGAAATAAAAGAGGGTTTCTTTTTTTCTATTAAAAACAAATTAAGTTTTAAAAAAAGAAAATGCCAATAAATATCAAAGTTACTTTGTGTTTGTGTCGAACACACATACAAAGCGTTAATATTAAGTATTATAGGTAAGTTCGACAGATATGTGTTCATATCTACTGATAAGATGTCGAAACATGACTGCCTAACAGCTCATCGTAATTTAAAAGTGAGCCCATAAAATAAAAAGTTATATGAATTGTTGGCGAAAAGTCAAATATAGAAGTTACGGTATAGTTTATACATGAAGAGATTCCAAAACATCGTTAATACGAAATAGTTTTCGAATTTCCTAGTTGACCAGAAGATGCGAATGCATTTTCTTTACAAAAACTTAAAAAAGCCGCTAAGTCCCTCAGGGATCGGCCCATTTTAATATCTAAGATGAGGTATTAGTTTTACGCTTGACTTGTCTGATGCTGAAAGCAAACTCTTGGAACCACAAAATATTCGACTACTTGTAGAACTTGTAATTGTAATAGATGATGAGAATATAATTTCAATTTGACAAAGTTAAATCATAAATGACGTCTCCACAGAAAGTAGGGTCATCAAAATTATATAGAAAACACATCATATACCTTTTCCAAAAAAGAAAAGTTTTAAATGATAGATTTGGTGCTGTAGAAGATGACATGTGGTGCGCTAATATTTTTCGGAAATTTTCGGAAAAACTGTCGTTTAAAAGCTTTCTAGATATATTTCCAAAGCACTCAAGGCTACAAGGAGTGTCCTGAAAGTAGTTGAACTAATTTTTTCCCGAGCGGACGGACTCTGCTCGGTGATACCAAAGCTACCTTTGCTTTGTGCTCTCTCCCTGATCCTTTCAAAGGATGGTGCTGCCCCTTCGTCGCTTTCCTTCAACAGCCGCATTGATGGCCTTTCTCGCAGTAACTGCTTCGTCCATAAGAACAACATGACCTAGCAAGCTGAGCCGCTGAGCGTTAATTCGAGGTAATGGAGCTAAAGGACCAATGATTTAACGGAGTAGTTTCCGCTCAAATACTCCTGGTCTGAGAAAATATTCTGAGACACCTGCAGTGGCTCCCAGCCATAGCGAAGTGTAGCTCGCTCCTCTTTATAACCTTTACAAGTGTCCGTGTCACGCTGTGTCTGGACTTATCTTTTGGAACCGAGCAACGTCAATAAATTTTGTGTTAAGATCGGGCAAAGCAGAGATAGACTCTACTGGTGATAACCGTCTCCAAGTCGAAGCAGAAAAGCATGCTCATTTGCACAATTTGAAAGGAGTGATCTACAGGGATTTTATGACGTCCGCGTCCGCCCAGCCATCGTAAAGTCCTGGCGGCTCCATCACTACAAACCACCGCACAGTATTCCACGTGGCGGCGTAACCGACCCAACACAACATCGCAACACTGCTTCAAAACCACCCTGAAAGAACATATATCGTCACGGCTCAATGGAAGCGTTACAACAGGGAGCTTATCCCGTGATAAGGGCGCTCAAGAGCGTTCTGGCCGCCGCCTGCCAGAAAGCATACGAGAGCTGGCAGAATATTGATATTTTATTTCGGTCAACAAATATTTTTTTTACTTTTAGGACAGATCCTGTATTTCTGGCGCATCGACGAATTGTCTTTGCCTTGAAATTCAGTGTTAAGATACATTTTGGTCTTTAAACGCAAAGACGCTGATCAAGAAAGGGCAATTCTTACGGTTATCACAAAAGAGTTAGAAAACAAGAGTAACCACTTTTTAATCCTCAGTTATAATATGCTACTTTGGCACTTACCTTAATCTATCGCGCAGCAGCTGGTAGACTTCTTGATCCCTGTTCAGCACCTGAAGTATACGCTGACATTGCTGCAGACGCTGACGCAGCTTGGCTGCCTGGGTGTCTACTACGGCTATGCCGCTATCCACGCTTACATCTAGTTGTCCGGGGCTGCTTTGTGCGCTGCTGTTGTTGTTGTTGTTGTTGTGAGTACAATTACTCGGAGAGTCACAGCTTGAAGCTTGTTGGCGCAGTGGCGTCTGCGGACTTTGCTGCTCTTTGTGTACAGCGTTCTCGCTGCATACTTTGCTGCTTACTGCTGCTGCTGCTGGTGTTATGGAAGTTGTTGAAGTTTCCGTTGCTGCAGGCATGACACTCATTTTGCTATTGAAGTTTTGTGCGGGCTAATTGTAATACGCTATTTACTTAATTTCACTTCAAGCCTTTCGACACACGCATAGAAGACGAACCACTTCGACTCAAACTCACTTTTTATGTTAACATTTTTGGCACACTAAGCCATTTCCGTAGCACTACACTACATGGAAACATATAGTACACTGCACGACACGACACGTATAGATTTTTGTTTGGGTTTTTGAATACGACTTAATTGTCGCGCTTCTGAAATACTTTTAAACAAATTGTTGTGCACTTTTTGTTGTTGTTGATTTTCTGCTTCTTCGTTTTCATTCACGTTAATTGTATTGTTTGTTTTGTTGTCTCAAAAGTTTATCGCCGGAGCCTATTCCGCTTATCAGCTTACGCGATATATGAAGTACTCAAAAGTATATACTACAAACTCATTTACCTATGAACATACGCAGCGTCGTTTGTTTGTAAGATATTTTGAACTGTAAGCAAAAGTATTTCGGTTTACTTAATAGCTACAATAAACAAACGTTGTGTTCCTGTTTACAGTACTTGAAAAGATAACGATTTGTAGCCGTATCTTTGTATCTTGCAGCTTGACTATTTGACTGCGTGCTCATCTGGAAAAGTTGTTGCAAATGCCGCACCCTAATTTCGGAAAAGTTTTTTGTTTTGTAAAATAAATGCGGACAAGTTGCTCGATGTAGCGCACGCCTTGGTATGTAAATTTTTCGAATGCAGCAGTATATGCACGTACGTTCAAAATTGTGTTAATTTTGTAACTGAATTGCAGTTAAGAGTCTCACACACTTCGAGCCAACCTAAATTCACCAACTGACAAGCCCATTGCTAGAGACGCTGAGAAAGTTTGCTGTCATTTAATCAACTTAATCAAGGCATTAACCGCAAAAAACCAGGCGTATCATATGGCCGGAGGGCAGGCCCAAGACATGGCGTTAAATATTTGCAAATTCAAAAAATTACTACAAAAACAAAGAAATTAAAAGAGAAATTCTAAGCTGAAGCATAAAATTCAAGATCATCTAGCTGCTGGACCGGCTCGGACTTCTGCAGTTTAACAGATGATGTTAGCTCTGAGATCGCTGAAGATGTTGTTTTTTTGATAGCTTTGTCTTTTGCTGCCTGACTGACTGGCTAACTGGCTGTAGATACATATGTATCTACAAGTACTAAAACACAATATGAACAAAACACGTAGACGGCCAACTGTGACGCGCTGACGGACACGGCATTAAACAAGCCGAAAAATACAAGCAAACACACACACACACACTCACACACACACTAGTTTCGTATAATCAACTTTAAGTTGGGGACTGGGAACTGTCGCTCATTTGATGTTTGCTGTGCGAACGCACTTGTTGATCGTCTGCAAAGTGTACGCATTAGGGTGTGCCTTATATGGTCAAATTTTTTGTTGGTTCTTTTTTTGCGAAATCGAATATAAAGATGGCAAATATCTATGGTTAAATCTTATTGCCCTCGTGTGGTGAGCGGGTTAGAGAATACCACCTAAGCAGGTCAAAGCTTGACGTATGAGGCGACTAACAATGACACTGGGTTCTTTTCGAGAAAAGTAGAGCCACCCCATGCATTAAAAGAGACGTGCGTAGGGTTTGGGACACACTACGTACAACCACAATTCCAATGAAAGAACCCGATAAAGGGTTGTTATGGCCAGTTAAGAACAAGAAAAAATCTTATAGCCCTAAGAATAACATTATCTTTGTCAATTTGATACCACAGTCATCATACACCAATTTGACTTTATATTTCATGCTTATATACCAAATGTATGAAAACATGCCGTATTTTACCAATAAATACATATTAGGCATATGTCAGGCCTCGATTGTATGCAAATGTTAACAAACATGTAAAATTTAACTATCTACTACATTAATCGGTTGTATGCACATTTTATGTAAATACTCTTTATACGCGAAATCTTATTACATCTTAACACTTCCCCAGTTGTAAATAGGTTGTACAACACTGACTCTTTTTAGCATTGTTAAAAACTAAACGCTGAGCTAAACATGCTATGGCTAAAATATGGTTGCTTTGTATGCTAAAACATTAAAATGGAAGTCTTGAATGATTCAAAAGCAAGCACTAACAATAATGCCAACACGGGAAAGAATGAACTTTGCAAATAAGCGTAACTTCTAACTGATGGCAGCGTCATAACTGGTAAATATCCATTTGCGAAGTAGTATTTAACCGTTTGACCATTTTATGACTATTTTTTCTTACAACCAACTACTTAGAGGTTTATTTTGAATGTTTTTTTTGCTTACAACCAATTATTTTTCCGTTTGATTGTTTTATGAATATTTTCATAGCTTTAATGCAGTTTTTTTCTTACGCCCAATTATTTGTTTGTGCGAAAGTTTCTTGTATATAACAGACTACAGATTATTAACAAACATCGCTTATAAACATAAATATTGCTGCATTGTAACTTTTGCATATAAGCGATTTTCGTTGCATTTACTACAAAATATGTACCTTTTCATGTTAGTTAAATTAGCAAACTTTCTTTGCTTTTATTCGCTGACAAAACAAAAGCGTTTTTTACTCACTATTCTAAGGCTATTTATAATTTATTATATGTACACTTCCATTAGTTGCAGCGTTAACTGCTTTAACCGATCATGCTGTATTTCTAGCTTGAAGTAAACTTTTATGTTAAAAGCTGTTCTAAATCATAAAACAACAAATTTCTATACATCCAAATTATTAGAAGAAAACATTTCTAAATTGGTCTATTTTACTGGTTCGAAATAGCTTAAAATTTTTGCTTCAAAGCAGTCATCGGCAGCAGAGAAGTTACAATGGCAAGAGCGAAAATGTGCGTATACTTGCATGTGAATGTACTCAAATATTGACAACTTTCCTCTGCCAACGTCTCTGCTGCCACTGCCGATACTCTCGCACTAACACTGGCCCGCAGGCTTGCTTATTAAGAAATTAGGTCCACCCTAATGTACATGTACTATTTGTTTTTGTATTGATGGCTGCCAACTAACAATGCTCAAGACATTTCCAATGTTAAGCTAAAAAGTTCACTTGTCTTGGCCGAGTCTTTAAAAACGTTTGCTTTCTGGCCCGCGGCTGATGAACCAACAATAGAAATTTCTACCGGGTGAAAACTGCGCCGCTGGCTTTGGGATTTGATGGATTTTGGCCAAAGCCTAGAGTAAAGATATAAGTAATAGCATGACATGCATTTACTTAACATACATGCCACTTTCGGTAGCAATTAAAAATGCATTTTCTATGGGAGCCAACACGAAATTGCAACATTTGTGTTCACACCGTATATTGCCGGACTAAACAGACATTTTGCATATCATTTGGATTGCTTTTGTTGTCTGTTGTTGGTTGGACGCTGGATGCGACCTTAAACAGATTGATTCAAAAGTCAGTTCATTGCTCAATGGAAGTTTTTTTTTATATATAGTACGTAATAGTAACACTACATACATATGTATTTGCTTGATTGTATGCGATAGTTTTTGCAATTTTCACACAATTGTTTAGTGTCGTATGTGGGATTGCATGTCGCATTAAGTTGTTACAAAAACTAATTTGATATTTAATTAACAATGGCAGAAATTGCAAATGTAATTGGGTCACATATGTACATGGCAGGCATTATTTAGCCGGTAAATGGGTCATTCGCAGGCGACAACTGGATGCATAGTTATATAGATACATATGTAAGTATCTTATAGTTAGCTGCATCCGCTGAAGTCGGCGCTGTCGGCGCTGTTGCTCTTTAGCTGCCACAGCAAGCGTCCACTTAATTAAAATTTCGACATTTTCACGCAAATATTTGCTGTTTTGATTGATGTGCTGCTGCCGCTGCTGCTGTAGGGAAACTATTAATTACACGCAAGCTGCAAGATGTATCAATATAACTCTTACTAACGGTTTCACACTTTTTCCAGTTAATACTAAGCGGCAGAGAGACGCAGCGCAACAGGCTTTAATTGCCGTTGCGGCTGCGCCCTGTGGGCCCTAACAAACTGCCAATTCATTGAGAAATTAGCCATGGCAAGACTTACAACAACATTCCATTATTGTGGTCGCTGAAATACGTTGCAACAACAACCTACAACAACACACAAGCCATGCCTCAAACGGAAGTTGTAAACATAAACTTCAGTCGTTTTTTAATATTGTTAACTGATGCTGGCTCTTTGGTTTCATATTTTGATTTGCCTTTTTGCTTGGTAAAAAAATATGAAAAATAAAAATTAAAAATTTGATGCAGACAGTCGGGACGGTGCCCGACAGTGGGATACCCTGTATCCTTATTCTTTATAAACACTAAGTAAGGTAAAATGGTAACGGAAGTATCCACTTTTATATCTCCTTTCATAAGACCGATATGCATGTAACCATTTTCCTATTGGGAGGTTCCAATTGACAAGTTTTCCTATTGGGAAATTGGCTATTACTTTTATACACATAGCTCCAGTATGCTTGGCCCAATGTCGTTGAATTTTGTAACATAGATCAAAAATACATTTATAAATGTCTGTGCCAATTTTCAAATCAATATTTAGGGGGGAGAGGGGGAGCTTGTGGCAATAATTAAGGTAAATCGATTACGGGGGAAGGGGGGGTTGCATTGAAAAAAGGGGATGCAGTTTTAACGTTAACGTCACACGAGACCCCACACCAAATTTTATAACTCTAGCTCACATGTATCCATATCTACATGTAGTGGAATTTTGGCACAGTTTGTTTGCGAAGGGGGGGGGGGGATCTATCCCCTTATACGGATAGACGTACATGGTCCAATCGCTACCCGAGTCAATGATAAGACTTTTTGCCCATGGAACATATGGTCTGCCACGCCTCCTTCTGCCTGTTACATACATTGCACAAACCTATAATACACTTTTACACTTTGTGTGCAGGGTATAATAACTGCAGTTTTCAGTTTTGTAAAAGTAGTTTTTTTAAATTGCGGAAAATTCAAATTGCGCGATAATTGAAAATCAATTTTCGTACACCAAAAGCAAGCTATGCACAACAACAAGCCTGAGAGACTTTTCCGTCGAAGTGTTTCTGCTGTTCAAGCTAAAAAACAGTGTTACTTTGGCAGCATTTGCAGTTTTCTTTGAATAAAGTACGGTTGTAAAAAGCTCTTTAATAACTGTTCATTATTTGCATTTTGCAAAATGTAAAGTTGTCCTTGCTGAGTGTTATATAGCTTAACATTCTGTTAAGTATCTTTTAAGTTCTCTCTCGCTTCGCTGTTAATAATCAGCATAATGTTAATGCCCATGAAGGCAAGTTATTATTAGCATAAGTTACTCTCTTTTTAGATCTCGCACTGTCAAGTCACTGTAGCACGCGCAGCTTGACGTGTTTCTAATCTTGATTCCTTTTTTAGTTTTGCCTCTTATACGATATTTGGGAAACGGGAAATCTAAGTGTTGCCAGATCAAATTTTAAATTGATCAAATTTACGTTCGCCCATAAATGTTAATTGTAACGTGAACATTTTTGTGTCAATATTTTGTTACATATCCGACGTAGTTTTATGACAACAAAGAGTGCATCAATGAAGTTAGTTCGATGCAGAATCACCCTTGTAAATCGCAGTACTCAGTTTGTTTTAAGAATTCAATCGAAGTGCAAAGCTCGTGAAGATCATCCAAAATCTTTTGCCAGATAACTTTGATGATGTGCCTGAACTGATATTGAAAAATCGTCGTATCGATTTATCGTGATATTGAGGCAAACCGCGGCATTTGTTTCCATTTAATATATCAAGGAGACAAGTTTCAAGTTTCAATTTGATCCCCCTGTGTAAGGAACGGTTTAATCTCTTCTCACGTGGAGAGTATAGAGGATATTAGCCAGTTTTAAACAACGTTTAGTATGATACGGAAACTGCCTTCTAGATACAATCTTGCTTGCTAGATACAATCTGAAGTTTGCATCGTGAGATTTGGTATTTTGTTAACGCACAAATAATTGGAGCTTGCTAACCTACAAAATTGAATTAAAATGTCAACATTTTCTTTGACATCATTTATCTCAACAAGAATGCGTCGCTGAACTCAGTTTGCTTTTGTTTTAAACTCGGCAAAACGTTTACCGAAACTCATATATTGTTGAAGCAAGTTTATGGAAATTGTTTATCCCGCAGCAAAGTTTTTGAGTGGTTTACGCGATTCACAGAAGATCGAAGGTCGCTGTAAGACGATGAACATATGGGCCAGCAAAACTTAATGGTTATGCCAGAAACTATCGAACATTTGCGTCAATTTATCAAACATGAGCCAAAACCTTTTCTAAGACAATGGAATTGCATATCTTCCACACATTGATTCATCGTATTTTTACTGAGCATTTAAGCATGAGATAGATGTGTGCGCGCTTTGTTTTGCTTAAACTGACGGATTAACAATAATTGCTGCGAATTCAACATACGAAAAGCATAGTTAAGGAAGTCAAAAAAGACCAAAACTTTGTTTATAACATTGTTACATGGTGTTTACAATGCAATTTTGAAACCAAGCATCAACGTGACGCATGGAAGTAGCCCTACAAAGAAAGCCGCTTGTAAAAATCAAGACAATGTTGATTTGTTTCTACGATTCGAAGCGGTTTATCCACAAAGAATTCATTGCACTGGGACGAAATGTCAATGTTCTGTGCTTTATTTTGGTGCTTGCAGAATATTTGCGCAAAAAAAAGGAAGTTGGCGTTTGTTGCACGATAATTTGCTGTCAAAAATGGCTTTTTTAACATTAACCAATCCCCGTATTCACCTGATATAACATGTACTTATTTTCAGTTCGCTAGGAAGGAAGATCCTAGCTAGCTTGAACACTCATTGGAAATGCTAACTACACAACATCGATCATATTGGTCTTCGAAGACAAGGCAAATCCAATGAGTGTTGTTCACGGACGAAGATTTCAAATTCGTAAAAGTGGCTATCATATCATTAGAAAAACGTTGTAGGCTAAATTCTAATGGGTATGCAACTATTTGTTGGCAGAAGCTTTCGCACAATTAGGAAACATGCAACGGCTAAAAATAGATCAGCATTCATCATGGCAATGCAAGCTCGTTCTTTTTGTGGTCCAAAACGTCGAATTAATATGTCGTCCGGCATCTATTTAACAACCAATGAAGTCTTTTTTGTTTCGGCACATAAGGAACAAATTGCGAGATCAACGGTTTTCGATGGCTCTTCCTGGGGAACATTTTGTATGCCCATAACATCGTTTTCGAAGGAAAATGTCTGCTTCTTTACTTTTCTATTCCCGAAATATAAGAAGCAAATCGTGCGCGCACTACGATCAACTTGGAGTTGATTCCATATGGAAATCGCCATTTGTTTATTCTAATTAAAGCTAATTTTATAAAATCATATCTTCAAGATACATACGACTTGCATGCTTGTATGTATGTGTGTTTGTTTGTTAACTACACAAAATAGTCTAAATAGTTGCTTATAGTATTTGATTTCAATGTAAATTCAAATATTGTTGACATTGACACCTGCTGACATTTTCGTCATTTAATTGTGCGGCCCTCTTTAGTTGTTGTTGTGTTTTATTTTCATTTCGGATTTGCTCGCACACACACATACACACAGACACATGTTGCTGTCGCTGCTGGGCATATCGCACGCTCCAGTGACCCACTAGGAATGCGCTAACCAACTACACACACACTCACACACATTCACACACATTCATACACACTCACACACACTCACACACACCTAGCCGTCCCCGCCAATGCCACAACATACTCTTCAAACTGCACAACTGAATACACACGCTGGACACGGCTTTTTAACAGTTTGTGTCATACTATCTCGGAAAAAGCCTTTCAAACGCTGTCTCTATCCTCTGCTATATAGAGGCGCAACAGTGCCAACTACCACCGGATCTTTTTACGGCCTTTTATCACAAGTTCCGCGCTGCGCTTCAATGGTTTTTCGTTTGGATAAGGTTCACTTATTGCTTATTACACGACACGTTTTGTTTTAACAAAAGTAAAATACAATATTTTGTTATATTTGTTACTCTGTCAACAATATTATTATTATTATTGTTATTATATCGTATATCGTATAAACATTGTATTACATTTTATACGCTGCTTTTTTATTTGTTGTGGCTTCCGTTAGCTGCGTGTGCCCGCCGCGCAAAGGTTGGAAGTTGGAACGCGAATGACTCGTTGGCGCTGCTGGTTCGAGTCGAGCTTTGTGCTGAGGTAGCCGCTGCGGCTGCGTCGTCGTCGTCGTTGTCGTTGTCACTGCACAGTGGGCCAAAGTCGCATATCGTTGGCTGCAATAAAGACGCTATCTACAAAAGATGTTCGCTGTTTTTAATAAAGTTTTAGTAAAGCAACATAGCATGCAGACAATTGGATAGAAATTTTCAGCTGTTTGCTAATTGGTATGAAGTTATTAAGCTGATTTTAGCTGGCAATTATTTTAACTTTAAATAAAATATGCATACATACAAGTTTACTGCTTCGTATAACCACTGTAAATTCTAGTAAACACTCCATTTCAATTATCCGAATAATGTTTTGACTGCTATTTGGGGTTTAAATGTTAGCTCACTTCAATTTAATTGAACAAGTAAATACTTACATATATATATAAATATAAATTTTTTTGATTTCCTCGTTATTATGTATGAATAGAAGTTATCGCTCTATATATACTATACTAATATTGATGTTGTATGTTTCGAAGAAACTGTGCATTAACATTGGTAGTTGTGTTTTTATTGTAATATGGTATTGGGTTTGTCGTTAAAGTATCATTTATTTAATTTAGTAATTCTGAAATAAATATACCTTTTTATTTACATGTTTTTCTTATGGCTTTTAGGCTTTAGAAAGGGAAAACTTCCCATACAGCTTATTTCCTTATGATCTAGAATAACTTTATTTTATTTTTATAATTTTGATGTTGAAAAACTGATTTTTTTATTGAATCACTAATATTACACATGACGTGACAAACGTTACGCGACAAACTTTATTTAATTTTTTAGATGTATGAAACTTAAAATTTGTATTTAATTCATTTTTTTTTTTAGTAATTATTCTTTGCGTTTTGTGGAAAAATTCGATCAAAACAGCGAATAGACTAATGCAATTTCGAAATCATTTTGCATTTAAACTAAACTAAGATGTCAATTTATACAAATATTAATATATTTTATCTCTTTTCTAACTCACTAAAAAGCTTAAGCAATTATATCGCAAATCTTTTTTAAAATAAATGGGTGAAACACACATTCATCTATAATATAGCTCAATATACAATTGTGCGCTATAGTGCTTATCCTATTCTAATATTGCACTTTTCACTAATATTCAGTTTATTTTTCTATTTTTATACATAGTGAATCTAGTTAAAAAGCAAACAAAAAAAATATTTTTTTCGAAATGTTTATGTGAAGTTTTCATAAAATCATCTTTAACTAATTAATTTTACATATAAACTAACTTTTGCGCTGATTTGAAAAAAGAAAATAAAAAAATGAAGTATAAGAAATTTTTTGCGCATTTTATTACCAAGCATCCCACTGTGCTTCAAACATTGCTCGTGGTGTTGTTAGCGGCAGTGCGCAGTTGCCTCTTGCTTCGTCGCTGTGTTGTTGTTTATCTTGTTTCTGTGCATGTTGTTCGTTTGTTGTTTACAGCTGTGCTTCAGGTTCTGAGTTATCAATGCGCCTTGCTGTTTTCTTCGTGCCAGCTACTGTTCTGGCAAATCTTCCAAAAGTAAAGTTAGCAAAATAAGCAAAAGTAAACAACATGCTCCTAAGGGTACGAAACAAGTTCTGGGTTCTGCTGGCGAAACAGCCCGAGGGTTGGCAAACCTGTTTCATATGCTTAGGGTAAAGCGAAAGGGTCAAACTGGCCAAAACTTAACCATAGGTCATGACGACTGCGACACCATATCCCACGAAGTTTTATGTACTCGAATACTACTTACTTGCTTTATAGTTCTATTTTACACTTGATACTTTCTCTCCAGTCTGTCTTTTGCTTGTTCTTTCGAAGACTGTCCGTCAGTCAGGTTTTCCGTTAAGTCAGACTGACAGTTTATCAGACATTCTACAAAGGCCGACAAACAGAACGTCTAAGCGTTAATTTGTATGCATAAGGAAGCGAAAAGATGAAACAAAGTAAAACCAACTGAGTACACAGCTGGACGTGACAGTCAAGCTGCGTATTCAGTTACACAAGTTCAGTTAGAAGAAGTCACGCGAAAGCAGACGCCAAAACAGGGAAAGAGAGAGAGAGAGAGAGAGAGAGGGAGAGAGAGAGAGAGTGACAGAGGGAGAGAACTAAGCATAGATAGTAAAAAGTTTTGGCCAAAGTTGTTCAACGGTTACGCTATGCCCCGAAGACGCCAGCAAGCCCGGAATAGGAAGCGCTTAACTACCTTTCAGAGACATTCAATACGTAAATCCCGCACACTGTCACACTGTCAGTCTGCCATGAATTCATGCAGTCAGTCAGTCAAGTAACAAAAGCAGCTACTGCCGTTGCTTGCATTTTGCAGTTGTCTCACACACTCACTCACACCGTTGGAGCAGTTTGGTCAACAACATTGAACCTGGCCATAACGCGTAGTGCACCTGACTCACTGTTGACCAGTTTTGTGTACTTTTGGCCAACAATTTTTGCGTATTTTTCAGTTATTCCACTCTGGCACTTACTTTTTCGCATTTGCTAGTTACATTCTAGCACTTGTTCTGCATGTTTAGTTGGTAGTAAGTATCTTTGACCAGATCTCTTCTGCTGCTGGCAGTGTTATGACTAAGCCGCTTATCATAGAGTTTATTATCTTAAAACACTTTTTGCACTACATATGTATATGCTACACTGAGGTATGCGCAGAACTTGACAAACCGTTAAGCAGAGCATCCGCAATAGCTCTGCAAAAAAGATATATGTATATATGTATGTGAAGCTAGGAAGTATAAATAAGACGCATACCACAACTCTGACTGGCAATTCCACAAAACTTGGCAGTTGGCAATGGCATTATACCAATTTCCAATTGTGAAAGTAACCAAGTACCTAGTACACATTTTTGTGTATCGACAAACAGTTGTTAACGTATCGAGTTAGCAGAATTGGCCGGCTATTACTATGCCAAATTGGCTCAATTAGCAAAAGTGCAAATGTAGTTAAAACGAGAGAATTAGACCAGTTAATAGCATGCTTGACCAATCTTTAAATTTTGTGCTAACTGCATTGTCAGCTATTTGTAAAAATGCAAAAAGCTGCTAAATTCACTATCAAGTTGCACTTCTAACTGTGTAATGTCGTTTGTTTATTGTCAAAGCTGAAGTAAGTAAGTATAGTTATCTTATCAGTGGCGTCGATGATACATGGTATAAAAACAAGTAGCAAGCTTTGTCAGATTTTTACTTATATGTTTATATTTTGATACAACCAAGATATTCTTAAATAGGTATTCTACCTTTAAACACTCCCCTCTTTTGAGTTATTTTCAGCTTCGTTGCGAACTTCAATAATAAATATATATATATAAATATATAATATAATATATAATAAATATATATATATATATATATTATAATATAATATATAGAGAGAGAGAGAGATTTTTTACGCGTTAGTTTACATATCATGCGTCAAAACAACCTCACTCATTGACTCATTTGCAACAGAATGAAAAATAATGCCCCAAAAATGGGCGAGCGTCGGCAGATGGTGAATACCTTGAAATTCATATACAAACCTTGCGTTATAAGCAACTTCATCCAAAAGTTCCATTATTTGCTGAACAAACAAAAATGAACTATTTCGAGGCGTTGAACTGATGCCGTCATGTGGGTTTTTGATTTGCTCACAATTGACAATGCAAAGGAGATGGATGCTATTCTGATTTTCTTAAACACCATTTGTACAGGGTATAAAAATGTAGGTCTGTTATTGATGTGGCAGGGAGTGAACTATTTCTTCCGAGAACAAGGAGTAAAATAAATAAATAGTCTTAATAGCGAAAACGGAGACGACCACGAAAAGAAAGAAGAAAATCAGAGGAAGAGGACGGAAAGGGAAGTGGAAGTGAAAGAAGAAGTCGAAAAAGAAAGAGAAGTAAATGGAGAATACGAGTAAAAGAATAAGAGAGATAAGGACTAGGATGAGTAGTAGAAGGACCCGCCTAAATCTTAGGAGCATGACGGTTGTTGTGCAAAACATGCAGGGGCGGAATTCCTTAGTTTTATTTAAATATACATAGTACAGTGAGGTTTAATATCCGCCTTAGAGTAAATTGCTTTTTCTCTGTATAGCATTGCACTCTATGTGTTGCTGAGTTTCTTGCTAGAAATCTCTAAACTAACAGGTTTTAGAATTCTTAGTGCCCAGCTTATAGTATACTCGAGTATACTTACAGTCAACATTGTCCAGTACGCTAGCATTCGGTATTCTGAGAAAACTCTTGCCCAATTAAGAGATTTTTTTGACGAGCAATCGACGATTCCGGATGTCTCTTGTTTTCTTAGTAGTTTAGTTAAAAACTACGTTTTTTGTTTAAAAAAACCGCTCAAAATATGAAATTTTGATTATACCAAAAAACATTTCATTTTTCTGTAGGTAAAAACTTTTAAAGGTGTGGTCTCTTATGCCAAACATGCCTTTTATAGGATTCAAACCTTATTACAGCTATTTTTTTAGTTTCTCAGATTTTTTCTTAGTAACCGAATTGTACGTATGAAATCTTAACAAAGGTAAAAAGTGCTGTTCTAAATAAAATTATTTTGGCTTATTGCATATAGCTAATTTTTTTTTACCAGTGTACCGACCAAAGCTCAGGTAGATATTACTTTGTGCATAAACTGCAAATACCAACAGGTTGCGTTCCTTTATCCTTTGCAACTTGATTTTTTACTAGCTGAACCTCATTTGCAGCATCTGTCGAAGCAGCCACTCCCACCTTCGCATTCAAACACTATGCCGTCCATATGTTGGCTTTTACGCAGCATAGGATGAAAATGGGCGTGACTTTAATGCCTGAATTGCATTGTTGGTGTTCAGCATGGCACCAAAGGCTATGAAAAGGATGGCTTCTATGGTGAAGCGTAGTCCTTGGTACTAGAGCTTGCAATAAAAACAACAGAAGGGCATTACCAAATATCGCACATTTCATCTCATCGCTTGAAATATGCTATGCAGACAATCAAGTGGCGCCCTCTACAGTTAGCAGAACTGCTTTGCGTTTGGACAAACATAAAAACAGGGTAAAAGAACTGCAATAACCTAAAGCCAAAGTAACTAAAACTTTTAGTGCGATTTACATGTTATATTTTGAAAATGGGAAATGCAAAAAATTTAATTTTTCTTTGGTTAAATCAAATAAAGACATTCAACGGGGCCGGAATCTATACAGTGCGAAGTTACTGGGTGCAAAATTAACACAATTAGATTCACATTAACAATTTTTGCTGGCTTATTGCCAATAAATAAATATAAAATAAGAAATAAAAATATATATGTGTATTACATTTCTGGACAGTATTTAAAATCATATATCCGTAAAAATAATTCACGATGAACAGGCTGGCAGCTTTTCCCGTTTCCCTAACCAAAACTCTCTGATTTTTGTGTGGTTTTAAAGGCGCAGTATCTACTGCGTGGCCTGTTCCTTGAGGAAATCCCCAATTATTGCATATATTTCAGCGTTAAGCCCAGATTTTAAAGCTATGCAAGTACTGCTGTAGAACATCGGTTGTTTCGCACACACAATTGTTTCTGGCCAGGATGGCCGTGTCGTCAGATAAGCGGCGATGAGCCGGTTCTGTTGGTCCTCTAAGCTGATTTCGTGCCTGTGGGCATATGTGTGAAAAGGGGTAAAGCGTGGACTCCAACTTCCTTCCCTTGGATCCTTTTTCCGAAGTGAGCTTGTTTACAGCTGCAATATGGTGTTTATATGCAAGATAAGTCTCTAGGCTTGGCACACACACTCTACTCTACTCTGGCTGCTGGCAATAAGCTCGCTGCGATGTTGAAGAACTTAAACTCCAGATTGGAAAATCAAAGTAAATTTTCGTGCAAAAGTGTTTTGAGAGCCAATCACATTATACTATGCACTACGTTTTGAAAACAATAAGCTTCACTTTATTGTAGAAGAATCGTCAAGCAAAATCCTGAAGTGTTTCTGAAATAATTCTTTGTTTTTGATGAAAAGGTCATTTGAAATTCGACAGAAATAGTCTTCGAGATGAATATATGAAAATATATGACAATATTGCGTTGTTTTGAAGGCGAAGCATGCACTGCGGGGCCTGGTTTTTTTAGGACATCCCCAACTTTAGGCACAGCTAGGTCATTATCTTTGCCTGCAGTTCGCATGAACCACTTGGACTTGCATCCATATCGCCAGCCAGGAGCTATGCACGACTTTCTTAGGCATAGTTTTTCGCTGGTTGGCAGCCATCTGAACATGACGATTCTGATTTTAAGGGCGCCCGTGACACTGGAGATATGTTTGCCGAATGTACTGCTGTAATGCTCCAGCAGTTCGTCCTATAAGAAGACGCCAGGGCAAAGTTACTTACGCACTTACGCCATTTTGGCGTTTACTGGCAGTTCTAACATTTAGTTATTAATTTTCCGCAAAAAAGTATTGGGATTGGCCAAAAAACTGAAATTTCCAATTTTATGTTTTTCGACAATTTAAGCACTCTGACAACTTTTCCGGCGATTTGGAGATGTTTTTTTGTCTGTGCGTTGTCGTTGTCGATGTAGTGTGTTAGTCGACCAACTCAAGCCTTTCCGCACGTTTATCAAAACAACCGAAATAAGCTAGGAGAAATTTAAACAAAAAAAAAAGAGAAATTCAAAAATTGTGTTACATTATTTACTCTTATAGTTCCTCTGGCGACCCAACTATAGCAACTAGAGTGCTCAAATTCAATAGGAAACCCTTTGAAGACATTCCACACAAAAACATCGCTAAATCGCCGCAACAGTTGTCAGAGTGCTTAAATTGTCGATAAACATAAAATTAGAGATTTTAATTTTTTGGCCAATCCCAATACTGTTTTGCGGAAAAGTAAAAACGGCCCAAGTGCTGTTATACTTGCCATCTTGAAATATTTCTGCTGCTAGCACATATGCAGTACAGTTTGGAAGTCAGACAGACGATTATAATGGATAAAGTTTTCGCCAATATAAAAAAGTGTTGCATACTTTGAGGCAGCGCTTTTTATACTCTTAAGCTTGAAGCTGCTTAAGCGGCCAGACGGCAAAAGTAGTTGACAAAATAGAAAGCAAGCTGATACTTAGTGAGCAGCGAATAACAGTTATTATATGTCATGATTTTGTGCGCTCTTTTTGCGAGAGAAAAGAAACTTGTTTGTACCTGCGCATTGGCCAGTTTAAAGAGAGCGGAGAGCACAGTATACACAGCATCCAACAGCTGTTGTGGAACTTACCATTTGATATAAAAAGGCCAGAGCCAACAGCATTCATGTCCTTTCTCAGTGATTCCTCCCGAGTGCTAATGAAATATAAAAGCAGCTTCAAAAGCTCACACCGTTTTGCAGTTGATAACTCTTGCAAAAAAACATAGAAAGTGTTTTGGCGCATATCTGTGCAAAGTGTGCCAACTCCAAGAAGTTGTTGTGAAGTGATAACAAAACTTTAAGAATTCGTTACATTTTTTGTTTGTGGTGCGTAAAGTAAACACTTAAGAACAACGTTTTCTCACCAAAACACATGCACATAGGGCGAAGATTTAGCGCGCTTTTTGTGTTAAAGACTCTCAACTACAAACGGTAAGTTTCTCTGAATAAGCGTAAGTGTTGAGCTCAGAAGAGCGTTTTACTTCATTGCAATTAAACGCAATTGCTTTAATTGCGAACTAAGGTGAGTTTACGTGTATTTTTAGCATTTCCCGTACGCCTCATTTGTGGCACAAGAGCCAGCTGCTTGTGGCAGCTGTGCCCCTGGCAGGCTGCAATACAAAATATTGGAAGTACTCGTACTGTAGCTCGTAGGGGCAGAGGTAACCTAGCTGGCGGCAACAAGCGGCAGCCAAACAAAACAAAGCAAAAAAAAGAAAGGGGGCTAAAAGTGAAACTAAAATCCATAAATTGATTTTTTAAACACAATTGTTGTCCAGGTGGTTCCAAAGCCCACTTTAAATATTTCTCGAACGCTGCCAAGCAACCGTGCAAATCCGTAAACAAACTCAGCTGCGAAAGCATGTTCAAATCGCGTTGAGAAACTCGGCCTGCCCGAACCCAGGAGCAGTTGGGCAATTGTCTGGCACGGAAAGTGACGGCAGCTGCCGCAATTGTTGGCTGATGACGGAGCGATGCTCCGGTTGGTCACACTGCGGAGAGCTTGTTGGCAGCTTGTGTGAGTGTGTCCGTGTGAGTTTAAGTGTTCGGAGAATTCGTGCTATACGGCTGTGTCTGTAAGAAAATCTGTGACGTAATGCTTGAAGGTTTTTGAACTGAAGTGCGCTGCTCTCTGTTCACACAGCCCCCCCACAGCGAAAGCGACAACATAAGTGAGTGAGTGTCGTTGCATAGAAGAGGGCGTTGAGTTATGCTATCCTAATAGAATGAGGCTTGAATTGTATGTAGGTAATGTGTTTTGAGCAAATGCCAAAGAGAGTGAATGTTGAGGCGCTGTGAGCACTCAAGTTGCGTTGAGAAAAACACACATGCAAATTTAATAAACAAACAACTGCACTCACACTCTAGAATCCAAGCTCAAGTGCATTTACCTTTGCGGCTATGCAAGGGAAATATTGATTTAAGCCATAAACTAGGCCACACTCTTGTAGCATAGTGTAGTGCTGGCACTGTAGCTGCCAATTATGAGCATTATTTATGAAACGCACAGTAAAGTCATTAGCAACTTTTGCAATAAATAGCTACTTATAATTACGATAAAACATTCAACTTTGACAAAGACAACTGAAAGTTTTAATGGCAACTTTTAAGCTTGATGCCCTACAATACACCACTTTCAATTATTCCAGCTTTACACTCAACTACAAATGCAGCGCATACCAAAAACAAAAGAGAAAGAATAATTGCCATTCTTTAGGGTTAAAAAGATCATGAACAAAATGCGACCTTGTCACAGCTTCCACAGCAGCCAGAGAATAAAAATAACTACCAACAAGGGCAAAAAAAAACATACATACAATAAATATAAGAACGTAACCCAAATGGTCACAGCTAAAGCCAAAATAAAACAAGTGAGACAGCTACAGTCGGGACAGACCGACTATAACATACCCTGTTTTCAAATATTTCAGTAATGTCAATTGGCAACAACTTTCTGCGTCGAAAGTATTTCGGTATTGACAGCAAAAGTCTTTATTCTTATTTTTAAATTTAGCGTTTTTTTATAAGAAACAGATTTATAAATTGGTGTTTTTGGTGAAGCTTAGAAGAGGCTCACGTTTGCGCACTGTTGCATAAAACTTCCACAGTTCCTAAGGCGTCCTTTACACGAATCGAGATTTTTAAGCGAGAAAGTGAAAAAAAATTTCGCGCTCGACTGTCAAAATATTACAAATAATCTTACAAAGGCTTCAAATGAAGCGAAGATAACATACGGGCGATATTACCGTGCCATCGAACAGTGCGAGAAATCTCGCTTCGTGTAAACGGCGATAGAAAACAAAAAACTTAAGCCGGGACTCCATGCAAGTGTAAGTACAATTTTCAGCTGTAAGTTTTCTCCAACCTTGTATAATGTGGCGCCATCCAGCATCGAAACATGCATGCTTTTCTTTCCGCTCTCACTGCCAACATAGCACAGAAAAAGAATTAAGCAAGGTTATTTCTCACCTGTGGACGCTGCAATTCAAGCGTAACACCTTCCTCGTTATTGGGTTACGGTCATATTTTGGGCACTCCTCCAGGGGTTTCATTTAATATTTCATTGGGAGGGAAGTTTTTCACGTTGGATATCTTCCATATAGATATTTTATATACAAATAAAAGATTGGCTGCAAGTAAAGAAATAAGGCTGGTTCTGGAAGCCAGATTGACCCAGACCTTCTAGAAAAACGTAACTTACTCTCACTTACTCAGATGGGTAACTGGACACACTAATATTCTCGGGAATGAACTTACGGACAAGCTGGCAAGGGATGGTTCTGCGAACCCACTGATAGGGCCAGACCCTTTTTGTGGCATAGGCAGACGCACCATCAAGAAACTTCTAAGGGAAGCAGCCCAGGCTTTAGACAGGCCAAACAGTTCGCCCGCTCTTACAACCTATCAGGCTTAAGAAACTATCACAGTTAGGAAAGAATTCTATTAGAATTCGCACAGGTCTGCTTACTGCTGACTTAGAGGTCACCTGAGCAAGCTGGTCATCACCAGCTGCGGTAGCTGCAGGTTCTGTGAACCCGAGGAGGAATCCTCCCAGCATATTTTAGCGAAACGTGATGCTCTAGCGTGACGAAAGTTGACGATCCTAGGTGGACACAGGATCTCGCTGGCCGATATGACCCGGTTTGAACCATTCCATATAATTCAGTTTATAACAGAGATAGGACTGACATTGGAGCTGTAAGTTAAGTAGCGGGCACAATAGATCTTACAGGTCGCAGTGCTTTATGCCCCAAATATAGACATATCGTCTAAGAAATTATTATGTGACTAAAAGTTTCCCAATGGTTTTTAAAACGGAAATCTTCACATTTATGAATTCGCCAGTTGGATTTATGAGAGCAAGCTGTGTGGGATTATCTAAGAGATCTATAGTGACACTTATGCTGTGCGTAAGACCTTAGAGAATCCTCGCACAAAATCGACCGTGGTCAGGGAGTGAAAGACCAGAATCAACATGATTTCACGTAGTCTATGCTGGGTTCTTGGACAACGTGTTATCTAAGGTAATGAAAACTAGCCAACAAAGCTCGGCATCACAGTCATTACCGTGTTATGATTCTATTACATTACCGTGCTATCTAAAAAATCTTCAAATGAGTGTTTGGAAGATTTGATTGAAGTGGAACTGCCACATAAGTCTACGCTACTTTCTTGTTATTTTCTTCTTTCGAATGTCGTCTCACTCTTCAAACTTTCTCTATTGGCTATGACAAAATGGGCAAACCACCAAAAATCTCATGTCATCTTTTCATGCTATTTTGGTCAATAGGCAATAAAGACAGATAGAAAAACAAAGAGACGTACTTGGCTACATGGATTTAATTTATCGTGTTTAAGCCCGTATGGAGAATGCCGGCATCCTCACATTATCGCTTTGGGTTTTTTCATTATGTGTTTCCAAGTCTCCGTTGTTGGCCCAATTCAAAAGTCGTGGGCAAAGTACAAAATGCCCCCTCTCCCTCTCATAGGGCATGCTCGTGCTGATCATTTTGGTACATACCTCGATGGTACTTAAGCGTTTGCTTTTAAAAGTTTTACATATTATAACTTTATTGCACTAACTTAATATACCCCTAACCCTTCAGCTAAAGGGTATAAAAATGAGGGAAAATAAAAGTCAAATACAGGCATCAATTCATTAAAGGCCAGCTGGCAACGTTATAAAGAAACAGTTAATTACAAAGGTCCAATTAGAAAACTGACAACGCCAGTAAAAAGCTAACACTAAAGGAAGCCAGCTTTAATGCAATTAAAAGGGAATCTTTCTGACTGCCAAAATCTGAAAAAATCCCAAGCATGCCGCCTAGATAGTAGCTAGCGAAGCTGCATGCTAATTGAGATGTGTACGCCAAAATGCTGTAACAGCAGAATTGCATAATGGACGCCCGGAGGGCACTGCAGTGGCCGCAGCGGCAGTTGTACTAGTCGTCCGTCCGTCTGGCAGTGAGATAAAAAGACAAGTGCCTAGTCATTGTGGTGTGGCATCTACAGCGACTGTGACTGCGACTACTGGTGGTGCAGCTGTGGCTGCGGAAGTGGCAATGACAGAAAAGTTGGCTGATAACACTATGGTACAAAATTTAAAAAAAAAAAAAACACTAATACTGTTCACACAGGATTAGTTTTTTTATGCACAATGGTTTCCTGATTACTATTTCTTTCTTTTCTGCATAGTTTTTTATTTTTACCACCGTGGAACTTGGTCGTCATAGTAGTTCACTGGGTCCGGACGCTTAACTTTTTGATTGGAGCAAGCAACTTTAAAAAGTTAAGACATCCTCTTAAAGCGATTTTTAAAATTTGAGTTTCATTTATGTTGTTTTTTTTGGGATAACTATTGGCGCAAACATCTATAGGAAGCAGAAGCACTCGTAGCCGTCATGCTCGGATGGTGTGATGCTCGTATGTCTTTAGGTCGCATGTTAACGGGATTGGGCTCTCGTTAGCACATATGAATGTTAGATGTCGCTGACATATGAAATAGATATTGCTCAAACATCTCTCACGAAAATTGAGGCTGTTTAGAACAGCCTTTGGTGTAAAACCGACGCATATGCCTCGTACATGCCGTGATTGTAGTATATCAATAAGCTTGAGATGGCGCTAGCTTAGAAGCATGTTAGATGGTGACACATTTAGCAAGTCATGATTCAACTATAAGAGGTTGAGAGTTGTGACAGTGATTCACATTTCCAATAATTTGTATGCTGTGTTGGTCCACCTGTTCATCAAACTTGGCACAAATCTGACAATCACATCATTTTGGGCCGCTATAAATTCATAGAATTACACTAAGCAGCATCTTTTATTGAAATAGCTTTTATATTCAAAAACTGTGCTAGAAAATGCAAATCAATTGTAAGATTCGCAATCAGTGACGCCAATTTTATCGGATAAGTTAGGTTTTAGCTAAGGGCTTTAGTTTGTTGACTACTGTGGACGCTAAATCCGATACTTTATAAGATCTTGTCTTTTCCGAAATTCTCTCATAACGTCCCTATTTCACTACATTATTTGCTTTAATAAATTTCAATTTATCGCCATAAAAAGGAATATGTAACAAACTTCTTGTAATATTTGATTCAACCTCTACCACATCAAACAACCGGACATAAAGTATTCCGCACAATCCTTTGCTCAACGAACTCAAATGACTTATAGGCCTATATGACTCAGTTCCGGCTTACCAAGCTTTAGTATCATGAAAGCAATGGAATATTTCCCAGCATAGGATAGCATTAAAAGTCTTCAAAATGAAGTACAACGCTTTTTCCAGCAGACCTGTAAGCGTACAATTGCAAATCCTGTCCGCAACTGGGGCATTTTTATTAGTTAAGATCTTAATCGTACCCTGCAACTCAGACAGAGTAAAAGTAGCAATAGGAATCACATTAGGACTGGGCCGTACTTCGACATATCAGCGGTAGAGGTTGAAGGATCTCTCTTAAGATGCACCGCCAGAGTCTCAACATGCACAGGATCAGTGTGACACCAATAACTAACCTAAGATCTTTGGGCCTTTACGCATTGTCAAAGACGACATGGACGTACGCAAGCGAATGCAGATCTCCGTTGGCTAGGTCCTGTTGTGCGTATAGATGAAGAAGCTCCTACGAGAAAGGTCTTCAATGCAGGAACCAGGTAGTAAGCACACTAGCTTCTTTTGGTATTTCCTCCCGTAACCCAGTAATGGGTTTTTAATAGCCAGCTAAGAGAACAAGAATAATACATTTAGTATATCTTAAAAGAGAAAACTATGCATCGTTGTGAACATCTGTGTTAACTGATAAAAAAAGACCCATTCCCATTTGTAGCCTCTCTATTTTATGCTTCAAATAATTGATAAACTTTGAGTGTTCAAAGACGAATATGACCAGAGCAGGGATGAAATCTGCAATCACTTTGGCTATAATCTAACAGTTTAAATATTTGAAAAGGTATGTCTTTGCCCTTTCTAACACCGCATGACCTTCACCTTTACAAAACTGTATGTTAGGCCGCTTCAAAAGTTTCGAACCCATGCAGCATCGTGTAATTGAATATGGAACGTACTTTCCTAGCATTATGATCTAAACGATTAATTGCAACTGAACCCAGCAAACGCTCAACCAAATCGATGGATTTGCAATGATTTATGAAAGTCGAGCTTCTCAATTTCATCTCTCCGAAGACGAACACTAACGAGTCATTTGAGTAATGTTGCAGCGACGCCAGTTTTGCTTGCAAGACTTTAAACTTTAATGAAACACAGCAATGTTGCCTTAAAAAAGAATCACTAAAAAAACCTCTACATAGAAGAGATCCTTATATTTTTAGTCAGTGGAGTGCAAAAATGTCCTAGTGTAAAGTAAATCTCATTTCTGCTCTGAGAGATTGCAATTTGTAAAATGTGACGCGCGCAAAAGTATGCAATGGTTTTTCCCCAAAACTTTTTTTCGCTTTGAGAGCTGCTGCCATCAGCGCTTTAACAACTGGTGCAGAGTTTTTAAACTTTGCCAATGAAATTTATGGTAATTAATCTTGTAAGCTAAGACCAGGCCTAAGCCAGGCGTTTCTATCTATGTGCATATATACGTATATATCAATGAAACATTTTTTAATTAATAAATAAATGTCGTGGAAATTATAGCGCATTAAAGCTGAACAAAAGCTGTATAATTAGGCGATTTAGCGCGGCTTAGTCAGCAGTCATGACAAACGCGCTACATAAACAAGAACAACAATCATTTAGTACTCACAATTACACTCCGACCAACCTTAATGATAAGCCCATTGCCGTTTGTGGCACATCCGTCTGCCGAAAAGGAAAGCAAAAAGCAAGTGGAAAAGCGGAAAGCTCAATTTTCACAAAGCGTCACAGCGGAAGTGCCACCAAAATGGCCCAACAACAGCATCAACAGCAAGGCAGCTCAACATTTTGCCAGTTAGAGCATAGCTGCACACACACACACACACCCACACACACACACACACACACACACACACACATGCGTATGTATGTACAACTTGCATTTCCATATTATGTTTGCTGATTTTTCTACACTTTCACTCGATGTGGCCATAAAAATGTGCTTGTGATTGTGCTTGATTTAGGTTCCATAATTTCATAGCCAGATCCTAACGAGGGGCATGTGCTGTGCTATATATTTTCTTCCTTCGGGCTTTTATCTGTTCGCATGCCAATTTGTGTGTGTTTTCTTTTTTTTTGGTCTGAAATTGAAAAAGGTGCTAAGCCCATTTGAGTAAATGGCAAACATAAATATTTCATCTACGCATAGCCAGGCATAGCAATTGACGGCTTATGCTGCATAAGTAGGGTATTTTGGATGCTTAGTGAATACATAGTGTAACAGCTTCTGGGCCTTATTAGCGCACATAGCACTATATGTATTACCACTACCATCAATGCTAAGTGCTCTAAATTGCATTTCATATTCACACACACACACACACACACACACACACACACACACACAAATGCAATTACAATCGCAAATTCAAATGCCAACGCAATTTTCTCTAACAATTGATAGTGAAAGTGCATGTAGAATGCGGCAATTCAAACCCTACAGCCTTTTGTTTAACATTTAATGAGTGAGAACGAGCTGTTTAACTTTGCTGTGTGTGTGAGTGTATCTGTGTGTGTGTATCTGTGAGTGTATCTGTGAGTGTATCTGTGAGTGTGTGTGCTTATGTCAGTGTGTGCGTGCGCATTTAAAGGATTACGAAGTGTTCATGCTGCATTCGAAGCCATTAAACGCGTATGCTCTGAATTGTGCACGCACTTGGCATTGTCTACCTCACAAATAACACAAATGCAAACCGAAGTTTTCCACCCACACACACACACACACCACAAGAGCGCTAGCAAACAAAACCCCAAATTCATTGGCATTCCACCCATCGGCTAGCTTCGTGGGACGCCCTTGCTGTCTAATGGAGAACTGTGTGTGCATTGTAGTACTTAGTTGCCCGACAAATGCCACAAAACAATTATCATAGACCGCGCAGCAGACTCTGAGAGGGCAGAGAGAGAGCGAGAGAGAGAGGGAGTGAGAGTTAAAGTCTTAAACAACTAGTCGAACTGTGCGGAATGTGGTTTCCAAAAGAATGTATTTTTGCATGCTAGTTTTTACAAGTAAGAGTTATTAAATTCCTTTTCAGCAAAACTACGCAAGCAAAAATAAGTGAGCGTGCTTTTCTGACTCTATTGTAGGGCAAAAGGTCTTTAGGTTGTGAATTGCGGTTAAAGCCGGTCTTGATCAGCAAACACGCTTCGTTCAACGATTACACTATCTAAACAAACTTAGATGCGCAACTCAGGTAGATGTGTAACAAAGCCTTACGCTCCACTCCCGAGAGGTAGACATGTCCTTCTTCTTCTCCTCCTCCTCCTCATCTTCTCTAACTTCAAATTCAGCTCCATTTATGCACAACTTCATATCTGCATTTCTCCATATCTTCATATATTCATCACTTCATATCTGTATATCTTCATATCTTCATCTCTTTATATCTCCATATCTCCATATCTTTATCTCTTCATCTCTTCATCTCCTCATCTCTTCATCGCTTCATGTCTTCATAGCTTTATATACTCATATCTTCATATCTATATTTCTTGATATCTTCATATATTCATATCCTCATTGCTTCACATCTTCATAACTTCATTTCTTCATATCTTCATATCTTCAACCTTATCAATCAAGAATGTTGTTAGCGACTCTGCTTTTAGTTCTGTAAGTTACTATCACTCTTCTATGAAGTTATGAGTAGTATTGTACTTCGAAAATATAGAGAACCTTACTGCTGGCACAACGGATACCCGAAGTTCTCAAGGCAACCCGCAGTCGAGACTTTGACAGCGACAGTACCAATGATATAACCCAAAGAAAAAGTGGGCTCATACATTCGCACTCCGTGCACGGATTTTCCCTCTGTGGCCCTACCTTGCTGCAAAACTGTAATAAATGACTACTCCATCGATTCTATATTCGTTGGTGTGCAAGCTAAAAAGTACGCCGTTACTTCAAGTGGTACTTATAAGCCGTGAAGTGCAACCCTTGCCCGACACCTTCAGCCGTGCTCCGCCAGTGCACAAAGAGAATGCAAGGCTATTCGAGTTGCAACTTTGTGGAAAGAGAGAGCTGTGAGAAACGACCGAGTCTGGTTTCAGGTGCACACCATTCACGGGGAACCCAAACAAACATATAACATGCACAACATTCGACGTTAAGTTTATTTTAAGCGGAAATGATGAATTTAACTTGTCTTATTCGTCAGATTTAAAAAGCAAAGGTAATAAAAATAGGCGATAGAGATTTTAGAATATATGTACTTCAAAGCACTTAAATGTACTATATGTTAATTTTAAGTGTTTTATACCTAGGTTCAAGTGGAATTTATTAATTATACTTTGTACTTACTTGCGATATAAGCTATCTCTCAGTGGTTTGCCGTTTGCATAAGATAATTTTAATCGGGGCTGCACAATTGTTCTGAACCAAACAGGTTTGAACACGGATATTTGGACATTTTTGAGAAACCTCATTGGAAAACGAACGTAGCATTTTCTTATTTTGACAGTTCGAAGTAGACTCTCAAAATAATTTGAATTTACTTTTTCGGAATAATAGTTTATAGCTATACAGTAGTCAAGTTATAAACAGCATATGTCAACAAACAACACAATATATTGACCGATAGGTGGCGCTAAAGTGATTTGGAACTTCTGAAGTGATCAACCAATTTCCGATTTCTTTACGGTTTCCGAAAAGAGTACAAAAATTAGGTCAAATCTGAAAAAAAAAAACATTTTAACTAATTTTGAACATTTTTTTATTTTGCAGCATCGTTTCATTAATATTCTGGATACAAATCCAGATGAAAATTTTTGCATAGCAATAGTTTACTCAATTTAGTTTAAGTAATGTCTTCCGAAAGTGTTATCATAAGCAAAAGCGCGAAGAAATGCGCCATTTCATAGAGATTTTAAATCGTGTCTAATTTATCATAATGTGCTAGTGATAAAAAGAACCTTTCGATCTATTGGAGATGGCGAGTTGTACGAACAATGCATTTGGAGAGAGCAGGGAGCTTGTGGGCTAGTGGGCTATGGCGACTGAAGGCTTTGCTCCCTAGCATTTGGCTAAGGAACAATTTGTGCACCCTTTCTCGCCAACTATATGAGAAGAAATATGAGTGAAACTTATTTCATTGTCTAGGGAATTTCAATAAGAGTAAAAAGAGTCAAAAAAAAAGTTTTATTTTGTTGATAAAAAAGATCTACCAACAGACAAAAAAGGAGGTTGTGAGCGAAGCGAGAAGAGGATGAGGAAGATTAAAAGGAAGAGGACGAGGAAGAGGATGCGAAAAAGGAACGGGAATAGAAAGAAGATGAAGAAGAAAGAGAGGAAGGGGAACAGGAAGAGGAATATGCTTCACCTCGAGCGGGGCACGGCGGTTGGCGAGCGTAGCAAGCAGGGGTTGAAGCCCCCTAGTGTATATAAATTTGATATCTTCAACATGACTGGCTATAACAACTTGTTACGGCCTGATGTAGGGCACTCTTTTGCACTACGTGATAACAAAAGGAGTGAGTGTGGCCAGACTTTCTTCTCAGTAGTTTCTTCGTTTATACGTACAACATGATCGATCCAGCGGATTTGCTAGATTTTAGGGCGCTTAACTATGTCAATGTCGTCGTAGAGCTCGTAAAATTTATCGTTCCATTAACTACGCTTAAAGGTCCAAAGATTGAAAACCTTAACAAATCTAAATACATAAATTCCATGGATGCGAAAAGCGTAGTACTAAACACTACTTTAAGTACAAATTTGTCACAAAGCCCTTCTATAGCTTTTCAGCCCTAATTTTACTATATGCTTTAAAGTGTTGCACTTGTTTAAACGTGACAACTATTAAAAGTACCGGTTTTGACCTGGTATTGCCCATAGGAATTTTTCAGCTAATGCTGTTTATACAGCCGTTCGCATGATATCTCTACTGACTTTGAATATTTACAAAGATAACACAGTAATCAGACTAATAATATGCAATTGTCGAGCGAAATCAAATCCTCTCGAGTATCATTGTCACACTAAACGTTTATCAGTAAACAACAGATTACACGGCAAGAGAACACAAAAGCTTGGACTGATTGCAATTCAAACAAACCCGGGAGCTCGTAGTGCTAGTTACTACTAGACGGCGGACGTCCTACAAGATAATTAAACTTGTGCTCTCTTATAAAGTGCTTGCGTATTTGTACGTAAGTATTTGTGTTATAAATAATGAAAAGTAATAACTGGCTTTAATCGAATAATGACCCCAGACCACTTAGACATGCTACATTCTGGTGTACGTACATATGTGTGTAGTAGTGGCACGGGGAAGTGTACGTAAACAAATTTTTTAATAAAAATCACTTTTGGCACGGCACAAAAAAAGTGTGTAAAGAAATTATGGAAATGCCAGTACAGATCATACGTACAGTAAAGTATATAAAAGGGGAACTTGGGCTTTACTTTCTAGTATATACATATGTAAAAGAGCAGAAGAACGAGAGATTCAGAAATGTTGAAACAATCATGCATTATGACAAAGAAGTGAAGTCAGGGCCGGACGTCAAAATTTCTGGGTCGCTGATTGCCAAAGGATGCTTTTGTTGCATCCAATTTTTCACAGAGTTTGTTATGAAATCTATATAGTTGAAAATGGTATAGTATTCTAAAAAACGAATCGGCATCGACAGCAGGTATGCACTTGTATTTGTGTGTCAGAAGAGAAGAGTTATCATACAGGCAACGCGTTTTAAAGCTGCAAAGAGAGCACACCAAAACGTGACTGTGTTAGTGTAGAGAGCGACATGAAACAGTTTGCAAGCTGATTTTTATCTCTTACAAGCACTGAATCAAGCTTTCGGCCAGCACTTCGGCCGTGCCGAAAGTTCGCCCCGTAAGCATGAGGTAATGATAAGAAGTAGGCGCATTTCGCTGTTCCGTCATTCGCCAGGAAAGAAGAAAAAGCATGTGACGTCACGCGTTCAAATTTTTTTCTTTACTTTGCATTGTGTGGCTCGCACGTTGCTTAGGTTCTGTTCATGCTAACGACAAAGCGCACAAAAGTTTTGATATTGTGACGTACTACATATGGGAAGAGAGTATATGCACACGGTAAGTCACCTACTCTTTAGCTTCATTACCTACTGCCCTGTGTGGGCTGTGGAAGCACAGGCCTATTTTAAAGCTATCTCTTCTCTATTAAGAATTTACTCTGGCCACTCTCTGACTAACATATGCTCTGCTGCCAATGCCGACCACTGATTACATTTTTTTTACACCACGAAACAAAGAATACATATTTACACTACTTATCTGCTGAAGTCAAAAAAGTTATTAATGTAAAGGCTTGTTTAGCGTAACCATAAATTTACAACTATTTAGTAGTACTACGCTTATTGTCTACTGGAGGCATAATAAAACGCTAAGTAAAGGTACAAATCGTGATATTATATTGTTGAAGAATTTCATTTCTTAGCAGAAAAGTGTGTACTGATCGAAAAACACTTGTTATTTACACATCTTAGTCATAACTGATGGTGGTAGGAGGTGGTAAAGATAATGATTACGTCATCACAAATTCTATAATATTAACGTTGTTGCGCTTGTAAATATCATACTTTAGATTTTTACAAAAATCACTTCTTGATGCAGAAACATTGTAAAGTCCGTAACTCTTCACTTGGTAAAAGAGTAAAAACGAAATCGTCATAGTGACGTAGATAGTTAAAGTTCAAATATGGTAATAATATGACTAGCCAAAGAAAAGAAAATTAAAAATAACGATACGATATTCTAGCGCAAGAGCGTTCATATGTTCAACCAAAAAATAAAGATGAAGTACAAGGTTATATTCCCCGTATTTCAAAAGATTAAGGATGGAACAAGCAGTATAAGAAACTAAAGTGCGTCTTGAAATATGTTTCAGAAGTATTTTAGTGTTAAGTATTCGTATGTACAAAACGATACTTTGGTGCTTAATGACAAAGCGCTGATGAGTTCAAAAACGGGCAAAAATGTGACATATGGAACGCCCCTTACAAAATCCCCTGACATTTTCACATAAAATGCTAAGACTTTGTTTCTAATTTTCCTTAAGATTGATTGAGTGACTTTTTCACACTTTCAATATTTACCTACTATTACTTTTATTTGCGCAAACATTATAAAAGCACGCATTATTTTATAATGCGCCCAAGACGCCATTTCGGCTTAAACCGGCCCTTACTAAAGTAAAGCGCAAATAAAGTTGAACGGGTTAAGTGATGTAATAAAAACAACAACGAGACAGGAATTCTGGCAAAGAACTGAAAACTACAACAAAGACACGACGACATACAGTGAGCACAGAGTTGAAACTGTTGTACAGTAAGAGACATAATCCATAAACAATCTATAGTACAAGTAACGCAACAACAACATGGTGCGTCACGGCGAGCTTTCACTGTGATGTGTTTTTGTTGCTCTTGATTCAACGGACACTTTTTTCAATGCCGCGCCAGTAACAAGTTAATCGCCGCAATACAATACATTCGTATGATTATAAGCACGTGTGTATGTAAGTACAGCTATACGTATTAATAAATACTGTTATGTTTGTACTAAAAACAGCTGTTCAGCAACTGCACAACCGAATGCGAGTGCGAAGCGTTTTGCAAATCGACTTACTTATGGAGACCGCTCAACGGGTTTTGCATTCAGTACCGATTTGTGCGTTCACGTTTGCGTTTTACGTTCTCGCAAAGTCCAGTGCCAAGGGACAGACCTTAAAACGCGTTGTCTTGCTGAAGCTCTAAAAACTTACTTAAAAAGTTGTCGCTTTGTTTTACACTAATGAAGAGCAAAAAACAGGTGTATTAATTCAAAACAAAAATGTACGTGCTAAAAAAAAAACCTCGTTTTATAAACTTTGATTTGTTTTATTTGCTAATTTTAATTGTTTGTTTGTTTATTTGTTTTCGTGATTGCCATCACAGCTGTGTGGTTGGTTACTTTGCTGAACATGCCGCGCGAGTGTCAACTAATCGCTTGTTAAACAGCTCGAAAGTTTCAAAGAATCGATACGCGGAGAGCGAGCAGTTCCATAACATAGTATAGAGTTGGTAGCAACATCTGGAATAGTATCAAAAGCGACCAAAGCTCTTGAGAAGCATAATAACAACAAAAACAACACCGACAACCATAAGTATGGTCTGACTGCCTCTTATCGTGCTTTGGTCCAATACATATAATAAGTGTACATATGATTGTTTTTCGCCGAATTTTGGTTGTTGTTGTTTCTTACAGTGACGTTATAGTTTGGTCGAGAGATCGTTTTATCTGCTAGGCCTATAAAAAGCGCACTGCTCATCGAGCCGCTCATTTGTTTGCTCATCAAATACTTCTTAGATATCATTAAGTAAATCAAAAGTTTTACAAATTTACATTGTTGACTTTAAGCAAATTGGGTAAATTAAAAGAGGTGCAGCGTGGGTGACACAGTTTTCTACCCAAATGTTGTAGTTCCCTGCAATTCAGCGTTGCAACGCCTTTAGACTAATAGTGTTTTTCATAAAAGCCTCTCAGTTCTTTGCAAAAAAACAACACTATGCAACATAAAAAAGCATATGTCAATTTGGGTCCGAATTCGAAATCAGCGACCAAATTTACCGAAAAAGCCATGTTTTAGCTTTACATTGAGGGCAAATTTGTTGCATAGTGTAATCATCAAACCTCTCAATGTTCACCGCAAAAACCGCAAACTTATCATCTATACTGAGTATAATAAAAACTATTTTAAAACCAGTCAACGTTTATCTTCATGGATTTACGTTTAAATAAGAAGAAGAAATCAACATTCGGTTTTACCCATAATTTGCCTTATAATTACAAAAAGCGTCGATCATACGATTTCGACGCCGTATTATCAAAGCTATTGTTATAATCGTGGTGAATTTTATTATTAATAACTGAGTGGGTTAAGGAGTTACTAACATATTTTATAAGCACACTATTGAAGTGAAATTTCTTAGGATTAGAGTTTAGTGCTTTAAGCGAAGAAGCAGCTGCCAATGGACATGCACGTGACAGCCAGGGTTATGCACGTGACAGCCGTACGTCTTAAATTAGGTGGGGCTGCCAGGCTATCTGCCTAACACATTTAGGTCACTCCTTCGCCGTTATCCAATAGATGCGAAATCATTGGGGAGACCATCCAGATACAGAGATAAAATCTGCAATCCTTTTAGGTCTAATTTCCAGCAGGTTTGAGATATTATTTAAAACGCAACTACCTTGATAGCCTGATACCTTGATTTCAGACATCGAATTAGACATTGATCGATTTAATAACCGCTTGGCTGTCACTATAGATATTCATCTTGCTCGACATATTACCCGAGCTCTTTAGGTTCGTTAGTGCTGCATACTGCAGTGATCTGGAACTTTAAAACTATGCCTTATAATGAGCTCTGAAAATACACGATCTAGAACCCGATCATCTAACTTTGATCCATATGTATGAAGAAAAATTAAAATTGGGTTATAACTTTTTTGATTTTTGGATAGCATAACAGTAGCATTATATTTATGTAAAAGGTCGGAGCCGTGAACAGTATGATATAGGAGATATGAGCAGGCAAAGAGTGATACATGACGCGACAGTTTTGCAATCCAACTAATCTTAATATTATGGACTAATGTTACTTTATATTCATAAATTTTTGTTGAATAAAGTGTTTTATGTTTTTTTATTCAAGCAATATTGCTGACGTAACATATGTTATGTGACACACTGTTTCCTTTATCATATAAAAACGCAAATTTTGATTTAGAACATTGAAAGAATGTAATGTCAGTGCAATCGTAATTCTAATTAAGATTTTATTTTCGGGTCTTGGTGGACCTTTTTCTGTAAAAATGACCAAAAACATAAATATGAATGTTTTACTAAGTCAATGTCATTGTATTTATTTATTGCTACTGAATGCTTCCTGAGAAATGTTTCAATGTGCAGAAAAAGCGATTATCGACCAGAAATCGAGAGATGTCACGTTTACACAGACGCTCTCCTCGTGTTCGACCTTTCCAATATGAACCAGCTTTTGTTTCTCAATCACCCTCGTTTCTTCAGCTACCGGCAAGTGTCGAACATTTTCAGTTTTTAAAAGAGTAATGACTAATAGCTTCATATTTTTGGAAAAATAAGGTTAATAATAGCACTGGTCAATCATTTTAATGATCATTTTTGGAATTGGGATCGCCATATCATGCTCTAAAGGAAGCAAATCATAACCAAACAGTTTGGCTTGCTGCAGACAGTCGGGATTGTGCCCGACAGTGGGATATCCAGTACCCATTTTTCCCATGAAAGGGGATACTTATATGTTTTAAAGTTTCTTTCCGATTTTCATCATTTTCAAACAATAACAGTGTGCATGTTTTATGGTGTGCGGGTGGATTTTCGAAAACAGCCGGTTTTCGGTAGTCGTGTCAGACTTTTTTAGAAAGTATACACACATAATGTTCTAGACATTCTTATATCAAGCGTAAATCGTTCATAAAATGAGCTCATTCTTCTTGATACAAGAACATAATGTCTTTATATCATGTACAAAAGTTCTTGAATTAAGACCAACACGTTCTGAATACCAGAACAACGGTCTTAATAATTCCTTGCTTAACTTGACCAGTTATTTGTCAGCAAATGGATTTCGGTAATTTTAAACCGCTTGTTTCTATCAGTATACAAATCCGTTTCTTTGCAATATTAATATTTTTTAATTAGTAATGAACTATTGCATTTATCTTTAGGTAGTTAAGTGAGATTTAGCTTGCTTATTGTATGCCCGTTGGCTGCTCTGAACTAAAAGCTAAGATTTGCATTGCATTTGTATCTTACAAAGATAAGATACCCACCCGCAAAGCGTTTCACTTGATTTTCGTTACAGTTTGTTTTTCCCAAATATTTCGCTAAGGAAGTTTCTCTCTAAAAATTGATTATACAGTTTGCTTAGCAGCTATTTTTCATACTTAATAATACCTATATTATGAGGAGTGACTGAGAGTGAGGAATGAAAGAGAATCGGGTGTGAGGGAGAGTGATATCTGAGGGAGCGTAAGGAATGAGAAGTGAGGAGTAGTGCAAAATTACCTCTTGACTTCTATTGCGCCCCCTACTGAGCTCGTAGCTCTTCTATAAATATTGTTTCTGAGATAATCACACACAATCTAGACATATTTATCCAGCTTAGTACAAACATTTACAAGGGAATTACAGAATTAATTGCTATTAATAACATTAAATTTGCAAATTAAATTCAAGAGCACAATGTAAAGTGAATTCAGTAAGAGTTTAAGACGCAAAGTGCATATAATTGTTATTCGTTATCGGAAGTGTGCAAGCTGCATAACCTCGTTTCCCGTCAGTCTTAGTGTACTTCCTGCTTGGGCGGATCTTTGCCAATTTATTGGTATGCGGCCGTGCTGTTGCGTAGTTAGTAGGTTTCATTTGAATACTTTGTGATGCTGCTGACCTCTTTTCGTAGAGATGAGAGACCTATTCCTGTCCAATTTCCGCTTTTCATCTATGTAAGAATTGGGATAACTATGCGACAAACTATTCTGAATCAAAATTTACAGCTCGACAGTACCTCGTATCGCTCAGCTGTAGTTGCTTTATGATACTATTGAAAGTTTCGATGACGTGGATGAATTGTCCTCTTATCTTCGATTTACTTCTACTACCTTCAAGCAAAGTTAAGGTCTGCCGACCTTTGATACGGACGCATTGCCTTCTCTAGATATTGACAGAACTAGCCAACATTGCCATACACCTTTAGCGATAACAGTAATCTGTACTATTGTACCGGGAATCCCACATTTGTCTAATGTAAACAATATTGTGGTCTAGTCAACAGACGATGTCTGCGGCCTACGACACGTATTGTACGCTTCCTAGCACACCCTTAGGGTGAAGGCATTTCAGCGAAAAAATTTCCATTATCTTCAAGATTGAGTTATATCTGGTAATTTCCTTCGTGCAGCGACTTAGTTTTTCCCTTAATAGTAACAAATTTGTCGGCAACATATTACATTGATTCTATTGGTATGTGGTATGTCCAGTCGGTGCTTCGATTTTTAAGGTCATTCTTAGGACAAGTTTAAAGAAAATACTGTACTTCAAATTATTTTAGAACATGGTATATAGAAAAGCCTAAAGTTGTTAGAAAACGCTGCAATGTGCAATTTGATACAAAAATGCTTTGTCTTGAGTTTGGTTCTTATTTTTATCTTCTCAAATGGCCGAGTAGATGTAGTGCATTACTCCAGCCGCCTCTGCTTAGCCCATGTCTTATCCACTCGGTGATATTAAAGGTAGTTAGTGCGCCATCTAACTGGTCCTTCTAATGGAGATACAGCCTGCCCCTTAGACCTTTCTTCCAAAAGACTCTGCTTCCATTCGCACATTGATTATCTCAATAAATGATGAGTGTTACTTACGTCTGGAGAGTGATCATTATTTCTTATTTGCCTATTGAGACCAGGGTTGCATCGATGATATCCCTGCTAACATACTACTGTGTTCAAAAAGTAAGGTGAATTTTTAATTGCTAGCCGATTGGGCAAACCTCTTTATTTTTATCTTGGTTCTACTATCAGCAACAACAAGACTAAAAGAGATTTTGGCGATTTTTACAAGGTTTGATTTTATTGAGTTTCGTTTTGTGACATGAAATTCTAGTTGCAGAAACGTTTGGGATCTTTCAGGTGGCCTTTGGTGAATTGACTATGTCGCAGACAAGATTTTTAATTGTTTTTATCTTCAAAGAAGACAGAGAACGTGTTGATGACTTGAGTCGATTGCCAATTAATGACCTTTTCAATATGGTTGGACTTGCGATTGCATCAGTTCAAAAACTTTTGAAGTATCATTTGGGCCTCAGAAGTGTCGAATATTGGTTGGTACCGAAAATGCCCAAAAATCTTTTTAAACGGCATTGATTTTTCGAGATTTTTTCCCCGAAAATTCCACTTAAATCGTTGCGCAACCGTCTTAATCACCTGATTTAGCTCCGTGGGACTTCTGGCTGTGTACCGAATTATAAAAACCGATCCGTTTTCAACGTAAATCGCCTCGCACTTTGAAGGCTATATCAGAAAACGAATTTTTGATGAGCTTTTCTGACTGAAAAAAAAAGGTGGTATAAGTGCATTGTATAGAAGGGCGAGCACTTTGCAGGGAATGAACTTTATTCAGATGATTAAAAAAGATGTTTAATCTCTTATAACAAAATCAACTTTCTTTTTGATGGTTGCTTCAAGGTAGACGAAACGGTTACGATAACTCTAAACTACAGAATTGTCTGCTTTTAGATATCATTCGTTTTCTATTTGGCAACAAGAAAGTAGTTCATCTTCTGAAGATATTGCTCCCACATCGGAGGGAAATAATCACAAACATAGACCAAGGCGAATAAATCCACTGTTGAAAACTACTTAATAAAGCAGCCTAAAAGGTTTTAAAAACTTCGCATTGTAGTAACCTAAGCGCGTTAACAACACTGGCTACAAAAACATTCATTTATAAATAGCGTTACCATGAACACCAAATTCCAGCCCCAGTAATTCAAAATTGTAATTTTAATGAGCTAAATGGATTGAATGCTGTATTTAACAGGGTTAATTTAAGTAGCCAGCCATGAAAGGTGTTCAGTTTCGACATGCTCTCTGTAATAGGGAATGCACTATAGTACATATAACAGAGTAGTACTATGAAATCTAATTAAGCGATAGAGTCGTATATGACTAAAATTTCAATTTGATGTCAATACTACGAACGAGTTGAACTTATTACATTAGAAAGATTAAAAGCAGATTAAAAGAATTTCATGTAAAAATATATGTCATGTCAGGGCAAAAACAAAACAAATCAATCTCAAAATCTAAACAATTCAATTAGCTTGGAAAATGTTTAGCCGTTTCAGAGAATTGCGTGTGTAGTTTGTGTGTAATTTGTGTTTAAAACCGAGCTACAAATTTATGCAGCTCATGAAATTGGCTCAATTTATGGCTGACTGTCAAGCAGACGTATCCAGTGGTATGCACACGAGTGGCATGCATAAGCAGCTCATGCAATCTTCTTCGTAGAGCACCCAAAGCTGCGGTTTGGGGGCTACAAATTTAGAATATTAGCTAAATGACTGAATGTATACATGTATGTAGCTATAGTATGTGAAGGGGTGAGCTCAACTTAAAACCCATGCCGAAAATTTCCATTTATAAATCTGTAAGGTAATGTGTAATGACAGCCAAAAATTTTAATTCATAATTGTGCAGCTCTAATGTGAGTAATAATGACAGTGAGAAGCCATTATGAATGTGACATTTGTGGAAAATTAAATGAAAAACAATCATACTAATAACAAAAAAATGAGCCAACAAAATCGCTTCACTGAGCATAATGCAAAAATAATAAAATATTATTGCTAGACATGGTAGAAAGAAGGTAAACAAACCGCAAAAGCGAACGTGCAACCAAATGTGGCTTTAACAGTTGGCCATAACAAGGTTATATTCGTTGGCTGCCGAAGTTCTTGAGTTAGCCGTATTACATTCAAATGGTTATAGTCAAACGCAAGTGAGTTTTATGCCATGCTCTTTACCAGGGTTGCACAATTCAGAAATTTCAAGTTCAAGAAGCGGTTCGAACAGAATGCTAAACGAAGCAATTCAAAAAATAGGAAAGTTGAGCAAACATGTGCTACAAATTTGATACATTAAGGAGTGAGTTCTCTCCAACTTGGCATAATCACCATCTATGCTTTGCATGCTCTTCTTTTCGCTCCAACTGCTAATATAGGATACAAAAAAAACGTGCAACCTTCTTACACTCCTGTGGACGCTGCTAACGTAGCACACCCAAGTAAACGAATATGCTATCGACAGCTGGCGCCATATAACTTGCACATATGCACGCTCTTCTTTTCGCTCCCACTGTTTTCACAGTCTAAAAAGAAAGAAATCAACAAATCTTAACATGGCACACAGCTCACTAAAAGAAAACAACAACCGATTATATACTATATGCTGCTCTTTTCACTCTCACAGCTAACACAGCACACAAAAACAAACGTAACACCATTCGAGCGTAACACCACCCGAGCGTACTAACAGATTTTCGTGAGGCAACATTTTTGGCCTTACCCCCAGGCGCAGCAATAGATGTTGCACCTCAAAAAGCGTCACAAATATGTGAATACATATTTACAGATTTATCAACGAATTTGTTCTTTCTCAAAATTACTTCATGAACTTATTTATTTATTTATTTTTTCGATATACGACATACACTCGTCGTACTTTCTTAATATGAATGCAAACAGCAACATTTTGAACTAAATGACATCTTGATAAATAGACAAATCGACACATATTCAAGTCTCTTCTCGATTTCGTCTACGTCTACGTCCTACAACGTTTAAAAGCAACATTAATGCAAATGTATAAAAGAGTGACTATTTCGATGAGCTGCCCTGAAAAGCTGCTTTTACAGGAAAGTTCATTCTTTACATTCTTTCGTTAGAATTGTGGTTTTACGTGGTGGGTCCCAAACTCTACGCACAACCCTTTTAAGGCCTGGCGTTGTTCTACTGATCTCGAAAGAACCCAGTGTCATTGTTAGTCGCCTCATACGACAAGCTTTGACCTGACACGGGGAAAAGTTTATTTATAAAGCTAAAATTTACAAAAAAGAAGCCTATATCGAATGCCTTTTGAAGCCTTTGGTGGTTTTCATCACTTATTTGATGAGTCGTGACAACGCGAAGTTTTTCGGTTATATAAGATTCAAGTTGGTTGGGCGGCAGTATATTTTGAATTAAGGATGATTGTATACGGATGTTTGAAGTCCTATTCTGCATAGAAGTTTTGTTGGTGTATACATTTTTTTAACGTCATCGCTTTGAAACATATTTTTGCTCCATTAGTACAAGTTTCTTCTTCTCATTGTTACTGTTTCAGCCCCCCATGTCAACATGGCTTCGTTTTAGATTCTAAGGGGTGTCATCACGTGTTTGACCACCTCCGACCATATGATATAATGATAACGTCATCACTATCTTTCACCCCCCCTCCCCACATGTAATCAAACGTAATCAATTAGGTAACCCCCTTCCCCCCTATTAGTGATGACGTAATATATGGACGGCCCCTAATGAGAAAGAACTCTGAGAGGTTCGCTCATATCGCTTTCTCCAAAATATGTTTCCTTATCTTCGTGACTGCAACATTTTTGAAACTTCCATATTAGTACCATTGTTGTTATGCTGATTTCCTCGTTTGAATTTCTTTTTGAAATGACTTTTGAAACCGGATTCGCAATTAAGAAGGGGTACAATTGTTCACAAGTGTTAATTTCTCTTCCAAAAAAATTGAAAATCGTCAAATAATTTACTGAGCTACTGCTATATGTATCCACTGAAAAAACGTTTTTTAAACGATAACTTAAAATCTTTCATGCACAGTTTCGTGTTGTACTACAAAACACGAACAATCTCCACTAGTTCACTCGAAAAGTTCATAGACTGATTTGCAGCCCTGCTCCTTACAACGCATATGTCTGTGTGTGTAATACATATATTTTTATTATATATCGTTCATGTGTTTGATGTGGCTGTTAAAACTTTTAAATTATTTGGCTCAAAGCCGCAAAAACATAACATAAAATGTTATAAAAAAGTGTTGTCTACCTTTAGGCAGCGCTTTTATTTGAAAACTTGTTTTTGGCGCTTTAACAAATTGTTTTACAAATTTTGTGTTCACTTTTAGCCATTTTAAAACTGCCGTCTGAAAAGCAACCACAAATCGTGAAAAGGAACCACCACGAGATATACCAGCATACCCACCGAAGCACAGTGTAAAAAAACTGCAAGCCAACCGCCCGAATTTACACCCAAATTGTTATACACAGTGCATACATCATAGAACATGGATCTGAAGCATAGCAGCAGCGGAGCTGTGGAGAGCGCCGATACGTATATATCAACCAGTAAGTCAACAGATCTTATAACGCCCAAGGAGAAAGAGAGTGCTGCCAATGCTGCCAAGGTTGCAGCGGCAACGCCACAAGGTGCGTATGAGTGATATTAATGGGTCGCATGTTCTAGTACTTAAGTGGTATGCATAATGTTTTGCTCTTTGTTCTTGGTGCATGTACTTTTAACTTTAATTTAGCTGGCCACATTTCTTTAGATCCTGGATCCTGCACAGTGTTTTCTAGCTTATTAAACGTAAATAAAAGTAAGCAATTTAGAGCATGATACTATATATATTTTTCTTAATGTCATATTAGTGCCATACACATATCCGTCACTCCATCGAACATCTACAAAGTGTCTGTTGTTATATTTGCCAAATGTGTGTCACTCTCGCTCTACGAGTATTGACGTTAAGAAGTACCCATGTATATACCTTTGTACACCTTCTAACTCTTGCAGTACAAGACAACGTACCAAATCTCGTTGAGATCGCACTAAGTTCCAGGCCTAGTGATTGACATAGGCGATATGATCGCCGTTGTGGCAGTGTTGAACATATGCGTCGTTTATGAGGTGACTTTATTTTTGTTTTTGTTATAAATACACATATCATAAGTGCTTAAAGTTAGACTATAACACGAAAAGCTGATAATTTTAAAGTGAACCAAACGCAGACACGTGTTGGAGTCCAGCGTTCACAAAAAACACAAAAATAGAACAGATTCCAAGGTGACGTGTAGAGTTTATGTATTCCAGCAGTGTCGTCATACATGGTTTGTACACAGCTCTGTAATGAATACTTATATAGACTTATGATCTCTAATGTTCAAAACGCTTCGATATGAGAGGCTCTATACAGAAGTTAATACGATATCTGTAATTATCCCTTAAATATATCTGTATATAACTATGGTACTCGTTTGACAATCACTAGCAACACAAAAAAGAGCATAGAAACCATATATATTATGTGTTTTTTGGATCGCCCAACGCGTCAGTTTTTCAACCTAATCTCAAAACGTCTTTACAGATACCTAAAAATAAAAAGCAAATAAATGTACACATGTTTTCTAGAATCATTTTAACCAATATCATGTCAAGTTTTCAACACAGAGCCTGATAAAGTCAATTTTTGGCCATGTTCATTACATGTTTTCTGGGATATTCTTCAAATCTCACAATTTTGAAGCTATATACCGACGGTTTTTGAGAACCAACAGGATTTAAGCATACATTTTCTGATTGACACAGACGAACTCAAATGCAGACAATGTTTGTCTTATCGTTTGACTAGAAACTATTTCTTTTGGACTTTGAAAAAGCTTGTAAAAATATCTAACAATTAACAGCAATTCCCAAAGTCATCGCTGGAATTTGCAAATATTTGTAATAAAATAATGCCAGAACAAGAAGTACTAAGCTGTTTCAAGAGAGCACATTTTCTTTACAAAAACTCGATTTAGGCCTACGGACTGTGGCGCCGTTGTTCTATGCTCTAATCCGTCCCTGTGTATGTATAAATTCTGATCGTAACATTTCACTAGAAGCATCATGTATTTTTGGATTGACCTGCTTTTTCCTTGTAGTGCTATTTAGTAATAAGTTCAGGCAGCAACTTATGTACTCGCCCAAAAGTATGCAACAAAATTCAAAAACATAGATTATTTATTAAAAGCGCTAGATGGCGCTGTCAGAGTTTTGAATGCAACTGAAATACATTGTATACTAACAGTATTAATAACAGTAATAATTAACAGTAGAAAATTAGTGAATGAAGAACAAATTACAGCTGTATATAAAGAACGATAGATGGCGCTGTAAGTCTTTTGAATCCAAATCAAATGCATTGTAGTTGTAGTTAATCACGGGTGTGCCAGAAATATCTTGCAAGCGAATGGGCAGCCCAACAGCGGTTTGTCCTTACGTCAGGAGCTTCAAAAACAACAGTCTTCAAATAAAACCGTCTCGAGATTTCTGGCACGCCCTTGAACAGTAGAAATTTAGTAAATATTACAAAAACCATCGAACTTCTAAACCATCACATGTGTCATATATTTACAAATGGTGATTGATAACTCATAACGCATGTCAAATAGCTTTTTTGCATTACATGCTCTTAATATATTAACTAAAATGCGTTCTCTCATCATAGCTTATTACTGCTAATTGATTAATATTATATTTAACTTATATAGCTTCGCTTTAAAGCTTACAATTTTAGGCGAACCAAAACACAAAAACGTACAATTTATATAACCAAAACTAATCGATTTTAGTATTCGTTTGTATTTTCCAAATTGCAACAACTAACAATTTGTGCTCTTATCTTGCCCTTTCACACTGAACTCTGCCATACTAACTGCTGCTCGGACTCAATTTACAGGCTACAAAGTCTATGCAAGGCGTTGGGCCGTGTTAATACTCTTTGTGTTGTACTCAGCCTCAAATGCCATGCAATGGATACAATATACCATCATCAACAACATCATAGTACGGTAAGTTCCCTACAATTTCCGACTAAATGTTCCATCCTTTTGCAGCACCAAGTGGCACCCAGTGTTTGTGGTCGTTTTGCTACGAGTTTTGTTTTCTTTTTTTTAATTAAAAAATTTCTGTAAGGCTCATTAAACAGCTTGACTGAGCGCTACGAAAACGACGACAAATGGCGCGTCACCCAAAAACTGTCTGAAAAAGCGCATACACTTTTGTGTGCTTAAGTTAAGCGTTTTATACATTGTATCTGTGAGATTTTGTGGCAACTGTAATTAAAAGTTGCGTGTGAATATGTTGCAGATACAAAGTGAAACAGTTGTGCTTACGATTTCAATGAATACAACACACGCTGCTGTTTATGCTCTACAATTACAGTTATTATGGAATTAGCGACAAAATGGTGGACTGGACTTCAATGATATACATGATATTGTATATACCGTTAATATTTCCTGGCAGTTGGTTTTTGGACAAAGTGGTAAGTTGACGTCAGCTCGGATTATGCATTGATTACACTTAATTGCATTGCAAAACCATTGACAGGGTTTACGCATCACCGCGCTGGTTGGCATTGTGGGCACCTGTGCGGGCGCTTGGATAAAGGTGTTCTCCGTGGGACCCACACTCTTCTATGTGGGCTTTATAGGCCAGGCAATTGTGGCACTGGCGCAAGTAAGTGAATTTCAACTTTAAGCAGCTTTATTACCATATAATTACCATGTTCTATTGTTCCTTTGTATGTCCTTTAGGTATGCATACTATCGTTGCCCGCCCGTTTGGCTGCAGTTTGGTTTGGACCGGACCAAGTTTCCTCAGCAACTAGCGTTGGTGTCTTTGGTAATCAGGTGGGTTATGCATTTTATCTACAAAGAGCATACACTGTCATTGTAACGCATACGCCATGCATGCGTTATTGATACATTTCATTGTTTCAAGCTAACAAGACTGTTGGAATTCATGTATAGAAGATTTTATTACATTGTCTTGTTAGTGAGTGCTGCCAAATAATTACATAACGTTCTCAAGTTGCAAGATTAAAGGAGGATTGTTAAAGGAGTTATGCTTGCAGCGAAATTTGCATGAACAACGAAGAGGCAGCCCCATGTCTCTAGGATTGATGCTTAGCTAGTAAATATGTCCAAGCGATATGCAAAAAGGCTACAATTCTATGACCATGAGGCTGAATTGTGCTCGTTTCCGTCCAACGGAAGTGGCACTATGGTCCTAACTAGCATTGCATTCAGTTGAGTCAGCAAAATGTAATAGAAAACTAGCGCAAAAGTTAAATAAGTCAAAAAAAGAAAAGAAGAAACCATTCCGCCCATTTTCTCATATCAAGCGAAAACTCATTGAAGAAATCAATTTGCAGAGCTGTGTGCAGCTGCAAGTTAAATTTATTCTGTGAAAACAAATGAAATGACCACTTGAGATTGTATAAGTAATTGCTTTGACTTGGACACAGGTCACGGGCGAATTGATAAGAACTGCTTTAAGAAGCGACTTAACTTGGAAATGTGCAAGGTCAATTTATAGTTCGTAGCCCGAAAACTTTTATTAAACGATAGTCCAAATAGCGGTAATTATATGATAACAACAACAAACATGTTTCTAATGTGTTTACATTTGCCAAGGCTGACAGGCTGTGACGTGACGCTGATTAACGAAAGACTCATTGACGCGCTCTGCATTCACCAGCAGCAACAACAACAGCACATCCAGGTGCAAATGTGCTACACTGAGAGAAACAAGTAGGGTTAAACCGAATTGCATTTAGATTCGAAGTATAAAGAAGAAATACGATTTTTTTTCTTAAATTCATAAAAAACTTGATCTTAAGCTGTTCTCATTTTACGCATGCAAATTCACCTATTTTACATAGTATAAAAATATATGGAAGTTATTGTTTGTTTTTGCGCATTACTATCCAACAATACCTTGAAATAAGCTCTAAACCTCGGATAGAAAATCTTATATAATGAAACATTGTAAGAATAGTTTTTTTTTGTAAATATAATGTTCCCGGTGCTTTCTTTTGTGTACTCAAAAGAGTCGAAGATCGTTAAATTTTGCACAAAATGTGCCTATGTCATCTTTTGCAACAATCAGATATATTTACATATTTTTTAATATTGAATCAGCTGTCTGTAAAAAATATCTTTCAAACGAATTTCAATCCACCAGCAATTGGAACGAAATCCGCCTCAACCGAGATTTAAACCAATTGTAACCATCAGCATGGAAAGTCTATCATAACAGCTATCGAACGTCAAATTTTTCAGAAATTTCAAAGCAACTTAAGGTAAAACCGTCTAGAGCACCCTGGCACACCCCCGATTAAGTATTTTTAAAACAATTTTCTCACTTGGAGGAAGCATTTTCTTCAAAAAATAAAAAAGCTTCAAATTGTTGTGTAAAAATCTTTCGTGAAATACTAATATATAGCGCATTCTCGAAGCAGATCTACTGCTCCCATCAAAAAAAGCTAAATTTGCCAAACTGTCGTACTGCTCGACAAATCTGGTAGGAGTTAAACACCAAAAGAACAGCTGCACTCTGCTCTCTTATTAGGGATAACGATCTCTGCAGAAGTTGTGTAGGGTTAAAGAAGAAAGGATAATACGATCCTACGTTTTCCACAATGGGTAAAATTTCGGCTTAAGTTTGCCAGGTAGTAATCTATCAGCCGTTTTAAACCTAGGAAACCTTGACTTTCCATTTCAAAGCGAAATAATTCAACTTATCACAGTTTTCACAATTATTCTAAAAATACAAAAAATGTTCACCAAAAGGTTATATTCAGAAATTATGGTTTCCAAAATAAATATGAAAAGTCAAAGATCAAATGGTGTTCCAAGATTTTTAAGAAACTTTTTTCTTTTGAGCTATATCTAAAATCATGCCAAATTACCAGAACTCTTTTTGTTAACACAAAAATTACAAGTGCTTACCTGTTTAGCTCAAAAGTGTAAGCAAATAAACAGAGGTCAACTTGGGTAAGATATGAACTGGCCATTCCCAATTGATTGACAGTCAGATGGTTAACCATGCTCCACCAGAACCTAAGCCACCCCATAAGCACGCATTAAAGTAATAAGTTTAGAGAATTCAGAATTTCTACTTTCTTAAAATAAGCTAAAAATAAATCCCAAATTGAGCTGGAAAGAATCCTTCAAGTCGAACAATTTATAAGAAACAAATGGGACACGCTGACATTAAACATAATATATATCAGGGCTGAAAATAGACAATGAAGGATTAAGGTCAGTCGTATGGTGTATTAAGATTGTTTTTAGACATCAACGACTTGAGTAATTGATGAGGTCATTAGCAAGCGATGTCGTTTCAAAGTCAAGGAATCGCACGGTAATTGACAATTTGTCAAGCACATACTATTTTTAACTGCTTCTTACGATCAAGGTATACTTAACTTGTGTGTATGTGTTGGTCTAAAAATTAATGTTTTAAGTGGTTTTTTTCTCGCAGTGTTGTACCAAAATTGACACACATACGCACGGAAATACGTGCGAATACCTAAGCAGCACAAAAGCTTTTATTTACATGGACAGAGGCATAAAGCATATATACATATCGTATATGCGCTATGAGCTGACAACAAGGAGTCGACACACACTGCCACACCGACACACTGTCACACCGACACACACTGTCACAACCGTCACAGTGCATCCTGCAGTGTTTATTTGTGTGTGTGTGTGTGTGTGTGTTTAATTGTGTGCGTGTGTGCGTTGTCATATTTGCCTTACACTCGAGTGCAGCTGAAAGGCTTATAATTTCCGCTTGTTGTTTGCCACACATTTAGTAGGTAAAGGTAAAAAGTCAAAATGGAATGTGACAATATGAGACATGAGACGGTTATAGTATGTCGTACTAAGGCTACAATCCGCTCATAGCTCGATACATACAAATGTGTGGGGGTTTGGGGGTCTAAACTTATGTGGTCATATAGGAACCGTTGCTTATGTAGTTAAGTTGAAAGCGGTTCCAAGCGAATAAATAGAATTTTGGTCGAAAATTGCTTTTAATTTTGATCAGAATTTGTCGGCCATAAACAGAATCTGTATAAGTTAGAAATACTAGACTACTTGGCCACTGTGGTGCCTCATAATCACCACTATTGATAATCGACATTTTGAGAGGTATTTAGGTCGATGAGGTTAGGTAAGATTAAAACGGCTGCCAGATTTCTATCTTGCACACTTATATGCCCCGAGAGTCAGACCGTAGGATCTATTTATCCTTTCACCCGCTGGATATATAGGGAAGACCATTCATGTGCAATCCGCTATCCATTTGGGGCTAATTTCGGAGAGTTCCAAAAGACTGTTAAAAAATTATTCACCCATATTCTTACATCGTTTTTTGAAATGACCTGCTATGAGCTTTAGCACATTTCGCGATGTTTCATTGACTTTTTCTTTGAAAACTTCATGTATGTATTTTCAGCTTGCAAGTCACCATAGGGATGTCTATCCCACCTGTCTCATAGAGGATGGGAGCTTATGGATACGGCGAACTTATTTGAATTTTGAAATTTTTACGAAATTGGAATTTTGTTACTGATTATGGGGGAGGGGTCTAAAATTAGCATTTTATTACGTAAATAGTTTGAAGATTTCATTTAATCTTAAATGTTTAATAGTTTAATATAGATATACTGGCTATATTGACTAGGCTATTTATGCTAACTAGAAGGCTTCGTGTTCGTCCGTTTCGTCTTCCTTTTTGGTCATGTTTCTCTTCCTGTACCTACTCCGTTCATCTTCTCCTTCGTCATCTTATTTGTCTTTGAGAATATTGCTCTTTCTCTGCCTATATGTTTTCGTCATACTCTTCGTCTTCCTCCTCGGACATATTCTCCATCCTAATACTTTTTACTTATCGTCTGCCTTACCAGTCAAATTACTATACATTCGTCCTCGTCCTTTTCGTCATCACCGTTGTCGTCTTTCTTAGCTAAGCGAGAAGGTATCATAGGGTATTACCCCTGTAAAAACAGCTGTTAACATAATACCTATTCAGCACATCTGGGTCAAAATAACAATAAAATGAGCATAAATATATAAGGCTGAATTAGTATGGTAGTAATGTTTACCTCAAGAAATGCTTACCTACTTTAATAGAATAAAGAACATATCTTTATCATGCTTGACCCTACCGCACATGAGAAGAGAGAAAATGCGAAACCTTATCTTAAAGAAGAAAAAATACACACATCTTTAGCGCACAAAGAACACATAATGTATAAAGACAGAGAAGAGAAAGTATTAATTCGGCAGGCGGTTTTTGTATCTTCAACATTATAAAAATTGGTTCGACTTTGCAGTCCTGGTGCACATCCATGTATAATATGTGTGTTTGTAGAACTTGCAACACACTAGACACATTGCTGTCAATACATATGTGTGACAAGTTGCAATACCTGGGGCCCAACGCATCGTGTTCGCCTCGAAGGCTGCTAACAGGCGTCACTGTTGCTTCAAGCAGCGACATAGAGGTCAAGTGCTGGCAAACAGTTAATACACACTCGCACATACAAGCCCAATAAACCGAAAGCAGCAAAATGCAAATGGCCTTATGCTATGCCTAAAGTCAACTTTTCAGATTATGTGAATACGCCAGTCAAACCTATCAAAAGCTAAGTAAAAACTCAAAAATTTACCAAAGGAGGCCGCCATTAGGCGAAAGGCGTCTCACTCACAGCACCCACAGGCTTACCCGCTGTGTCTAAGTCCTGCCCCACTCATCCTGCATTTGCACCCACTTCCGCACATGTGTGTCATTGGCTGTGTGAATGATTTGTTTGTGTGCTTGAGCTGGTGGCTGTGGCATTGAACGTGCCTTGCTATTTGCCGCAAGGTTGTTCCTCATGCCACCACACGCTGTGCTCAGTTGAGCTGGTGGCATCAAATAGCTCTAGCTGCCTTATCTCGGCAAGGACGACGCACGGCGACACCACTTTCGCTGATTTTGTGCAGCATCTTTGGTGGTTAAACCGAAAAAACAAAAAGTTGTATGCTAGGTAGATATCTTTGGAGCAACAAATTTGAGATGCTCTTTATCTTTACAGACTCTACTCATACATACAAACAAACAAAAAAAAGCCCAATATTTGTATGTGAAGATATGAAGATATGAGCATATGAAAAAATGGAGATATGCAGATATGAAAATATAAAAATAAGAAGATATGAAGGTAAGATGATATGAAGATAAGATGATATAAAGATAAGATAATATGAAGATATGACGATATGAAGATATGAAGATATGAAGATATGAAGATATGAAGATATGAAGATATGAAGATATGAAGATATGAAGATATGAAGATATGAAGATGGGAAGATATAAAAATGTGAAGATATGAAAAAATGAAGATATGAAGATAAGCAGATATGAAGATAAGATGATATCAAGAAAAGATGGTATAAAGATAAGATTATATGAAGATAAGATGATATGAAGATATGAAGGTAACTATATAGATTCTTGAGCTAGAACTTAAACTGATATAGTCAATGCCAAAAGCAGAATACCCTATGTAGAGAGCATAAATACAGTTTCGAATAGAATTTATGCCTTGGCTGCTGCGTGCACAGAATGCCGCGTAAGCCACTCGACAATGCTGCCAAAGTGCAAAACAAACGTGGTTTGTTGTTTCCCACAGACTTTTAACAACAGCTTTAGATACTTTTCGGCATGCATGTGTATACATAGTAACGACAGATGTCTATGCTAGGATGCTTACTATTTATTGGACCCAGTTGCAAGGGAAATCTTGTAGAGAAGGGTTTTAGACTAGAGCAAAGTGCTTAGGTTTAAGCTTGTATTTCAATTTGTTTGCATTATCAAGTGAATTCGCGCATACTATATAAAAACTTATGAATGCATTTGGGTTTTCTGCTTGTTTTTTGACGGAAATTTAACTACTTATAGTGTATATAGTTCCTTAGTTTTGTGTCCTCTTTCTTTTCCAATTGCCTCGGCTGCACTGGAAGTGAATAGTAAAATATGTCCAGCGATTTGTGCGTACTGTTGTCAATTCTCAGAGGTGCACTACAATTTGATAGTCGTTCGTTGGTAACTGTGCTTCCATTAAAATGTCCACAAGGGAAACCTAATTGAGCCCAGAAGTTACGAGTTACCCTATCAACTTGTAGTAAAGCAGTGACAATTGGCTCTTGCTTATGAAATCAAAAAAAGTGGCATTGGCTGTGTATAGAAAGAGAACCGGTGCGTCAGTTAATGTCTACTAGGTGCAGGCCCGTAGAAGCAAAGTCCGGGCCTGCTCCCTATTGTCCCTTTGCATAACACATTCCTTGAGAGCTCCAGGAGCGGGATCAAAGTGCCCAATGCCTGAATACATGAAACTAACGCACTCAAATGCATTTTTGTTGCCTACTTTATTGCGCATTAACCAATTGGCTTTTAAAATTTTATGTTAAGTTAACAGCTGTTATGTCGCTTTACTGTTAATGACGCTTTTAATGTCCGTAAAATATTGGCAATTTTAATGCGGATTTAAGGCAGATTCAACTTTATGTGAATGCCAGCAATTTTCACGAGCTGCCAAACTTTTAGCTTAAAAGTCATTAAGCATTAAATGCACTCAACTGCCACTAAATCCGATTTATAGGCAAAACTGTGGCCATTTTTCAACAGCTCCAAACTATTATACAAAAACAAACATTGTAAAACCTCGAAAAATAATGCACGGCGTTACTTGGCAGGACGTTGTCAGAGCAGCTGTCGTGGAAAGTAAAGTTTGACGAAAATAGCAACAAACCGCAACAATAACAACTGCCGTGACAGGCGTATAAATCAATTCTATAGCCCACATAAAGTGGACCAAAACAAATACGCGCTGCTAACACAGGACAGAAAACAAATACACAAAAAAATTGTTATCCTTTTGCAAAACTTTTTTTCTTTACCATGTTTCAAAACTACGTGTGCACTTGTTTACTTTTAGCTCGGTGTGGCCATGGGTTTTGTGCTGCCACCAATGCTGGTGCCCAATTCGGACGATCTGGCAACTGTGGGTCAGGATCTGCAAATGATGTTCTATATGGTGGCGGGTCTGACCAGTGTTTTGCTTGTGCTCATGGTTTTGTGTAAGAATCGTTTATGGCATATAAATATATGTATATAGTTGCAATTAAAGTTCCCTTGCAGTCTTTCAAGATAAACCGCCCACGCCGCCCTCGGGTGCCCAGGAGGCAGCTATAAGAATAGAGGGTAACCAAGCTGAACAGGTCAGCTTTGTACAGTCACTGAAGAATCTTATGACGAATCGCAATTTCATCTTTCTGTTTTTATCCTACGGCATCAATGTGGGAGTGTTCTATGCCATATCCACGCTGCTGAATCCGGTAGGTTAACTTTGGTTATAAAATCTTAAAAATTGTATGCATATCATCATTATATAACTTGCAGGTGGTGCTTAAGTATTATCCTGGCCATGAGGTGGATACAGGTCGCATTGGCTTAAGCATTGTATTAGCTGGCATGCTGGGCTCCGTGGTGTCTGGCGTGGTTCTGGATAAAACACACAAATTCAAGTAAGTGCACAGAATTCAAATATTGTTTATGGTGCAGAAGCTTCGGTAGCGGACAATCCCCCAAAGTCCCTAACTGCATTCACGCTTAGTCCTCTTTTTGGTAGATAATTTCACGCTTGGGCAAAGTGAGCTCTGAACAAAACTGTTTTGCCTATCTTCCCTTTTTGCCAAATTTATATTGCTTATAAAGTATCTTATTGTTGCCACCCCGACGGTGTAGCGAAGAGGTACACCTATGCTCGGGTCGGTTCTAGGGGGCCTTAGATAAGCAGTAAACCGATTGACAGTTGCCTTATAACCTTTCCGGAGTGCAGCTCCTAAACTAAACTAAACGACTGTCAAAGGAGATGAAATCATTCTACTGTTAATACCCCTGCAGCCAAACTTGAGCATTAGATACATATGAATAATGTAGTACTAAGCCATATTTTAAAGGTTGCTCTCTGGTAAAGGTAACCTAAATCTAGGTACTGCCTTCAATCGGTTGCAATTTCGAACAGTGGACATGTGCAGTGTTTCCCTGTTTCTGCCTTCCTTGGTGATCTCTCAGGTTTCATTCTTATGATTGACGAGACTTCTAGTCGTTACGTCGCCTGTAGGTAGGTAAAATATGAGCCTGGATTCTTCTTAAGCTCGACCTCAACACTCTTCCTTCTTGGGATTTTGATATTGTTTGATTGGACTCAATTGACTGATGTCCTTTGGTCTGTACTTGAGAACAGACCTTAAAGTTGTTCACTTTCTTGTAGAAATATGGCGACTTTATAGTGTTTTGTATCCTGCGCCTTCGCTGTCGTCCTTCAACAGGCCAATTGATGACTTTTCTCCCAAGAGCTTGTTCGTCCATATGTCCATAAGTGCTGGTTGGTACCTTTATGGAACAACAGTCAGCTTGTCAAATGTAAATTTTCACATTTCTAAATTTCTCGAAAGGGAGAATCCTCGCACAGAGTCATGGTCACTGAGTTGAATAACAGACTCTATACCTTTTTTGAGAGAAAAAAACCGTCAGGCCTCTAGGCATCTTCTTCGTCAGAGCCATCGACCACTTAGCATAAAAACAAAAGTAGAAATCTAAACATCGAACTAAATATACTCGCTGCAAGAGTATGAAAACCTTGCAAGCCAGCCAATATTGCAACTGCAACATGCAGCGCGCCACAATATTGCTAAAGTTTTGGAAGTTATCACAATGGCAAGTTTTAATGAGGCAGCAGGAGAACACATTCCATATACGTTTAATCTTACGCTAGGACTCGTACATCTCTATGCTACTAAATTGTTTAATTAATGCGCAGCATGCGTTTTGCGGCATTAACTTTCAATTCTCGCCGAGCTTTGAGTATTGTGCGCAGCTAGTACTTAAATTTCATTCCATTTAATGGTGGTCTTTAGTACATGTCGTATACTTAATATCACTTTACATTTGCAGAGAGACTACGTTGGCAGTTTATGCATTATCTATGGTGGGCATGTGGATCTTTACCTTCACCCTGGATACGGGCCATATTGCAGTTGTCTATGTGACAGCTTCTTTGCTGGGGTAAGTTCGACGGACGACAATCCTTGCACGCTTTAAAGCTACTCCATGCTTTTCCTTCACATTATGCAGCTTCTTTATGACTGGCTATCTGCCGGTGGGCTTTGAGTTTGGCGCTGAACTCACCTTTCCCGAGCCAGAGGGCACCTCATCGGGCCTGTTGAACGCCTCGGCTCAGTCCTTTGGCATTTGTTTTACACTCATATACTCAGAGCTATTCTATACATACGGCGACATTCCGGCCAATGTTGTGATGGCCTTAATGCTAATAGTTGGCACAGTTATAACCGCCATAACCCAGTCGGACTTGCGACGCCAGAATGCGCAGGGGCCTGGTGCCAATGTGCCAGCGGTGGCCAGCAATCCGTAAATGCACTTTGACACACATCCAGCTTACAGCCAGAGAGTCAATGTGCCACATAGCCACATATCACCACACCACTACACAGTTAGACGACATGCACACAAGTCACAAGAGCACTGCAGCAAAAGATGGCCATACATGTAGTTGGTATGGCGCCATCTTGGCCAAGTTCTGGCTGCTGCTGCCAAGTTTGCTGCCCGTTCGTCGCGTATTTTAGGTATTTATGCATATCGTTTTAATGTTTAATTTATTGTTTTACTTGTTATATGTTTACGTTGTAGGTTTAAGTGAAAAATTCATATTTTATTATTTAAACTTGTTCATTAAAAGTGCATAGCAACCAACAATGAAGAAGATATTTGTAAAACACAACTTGTTATTTAATTGAGTTTTTCATTTACCCGGTTAACCATTTTGTATTTAGAGAGTATTAGAAGCATAACTCAAGACTTGTAGAATAGTCTGGAAGTTAGCTGTTAAATCTTTGTATTAAACTTTGCGACCATTGAACCCAACAGCAACAGCAATCCACAAAACACAATCCACAAAGACTCGGACCTTACCCAAAAAACAAAATCTATAGTTATTTTTCAACTACAACTCAAACATTATGCCTAACCCAAAGTTATTATAGCCACCATATGCATACTTACGATTATAATACATCAGGGAATCAAACTGAGCCCTGGTAAAGTTTAAGCCAAATGAATCGTGATTATAAATTTATAATTTTTGGTATCGATGGTAACATTCTACTACTACTAGAATTATTAGGATTATGGCACAAGTATTTATAAACTGCTTTTTGTATGAAGGATTATATATGACTTTCGCGGAAAATTCACGTAAAATCTGTGAGATATAACTAAAGTTATGGCAATTTATCGCGCGCTCACTCTTAAACACTTTCGAAGGACCTAACGCTTTAGGCGCCTTTATCAGTAAAACTTTCTTTGTGATTGCAATGGCTTCTCCATTCGAAACCAATTCACCAAAATTTCCATTAGAAAGCGTTGCAAACTTAACTAACTTTAGATATTTTTGTAAAAGCGAAAGGAAAACGCCATAATTAATCTCAAGAGAGACAATTCCAAATATTTATAGTTACTCAAAACGTTAATTTGCAAAAACAAATTGTGATACAGTCTGGAGAATGCCGAACAGTGCGCTACTTTGTAAACTTTCCCCTCCTATGCGGTCAAATGAACCTCTCTCAAAACCTCTTTTGTCTGCCGTCTGATTGTTTACCATTAATCACCAATCGATGAACAACAAGCAGTGCAAACTGGCTGTATGCAAGCCGACAAGCAGTGCGATTTTATACAACCGACTTCGTTAGAGTTTGAAATAAAGGCCCATCGAAGAACAAATAGTGCTTGCGTTTTGGTGCAGTTCATAAGGTTTAGTGAGTAAAATTTGTTGCATTTTGCCTATAAAACGTTTGATGGCACCATGGCACCGAAACCAAAGCAGCGTAGATAATAAGTGTATAAAAGACACCGAGCTCATACGCCTACTCACTACAACTGTAAAAAGTAAACTGTCAAACGAAAATTGAAGTCATGGCACCTGAAGAGGCAACTACTCTGAATAATCGTACCTTGAATTAATATACCATGAGTGGCACTAAACGTAAGTTAGAACTAGAAAACTGTCGAGGTCGAGCATCATGCTATACGAGTTTTGGTCTCTGCGAATACCAATAGACTTGGAAGACATCGACTATCAAAAACTGTACAGCTTTACAACTATTAGCATGAAAATAATAGAGTGGAATCCTCGGCTGTTTCAATAAGTCGACTTGCTTAAAAACAAACATTCTCAAGATAATATCTCACAGTAAATGTGCGTTTTTCTTGCTTTTTCTCTTACTCAATTTTGTGAGTCGGTCTCACAGAGACAGCAATACAAGCAGCCTCACAATACAATGTTTTGGAAATTGTCGCTTTTTAGCAAAAACTTTATATTTTTTAAAGGTCCAGGAATCTACTCTTTACTTTCATGCTCTTTGTTTACAACAGAGCATCGATGCTTTCCAATTTTTGCGAACATTGATGATTGATGATCACGACTATATCTTATAAAGGAACATAAGCATAAATGTATTCCAAATGATGAAGGCTTTCTGTCAAACAAAGTTCATCGATGATCGCGAACATCGATTGTTCTTCGGCTCAACTCTAGAATAGAACAAAGAGCCTGGAAGTAATAGAGTGGAATCCTGCAGCAAGTCGACTCAATGTTACGGCCAAGGATTACTCTTTTTTCAATTTCAGGTTCTTTGCTTTATAGATTTATGTATAGCGTTGCTGTAATACACGAAACTCTCCCAGCGGAGAGGGGAGAAGATTCTTTGACACTATGATAGCAAGCCGAGTATTTGACCGACATGAACCGATATTGGGGACGGTTTGATTCCCTCTCACTTAATATCTTAACAGTTTGTTGAATTTCCACAACTTTACTATATAAAATACCTAAGAAAATACTATATACTGAGTGTCTATTAAAAATCATATAAACATATATAGTCAGCCAAATAGTTAACGGATCGTAAACCAATAGATAGAGACTCTGTTATTGAGTCGGTTGTGAGTTTCAAAAGGGCAATATATAAACCTACATATTAATAGAATAGAGAGAAATTCAACCCAAATCAATGAACAGTTAAAATACCAAGGGGTAAGCAAATGAACGCTTGGGTCAAAATATTTAGCCGATCATCAGCGAAATTTTGTGTAGTGACAAAAGACAAACTAAATTAGGGACATCCAGGTACACCATAAAAGGAAATTAATAAATGTATATAAACATTAGTGCTTGAGTAAGTAAACTTTCAGAAACGTGCAACTTTTGGTCAGTAATCGAGGTTGAGTTACTCGTACCCACCCTATAACTTGACAGTGGTTCAAAAGCTACAATTACTTAGTATAACTTAAGTGCTAAAAATTGCAAAACTTTTTGAAAATTTACAAATATATGCAGCATATACATATATATAAACAATAAATAAATAATATCTATAGATGTGAATAATATATACATGCAATATTCCTTGTTAAATATAAAACCAATTGAAAGTACATATATAAACTGTCAAGCACAGTTAAATTTAAAACTAGATTGCACGAATATTTAAAAAGGAGTTTAATTTACTATAATTTCATTTGGAACATTAAAATGGCAGCAGCTATTCCCAATGTCCTGAGCTGAACTGTGAATACCTGCAAAAAAAACAAGTCTATAAAGTGTTTTTAGACAATCGAATAGCTAGATGCCAAAGTCAATTCATTTACATAAGACTAGAGAAAACTCACCAATTGTGAGACACAATGTTCATATGAATGCACAATTAACCCAACGACATAAATGTTACTGAAACTCTGCCACTAAACTGAAAAACATGCAACTTTAAGGCAAGTTGCAAAACACATATCGAAAACAGAAGAGATTTGGCAACACATTTATATGTATCTCTATGGCCAAAGGCTTTGCTGACAACTTAAGGTTCGTACACACACACACGCACACACACATACACTCACACACGTAAATAGTGGCAACTTATTAAACTACATTATAAATACTGTACTGTACTGTACTATGTGTGTATAATAAATGTATAAATGTATGTTATCAATAAACTTACTGAAAAAAGAAGCATTACATTGTTACTGGGGTACATATAAATATATTTCCAATAAAATATTTCAATGAATTAAAACTAAAACATACAATTTGTTGAAAAATAAACTACAGACACAAAAAAATCGAACGCGAAAAACTGAATGGAGACACAAAAATAAAAACGAATGAAAACTGTTTTTCTGTCATCTGTACTGCACTGGGGCCCCCCTGAAGTCAAGTTGCAAACAATGGACGCTCTTGTCTGTGTGTGTCTCACTGCGTCTTAGCCCAAGCGCGCTGTAACGTCAGCGCTTTGTTAAAGTAAGCAGACCACTCCTCTCGCTCTTCTTTTGTATCTGCTGACAGGAGATAGCGCACAATTGTGGTCTGTCCATTTGGCACTATTACAAGCGATTCCCGATCGGTATCTTTAGCCGGACGTTCGCATTCCAGCAGCATTGTGTTTAGGCGCGCACAAATGTCGCGGGGAGCTGTGCTTACTTTTTGTGATTTGCAAGCGTTCAACTCTATGGATCCCATGGGGGTCTTTTTCTTTTCATCATCTGGATACTTCCAGTAGCTAAGCACAGAGTTATTTAAATAACACCAGCGACGATGCCAGGCACCAAACCCGGATATATCCTCGAACATGGTAAGAAAGCCCTTGTATTGCACGCATACGGACAGCTCGCAGTTCACCTTCATAATCACCACGCCCTGCAGCGGGCTGACACCCAGCACCTGAAATTAAACGTGAAATTTGTAGTGTCATCGCCAAGCCGTAAATGCTGCCTCAACTACCTGTGTGAGTGTCCAGTTCGTGCGTTGTATTTCACGCAGCGAGAATATGGCAAAGCCGTATTGCACCAGCTGAGGTGTGCGTATTGCGAGCGGTCCAGCAGGACTTTCAACTGGTGGCATAAATAAACGATTTTCGCCACCCTTCTTCTTGGGCGTCTTGCTGCCGCCCTTTTTATTGAGATTGATGTGATACTTTAGCTCGTGTGGGAGTTTTTCTCGTTGTGCCAGCATGCCGTAAATCTCCAGCGTAATCTATGATTTGTGACAATTAATCAAGTGTTAGGTGCGTTTAAAAGCGGTCAACGCTTACCCTAAAATCTGCGTATACATTGTTCAGCTGCAGCACATCTGGAAACTTGACGCACAACAGACCCGGCATGGTAGGAATTGTTTTGGTGGCCAGCACATGCTCATTGTATTTTATCAGGCAAACCAGATGGTGGCCCGAAATACTGCTGGTGGACATTTTACGCACATATTCTTGACGCAGTGGTATAGTGATTTCCTTTACAGTTAGCACACCCTTCTCCTTGGGCGCTCCAATGGGACGTAGGCTATTTTCAACACGCATACGTTGCACTTCATCTAAGCACGCCTGACGGCGATGCGCTACAAGTGGCAATAGGCTGTAGTTTGGACACAGGCGGTGGCAATTATTTATTATCTACTTACTTGCTAGAAGCAAATGACGTTCCCCTTCCACAGACTCAGTAGAGCCGGAAAACTCCACAGTGGCAGCGCACAGATTAAGCGCTTGACTGGTCTGTCCTATAATTTGCTGCTGTTTGCACACCTCAGTTAACAACTTGTTGATTTTTTCCTGGACCAAAGCAGCATCGTTTAAATTGCGTTCTTCCGCTGTGCTCTCATCATATTCCGTGCAATCTTCGGATTCAGCAGCCTGTGCTTGCTGCGGTGAGTCATACTCTAGCTTGTGCTTGGCGCCACCCGCATCCAGCTCTGAACGCAGCACTTGCTGCTCACGGCACACCTTACGCATAGGTGTTGAGTTGCAACTCTGCAATGTATTTAAATAGTGTTACCTTAATAAGCAAAAATCTGGCTCAAACATTTTGTAAACTTACATTGGCGCTCTGTTGGCGACGATAGAAGCTGACGGTGTGCGTTAAAGTAACCAAGTTATCTTTATCCTCATTTACGCTAAGCTCAGATTTTACGGGCTGTGCGCCATTAAACAGAGGTGTCTGTACGTCCATGGCTTCGAGTTCATCGTCGTTTCGGCAAGCAGCGACTGGCGTTTTACGGAAGCAGAAGCTGTTCGAGGGCGTGGTGCCCTTGCTCTGTGAATGCAAACATATTTAATACAATGGGTTAAGTGAGGCACATTTTCAGTACTTACGCCACGAGACACACGACTGGCACTGTGTTCCTCCTCGCTTTCATCGTCGTCTTGCGTTCCATCGTCATCGCCCAATGCCTCGTCCAAATAATCATCCATGCCCATGGATGCCACCGATGAGGAATTCATAGAGCTATCATGACCTTCGTGGTTATAGTAGTAATCCTGCTCGGCATAGCGCACAGTCTGCAAATAGTTACACGTTTTAATTATGTAATATCCCGCTGTGCAGCGTATTCACACGCAGGTAGCAGCAGCACTTACCTTTTTAGCATGTTGATGTTCCTCGTTTTGCTGCACAACATGCATTATCTCACGACCCAGGCTGCCGTTGCACATGCCTGCGCTGCTGTCCTCAGTGTGTGACTGCTCGTCATCCTCATCGTACGGTTGTGCGTTGCTGTCAACCTCAGACTCATCCATGTAACTACAAATAAATATGGCGCAAAGGTTAGATGTTGTGTTAGTTATTTAAGCAATATTTTATTTGTTTTCTACTACGATTAAAGCTATGAGTCTTATTTGTATTAAGCCTAATCAGTCTTAAAGTTTACTCTATGCAGAGCAGAAATAGCAAGCAGGAGTAACAATTATCAGCGCACCTTTCTGAGTCCTCTTCTTGGTCGGTGTCATCGGTTGCCGTTGCGGTTACAGTGGCACAGCAGTTATCGTCGCTTGACTCCAGATCAGAGAGTGCGGGATAAAGTCTATGGTTGGGTCCAATTGTTGCTGTTGGATTTGAGGTGCGTGCACGCTTTGATTCCTCATCAATGGCGTTAGCTGCTACAAGTAAACAAGCAAAAAGTCTTCTAACCTATTCCAACGTTTAATTGGCAAGAGACGCCTGACTTACGTGAACGGCGCTTGCTGCTGGCCAGTGCTGCAGCACCTGATAGGCCTGCAATAGGCGGCGGTGGCGGTGGCGGCATAGGACGAACTACTCTACTTTGAGCTGGCACTGCTATGACCGTTGTAGCAGTAGTCTCCTGGGTAAACAGCTCTTTCTGTTTATTAAAACGATTTGTTATAATTTGCATATCCTCTTGGCGTTGCCTGTCAATGTCCTTAATGCGATTCTCAGAGCTAGACTGGGCATTGGCCACCAACGCGGCCACTTTGTCACGCAGCTTACTTTCGGGCTTAGGTTTGGCCAAGTTTGTTGCCGCTGCAGCAGTAAGTGGATGCACAGGTGCTGCATTAGCTAAAGAAAAACAAAATTTTGTTTTAAGCAGATAATAATATAAAGATTTTTACTGTAGCTTACCTTTTGGCTCATCCGGCTTTCTTTGACGGATTGTGGGTGCTGCTGATATGGGCGCCTTGGGCAACATAGCTTTGGTATTGCCTGTTTCAAAAAGTTTCATCCGTTCCTTGAGCGAAAGCTCACAAGGATCTTTTTGATGCCGCTGTGCTGTATTTGCGCTGCAATTATTCTCAAAAATCGCTGCGCGTCCTGAAACTAGGCCGCTTTTGATATTCGATGCAGCAGGCACTGAAGCTGGTTTATCAGTTTTGGAGTTTGCCGCCGTGCTGCCAAAAGTCTGAGCCACTTGGCTAACCGTAACTGATTTCTCCGGCAAAGGTGGCTTAGCTGTAGCTGCAGCTGCCTCTGTTTGCTTGGCATACTCATAGGTATGCTTGATTGTTGACGATTCGCGACGTTGAAAGCCCTGCGCCTCCAATGAGCTTATTACTTTTGGATCCCATTTCAAGTGTGTTGTATTGTTGTCCGTGGGAACTTTGTCAAGTTCGTCAGCAGTGTGTGCCACCAATCGTGGCGGCTGGGGTGCAGGAGCTTTCTTTCCAGCTGACCTTGGAACGGCTTCTGTAACGACGCGTCGACTGGGTAAATCAGGCTTGGGCGGTGGCATTTCATTGACTGGACGATGCACATCATGATGAGCTGTGTCATCCTCCCATTGATTAATCGTGTCTGCCAGAGCAGCTAGTTTGCCCAAACGTTGCTTTGCCTTTCGCGGATTACCCTCGTAACAGGCAGTATCATTATCATCACCCGCATGGAATTGTTCTTCAGTGCGATGTATGGGTGAGGACAAATTGTCAGTATTGGAGTACAGTGCGCCCATGCGTTGCAGACGATTACGTGAAGTGTCGCGAAGTCTTGCTAAGGGCACATTTACGGGTGCTTGCTCTTCAGCAGGAGGTTCCTCATCATCGGTTATATCTTCTTCTTGGATTTCAACTTGCACCTAAGTGCACACAAAAGGTGTTTATAAAAACATGAGCATGTAATGGAATGCAGCAACACAATACAACTACAACTTAAGCAAAAATTAAACTCACCCCCATCGGTTTGGTCGTGGTCACATTTATCTCAAATTTTAGGTCCATATTTTCCTTGTTGATAGCAGTATAGTGCCTCAGTGGTTTGGTTGGAGATGCCTCCAGCATTGTCTTTTCTAGCAAAACAACTTTATTGCCGCTGCTGCTGGCCGCAGACTCAGCAAGTGCTGTATTTGCAGTCTTCGATACAAAGCCACTGCTGTTGGTGCTGCTTGACTCAACATTTGACACGGATGCCGCCGCCGGCATGCTGCATTCCGCTAGTGGATACTTACTTGCATTAGAAATACCTAATGCGCGACTGCGCTGTTCGGCCTTTTCAAGCATGCGCTGCAAAATGCATTAAGAGTTAAGTAATCAACTTCACTAAACATTTAGTAGCCGCATTGTACCTGAGTAAAGGGGTCCATTGCTACTTGTTTGCAGAGACAAAGGTAAAAAATAAAAAGGCGTTTGCGTTTTGTGAACTTCCACTTGATTGAATTGTGTATTTACAACTTTATAAAATATATAATCACTATGCGTTTGAAATTTGAAGTTTTTTAACTTAATGCATAAGTTCTTTGTTTTTTGAAAAAAAAGCGCGTCACTTTTATTTTCTCGCGTCGGCTGTTGGTTTTAAAATGATGCTAGGGATGCGTCGAATGCTCGATATGTTGTAAGACATAAAATAATGGTTGGCGTTGCCACTTAGCTAGAAAAGAAAGCTGCGGCCACCCTATCAAAAATTTTAACACAAATAACTAATTGTAATTTACAATGCACAACTTGATTGTTTAAGAAAAGGTATACTATTATTATATAAATAATATATTTCTAATTAAAGCTTCAAATATAAAAACTTCGATTTTATTATAGTGTTTAATGCATTGAAAGGCTGTTCTGCATGTGGTTAAGACAATAAAATTATAAGTGCTAAACATTGAACTGTTTTAAATAAATATTGACATACAAAATATCAGGTATACACGAAATGTTTTTGTTTATACAAATATTTTTGAATTACCATAATTCAGCAATTTATTAAAGAAAATTGAAATTGAAATAAGTGGTATTCTTATTTTATATAAGGTATATATGGTGTATAAATTGACACGGACTGGCTAAAAGAAACATTTTTATGCTTTTCAATACAGCATGCCAACGGTTAATCCAATACACTTAATAGACACCTCAGCCTCTACAGCCTTTAGTTCCTTCAGGTGTTTTGGTACGAGTCTGTCGGCGACGAGTTTCATACCCAAAAGAGCAACTAAAATGGGTTAAGTCGATCCCTAAAATATATATCTCTAATGCAAACACGACGATTTTCGAACACAATTTCCATCGCTTTTCAATGTTAGCGTCGTTAACAGAGGTGGATGGACGACCTATATGAGGCAAATTTTCTACGACTTCACGACCGTAACTTAATGCTTTATGCCACTCAAATACTTGTCTTCTCGATAGAGTAGTCGTAAACAAACAGCTCTCAAACATAATCTGATTCTCACATCCCGCTCAAACTTGGCATGGATGTCAATGAAAGTTTTGCCAACTTAAGAAAAAAAAAATATAACCAATTCTGCTCACGCGCGGTTTCTAGTAAGTTCGACTAGTATTTTCATAAAAATAAATGTTCGGTATTTTAGACTTTTTAACTTATGGTCACTCTGCTAAGCCGCTTTATAAACAAAACACACTTTAAAATGTCAAACCACAATAATGTTAATTTACTGTGGAATTGCGCCAACGCACTCACAGCAGAAACTCACACTGCCCAGCTACTGCAATCCTACTACATGTTAGTAAAACTTAATAACTTAACAGGCTTTCGTACTATATAGCTCATTATACAATCGTCTTGCAGAACCACATGTCGCAAGCTGGCTAAACATAGTGTTCAACTACCCGCCGACATTTATGGCCAGGCACGGATGTGTGCACGTTGTGGAAATCAGTGGAGCAATGGCAATTACCAACTTAACTTGAGGCCTCAACAACTGCTGGACACGGCTAAAAGGCGTAGTCTGATTACCAAGCTGGACACAGCCAATGCAAAGCAGTTGAAGGGCACGCTTACAAAGGCACAACGAAAACGGGCCAAATGGCTAAAGAAGTGCTTGGCAAGCAAGATGGTAGGCTACCAAAGTATTATCTTAATTTATAATTGTTAAAACGTGCAACTTTACTTTTAGCAAATAAGTTGTGCCGTGTGCAAGCACAAGACTTTGCTGCAGCTAGAAAAGCCAAAGAAGCTTGGTCCAGCTTTGCTCCCCGTAAATACAAAAGCCAAAACTGAAGAAACTGCTACATGTGCAAATAAAAAGCAGAAGAAATCTAAAACAAAAGCCAAAAAAACAACACTTGTAACAGCAGGAGTTAGGCAAGCTGCATCCAAAGCGTCTGCACTTCCTGCAGCAATCAGCCATAAAAACCCAACTAAACCCACAAATACACAGCCCAAAAAACAAAAAAAGAAAAGCAAAGCACAAAATTTGCCTACCTCAAACTCGTCCTCTACAGCAAAAACGCAATCAAAAACACAAAAGCAAAACGCGCTGCTGCAACTAGCAGCGCAGCTAAAAAAGCAGGCCAGCAAAACGCCTCAAAATCGCCTGGAGGCATTTTTAAAGTAAAGTGCAATTATAGAACAATTTTAAATAGATTAAAGCACAATCGTAGACTAATGCGCATTTTCATGGCATATTTAATAGATAGTACTATACTTAAGACTGCTAAGCGTGAATCAGTTGAGCAAGTTACGTCTGCAGCAGACAAAGGAGCTGTCTGTAAACAAAGCAAATCTGGCTTTTTCCGCGGCTTTGATAAACGTCTGCGAAACCTGTTATCCCAGCACGCAGACCACAACAAGTCACGCAACACTTGAAAATGGAGTTATCACTGCCGCAGCGTCCCAGCCTCAAGGTTATTCCCTTTATGGTATAATTGGCTTATATATGTATACATACAAACTTGTATGTGCGTGTTGGACCTTCGTTGCGGCCCTGCCAAGGCAGTGCCCACCATATTTAATTTATTTTCTTAGCCAACATTTAATTAAAATTGAGTTGTTTGCCAAAGCAGCATGTCCTTCAAGCCTAGCTGTACCAGAAAAGGCCAGAGCCAGCTTATCTGCCGCCAAAAAAGCACATGCTTAGACAGCGGCTATACTAGCACACGCAGAGATTGCCTTTTATGAACAGTTCAAGTTTCAAACATAATTCTTGGCAGCTGCAGGGCAGCAGCAACAACATCTGCCACTGTCGCCAGACGGGCTTCCACTTTCTTGTTGACTGCACAAATTAGAAGATTTCTGGTTTAAGCTGGTTGGCTATGGTCAAACAAATCCTGTTTACTGGCCACTCCGATCTGCTCATTTTGTACCTACTACTATAAAATATGATATCAACGCCGCTTTATGCCATGTTTAAAAACAGCTTAAGTGGGCCGCAAAAAGCATTTCACATTTTGGCAACAGCATTCACAATAATGCTTGGGTCGTGAACACGTCGAGCAATTTTCGTTTTGGCCATTGTCATTATTTGATTTATGCAATGCAACGGACAACGCGCACGCACCGGCAAGAGCCAAGTTTAGATTTACTTGCCGGCAGACCGGTCGACTGGTCAAAACATTGCTATAAGCAAAGCGTTCTGTAATACGAATACAATACAAATAAAACTAAAAAAATAATACTGGAAGCCCAAACGTCGAAGTGTACATACTCTTCAATTAGATTTGTGGCAACTGGAGGTTTGGACTCTTTGATTCAAACTTTAAATAAACGTGTGTGTGTCAAATGTTTTCTACAACTTGAGACGCGGTGTAACTGATAAATAATACTTTGGTAATTCTGTAATTGATCTAGATGTTAAGGCTAGATATCTCTATTCTTTTTTATTTATGCACAACGTTCCAAAGGTGAACTGTGCGAGCCACGAAGAAGTTGGGTTGGCTAGACGTTTGTTATACTTGCAGAGATTACTGCCGGTCTAAAACTACTAGTTTGGGGTCATCCAGGCCTAGACAGTTTAAAGGACAGTTTATAGTATAGTAGTCTAATATAATATTTATTCATTTCATCATTCAAAGGATATCAATATTCATGATTCTATACTAAGACTAACTTTACGCCAATCGGTCGAGCCGTTTTCGAGTAAAATGGATTCAGACATACATCCAGACATTCATTTTTACATACATATATATATAGTGTGCCTGCGTTATTTGATAAGTTCTGAAACAACCGATTTCATAAAAACATTTTAATGTGGTTTCCTTACTTGCAAGACGGCTTCTCTTCTGGGAGTTTCGTTTGCAAGATTTTTGATTGACAATCTCTACTTTGCAACTTTTTCAGTGCATATTAAACGGCGTAATAAAATTTAAGCCCCTGTAAGTTTTACAATCGCCTCCATTATTCGGCCCGAGCCGAAGTAAATTGGGAATCGAAATAGAATTCGTTTTATTTTCGATCCGTAAACAATGGCTTATTGTTAAAACAATACAAAATTCAAATTTTTGTAATATTCAAGAACTCTGATGGGCGATCATGTTAATACTACCTACCCTTTGTTGGACCTCAGTTTTAAGAATTTCGACGACTTAGTCGAAATAAGTAACGAATGAAAAAATTTTACGATAAAAGTATTCGATTGGGTTCCTGATTTTTTGCATTTCCTTTTATACCCTTATAAATTCTTCATATTTCACTCGCTTTGCTTCAAAAATTGTGCAATTTGTTCTTTTCGAATAGTACCACTAATTCAAGAAAAGTCATTAAAAAAATATTTTGATAAAGACAGAAATTTCCTTCCCTTCTTTGTCTATATTCCAGGAACGAACGTGACATTCGTTACCTTAAAATATAACAAATTAGCCACGTTGGTACTTCATGTGATATATATCGGTCTGAGTGGATCCTACTCAGAGTAACCTGAACAAACTTACTACGTAGCAATATTGCTAAATGGTTGTTTAAACATGATTACCCATTAGAGTTAGAAAAATCTAGAATACTATATTTCTATAAACATGTTTTTAAAAACATTTCTCACCTTATTGCCCAAAATTAAAGATCGTTGAATTTCCTTAAATTAGTGATTTCTCGAAAAGCGTGCTAGAAAAATGAAAATTTAGTTCGGATTAGCGACCCCAATTTTGATGCCTAATGTTACTTTTAGCGCATTCATTTACGATTGAAATTCTCATTTACTGGCTTAAATGAATTCATTCGTTCGTTGATACTGACGACCTAATTTTGTATGCATCTAATATTTCTTTGAATGAAATTGGGATCTCAACAAAAAAAAAAAGACTTTTTCACTTTATTAAAAAATTTGAAATCTTACACAGGTCTTCAAATACTGGGGTCATAACAGTTGTTGGAAAGCTGAGGGTTATGTCTATATAGTTTTAAGAGAGCAGCGTACTATCTCAAAATCTTGACGTGATGGGCCAATTCTGACCCCGGATTCGAATATTATGCAGCAAATTACTTCGGAAATGACTTTTATAGCTTTCCAACAACTAAGCCATGTTGAACTGTGTTATCTTTCGGGTCAATAGTAATAATAATGTTGTTGGGGAATAAAGAACCGCAACCTTTTAGATCTATTGTGCCCTCTACTGAGTTTATTGCTCTCCTGTCAGGCCTATTTCTGCTATAAACTTCCAACCGTGCCGTGTCGGTCAGCGAGATACTGTATCCGCCAATAAGCGACAACCTTCTTCTCGCCAGGGCATCAGACTCAGCCAGGATGTGCCAAGTTCGCAGAACCTGCAGGTGCTGGAATTGGTGATGTCCAACTTGTTCGGGTGTCCCTTCAGTCTACAGTGTCCGGTAAGCAGAACTGTCAGAATTCTAATAAAGTTCTTTCCTAAATGAAATAGTTTCTTGAACCCTTTTAGGGAACTGTTCCAGCTAGCGGTTCGTAGAATATTCTCACTTCGTGTGCTCATATATATATAACATATATATAAGCCTTTAGTCAATTTTTACGTTGTATTAACTTAATGCTTACTAAAAATAACGCCAAAACGGAGTCAGATGTTTATTAATCTTAGATCTTGGGCTTCATGCCCGTCCTATTTCTTCAGTGTACACAAACTTCATTACATATGTAATATACCCTTTCACTACAACAAATATTCTCACTTCGTGTGCCCATACGTGAAATTGTCGATTCGTGTGCTGCTTGCCAGCTGCTTCGTGCGATTCTTATATAGTTCGTCCCCCACGAAGCGCCAAACGAACGCTGGCGCATCGGGCCCCTCCAATGGAGCCATGCTCGCCACTCTCTCAGTTGCATTCGAGTGATTCATCGCCGCGCACACACAAGTCGCGCTTGTCTCTTGTCTTGGGTTCAGTTCGTAGTGTGTTCTTGTAATGAAAATTGTGCGGATGCGAAGCTCTGCGGCTTCTTGCGGTTGCGTGCGTTCTGTGAGCGTATAAAGAGAAAAGTTGTTAACAAAAAAAGGTGTCAACGCAAAGTGTATGGTAAAAATAAAAAATAAAATATATACAAAAAAAGAAAAAAGTAATGAAAAACCGGATACATTAATAAGTACTAGCTATAAATTATATGTTCCTCGAGCTATTTGTTGTGGTTGTGCGTATATACTTGCTGTGTGTTAACTGATAAAGCTAAACGGGCTTTAAGTGCAAAGGAAATGGACTTGTTTGTGAAAATTACCGGAAATGCAACACAGTCGACACGCCTGCGCGCACGCAACACAAAAAATGGAGACGGAAAAACATGTGAAAAGTTCAGCGGCTTTTTGAAAACATAGACAATTTTGTGGATTAACGTTAAAAAGCTGCTGAAATGTGCAATATGTGAATATAGCCGAAAAGATTACACCCCAAAACGAACAGAGTTTCGATAGTATGCAGTAGCAATATCTTGCCTAATAAAACTGTCTTATTTGAGCAGCCTTTTGAAGAGTAGAAAATAAAATATTGCAATCAATTTGTTAAGGAACCAATTGATTTATAAAGTTATTGTTTATTTTTCATGAGCAAACATTATTTAAAATTGCTTTCCACACAAATTTTCAATGTTACAATCAACAGCTAGTAGTACATAAATGACTTGATGTCTTCATCGGTTGCAATATTACTTACTTATGTATATATGTACATATATCTTAATAATTTTTACGACTGGCACGCTTTGTCTTTGATGAGTCACTATAAAAAGGCTTGGTCTTGGCTTGGAGGCCCTGAAGAACCCACAAAGTACGCTGACATACATAAGAACTTAAATGCTTTCAATTTAGCTGCTAACCAAATTGACCCCATAGCGAACACACACATACACACAAAGAAACTACTTATTATTGCGTTAAGCCACAAATAAGTAGGTAAACAGATACATACATACTATGTGGAGTCTGTCTGAGAGACTGCCAACCGTTAAAGCCAATCAAAACCCATTTACATACAGACAAGTGCAAAATCATGGACTGAACGTATTGTGGTTATGCTTAATACTATACTATTAAGAGCAGCCGAAGCGATTTTGCAATATGTATTATCAATGCATATTACTGATTTAGCAATGCTTCCAGTACTAGTACAGTATGTGTCACAATACAAACATTAGCAGTGTATAAAACTAATCTACAGTGGGCACTTGTTGAAAGCGATTAGTTGAGACTAGCGATTTGGTAGTCGACTAGAGGCGATTTGAGGTTTTTGGTTTGGTATGATCGATAGATGCAGGGGCCTAGGTGATCCATCCCCTCAAGTATCTAGGAAAATTATTATAGAGATAAAACCAAGTTGTTAACTTTTAACAAATTTACAGATTACACTAAAAAAAATATTTTTTTGAACATCAAACGAATTTTTTTTTTTGTCCTCAAATGAAATTAATTTTTTTCTAACACGGCTTGCTTTTCTAAACGTTTCGTTATAAACTAGCTATAACTAAAAGATTAGGAAATTACATGTAGTTACTGCAAGTTATTTGCGAATGACAAGGAAATGAAATAAAACCTTAAATTTGAAAACTAATTGAACCCGGAACTAAAAAATTCTTTCCCTTGCCTCTTTTCATAATTTAACTAAAATTTAGACAAAAATGTCAAAATCATAAAGATGATAAAAAAAGCACATGTTCGAGGGTTGCATTATATACTCATTTCCAAAGCGGTTGATATTGAACAACTCTTTAACTCGATAATTATTGAAATTTTTGAATATTCCTAATAGCTAAGTTGTTTTCCTACGAATTTGACTCAAAAAGCTCGAGTTTTGATTCGACTTCGCTGAAACTGTCAAAGTTGTGCGAGTCCAAAATAGTAAAGAAGATTAGACGAGTTTCAATCTATATAATTAATCTTAAATAAAGTTTTACTAAAAACATATATATATTATAAGAATTTTCGGCGATCTTTACGCTTGATTCATTTGAATTGCCAAAATATCTGATAAATCGATCTTATTCCTGTTTTTGTATTACTTAAAAGTTGGTTGGATGGGAAATACAAGTGCTGTGAAACATTTTATTTAAAAACAAAAGCCACTGACTTAATCGGTATATCAAATAGCGAAAAGGATATCAATCAATTAAAGAATCCAATTCCACAAAATTGCTTAGTGAATTATAATATTCTTTGAATTCCGGTTTCGATTACTGTTTGATTTCTTAATTTTAGTTGACTAAATATTTTGCATATAATATAATAAAACAGGAAGGATTTTCAGGTGGTACCCATTGCCATGTCGTAGTATTGTCAGACTTATGATGAGGATGGGACTGATGAAGAGGGTGGGGATGTGGGTAAGGCGAATAAGAAGTAAAAGTTTGGGTATGAGAACGTGCGTAGGAAGAGTCTATTCCATGGACAAAATTGATAAAGATTGCTTCAGCACAGTTAATGCAGCCCTTTTTAAGGAAGATGCTAACGTTTGTGTTATTCTACGATTTTTGCGTTTTCAATTACTAAGGAAGTAATGCACAAATTTGTAAGCTGTTGTTTTGTCCACCAGCGAGATTGGGCTTTATTAAGATAAACACGTGAGTTGATTAAAGCTTAGTTAGTTAAATTATTTGCTTGAAATAAAACAAAAAACTTAAAAATTAAACGTATTCCACTCATTATTACACAATTTTATTCAAACGGCTTGTGATCGGTTTATAATTAACACAAGTGTTAGCTTGTTCTAAAAATTATGCAACTATTTAAAGTACAAAAGCCGTTAACATAGCTAGGCAAGTAGTTTTATAGAAGTAGGGAACCGATTTACATAAAAAGCTAGACTTTGATTTCAGTCGAGTACATTGAAAACATCAAAATATTTACAGGAAATTGCACAACTCATTTCGCAGCTGGCACAAATTAATCGCGCTATACGAGTTCCCACTGTAAGATTTGTGTAAACATGAACATGTATCTGAAAGTGAACAAAAATCTAAAGGCACAGACAAAACATAACGTCATCGACGAGCGCCTCCAGTAGGTTTTAGTATAGTTTTCCATAAGCGGCAAACGAAGCGTGCAGCCAAAATAAAACACAATTCAGCACAAAGCGAATCGTATTGTATTTCGATGACGCCTATTCAATGCGTATTTGTATCTTTGTATCTATAGCTATAGATATATCTGTAGCTGTAGCTCAAGCCAAGCGATACATATTTAGTTAGTTTTAAGAGCCTAGACCAAAGCGCCGTGTTTTATTAATAACTAAACAACTGCAGCGCTGTGGGAGAGTTCTGTGTATAAGAACTTTTTAGTAAGAAGTGAAAACGAACTGAGTTACATTGCACTACAGCTGTCGTTCGGTGTATCTATGTATCTGTGAAATTTCAAGTAAACCATACGAATTTTACTCAGTTGTTGTTCGGTGTATCTATCTAATTGTCATTGCAACCACACACTTATTTACTTGCTTTTAGACAGTCCCAGCCGGACCCCCCTGCGATTCATGTGATGTGATGTCTGACGCTTAGATACATTTAATATAAAATGTTCGAGCTACTTTTAACAGTTCATTGTTAATTGCTGAAATTAGTGTGTGCGCTTTTTGGTGGCCTGCTATTAAATATGTAGGCTACTCTGCTGAACAATTGTATCTGTGTATTTATAAAGAAAAGTAAGCACATTAACAAGAGTTGCGCTTAAATTGAAAAATTCTACAAAAGTAACTGACAAATTGAAAAACATTTGCAAAATTACTCAAATTTACATAATCATGGATAAAAACACAACTAAACGAGCGGAGATTGAGCAGTTTTTGGTGGGTAAGTAAGGCAAGAAAGCATATTAATAACTATATTTCATCCTACTATAGAATATATTTAGAGTAGCTCTAAAAACGAATATCCATTTTGAAGACTAAACTTGTCACGATTACCAAACTTTGTTAGCAGCTGTATGATTACTACAGCTACTAAGGATTTCATAAAGAGTATTGCCATAAGGCAGCTCTGCAAGAGATTTTTCCCTATAAGGTTTAGTCTAATATAATTAAGGGCCAAAAGATGGTGTAGCACAACCTTTAAAATATCTACCACAGTGATCAGCCACTGTTACCATGTGCATTTTTTTGTCCGTAGAACTAATCTAGTGAAATTTGATTTCGTTAGATTGATTTGATTTTTATGACATATGACATTATGGTACATGCCGATAAACATATCCTGCCAAGCCAATAATAACATAAATCCAAACACTGGGTCACATGTTTCTACGGAAGAAATGTTTGAAACTCCTCTTAGTTTACTGTCCGCTTGGAATCTTTTGATTGAATGGTATATAAAGACGGTTTATGTATAGATACGAACCTTAACCTTCTAAACACTGCTTGGTCTGTTCATGTGTGGTTTTTTGCGCACTTTCTCCTTTTCAATTTTGCCTACGATTGAGTCGGTCTGACAGAGACAACAACACAAGCAGCTTCACCTGTACTTACTTACTTACATAACTGGCCATAACATCCCGTTACAGGGTTACGGCATGCTGTAAAGCTCTCCTCCAGGCGTCTCTACACTGCGCCTTCTCCAATTTTTGATACCAATACCAATACCAATTTTTGATATAGTGTGTACCCTCTACCTGCTACTGCCAAACGCCTCCCTTCGACACTCGCATTGGAGACCTTTCTCGCAGAAGCTCCTTTATTCATATGCACAACATGACCTAGCCAGCGCAGCCGCTGCATACTCCAGCGCCATAAAGCAAAAAGGGAATGATGAGCGTGTTATAGTGTTAGTTTCGTCTGGCAAGAGTGGTCTCCCGTGTTGAAGGCAGGGCAGAGGACACCAAGTTTCCAATCATCGGGCATGCTCTCATCTAGCCATATTCTGCAAGAGGGCTGGTGCATGCACACTACGAACTCGTTGCCTCCAGTCTTTAACAGCTTAGCAGGCAGGTCATCTGCGCCAGCTGCTATGTTGTCCTTGAGCCGCTTGATTGCGACCCTGACTTTGTCATAGCTAGGAGGCGGTAGTGTTTTGCTAAATAAATAGGCTATACTTAAATGATAGTAAATTCCACAAAGTTTCCAGAGTTATCAAATATCAGAAGTTGTTGATGCAGATTCAAGTACGCATGAGAGCAATAACGATAACGGCGTATGATGGCTCGTTAAGAAGAAGATGTGAGCGTAGAACGTATGTTTAATTTAGTTATTGTTAAGTAATAATTTTTTCAAATTTCATTTTTCAAATCATTACCAGAAGTTTTATGTAAATAATACCGATAAACAAACTATAACCATACCATAACTCTTACAGAAACTTAGGTTTCTTGAATTCCTGCTCTTGCTTTGCGGAGCAACGCACTACAAGAGTATACAAACTTCGGCAGCCAATTTCGGGATTGTAAGCAATTTTGTAGTTCAAATGAAAAATTAACTAATTTTTCTTTGTACCAGTTAATTCGGCGCTCAGCTCTCTGATCTGTTTTGATTCTAGCCCGCATCATTCGATTTTCTAAATACTTGCAACATTAGAGTTAATGAACTAAACAAAAAAAAAACAAAACTAAAGTGTTTTGCATATTTAGCGTTAATTGCTTTGAATTGAAATAATTACTTAGCTTTTTAAGTTCTTCAATTCAAGCTTAACTTAAGCATACAATGTATAGTTTTATTGTGCCCGCAGACACTATGTGTACACACACATCTATACACACTTATGTATGTACATATACCTTGGAACAGTGACTCATACATGGTCTGAGCTCTGTGCTAAAGTAAAAACTTAATGGCAAAAAAAAATTTAATACTCTTTGTTTTTCTTGAGTTTTATTCGTTTCACTAAAACCATTTCGGGTACAACGTTGTCTGGCCGTTGGGCACGTCTTTCGCGCACATATGTAGTGTACACACAAACACATACAAATGCAAACTGTTATTCAGAATTCGGAAACAGAAGGTTAAACAAGCCGAAAACTATAAATTTTGTTTTAAGCTCCGCTCTGCTTAGGCATTGAAGCTTAATTGGTACTTACCAATTGTATGAATACATAGAATGTACGCGAAGTTTGTTCAAAAAAAGTTGACTTCATTTTTCTCCAAATACATATCTTAATTCAGTCAACGCTTTATCCAAAGATCTTCCAGCGATAAAATCTTTATCTACAAAATTATGGCTTAACATCGTCCTTTCATGGATCTTTTCAGTTTCAGGAACAGGAAATAGTCGTAAGGGGCCAAATGCAGTGAATACGGTGTCGTTTTTAGCCAAAAAGTCACGAACAAACAACGATGTGCGAGCAGCTGCATTATCGTGATCTAAAAGCCATGAATTGTTTAACCCCAAATCTAGCCGCTTTCTTTTGGATAACGTCCTTATGCATTTGTTATCCGATTTGAAATTACCAAGTAAAAAAATGTTCGCATGCTTAACTCGCACGACAATAGAACGTGCTCTATTAGGAAGTAATTCGCACAGGGTTGCAGGCGATACAATTTAAGATGAATTTTACCGCATCTACAAACGATGCAAGGAAGACATAACACGAACTCGCTTGGAAATCTCTTTCCTGGTCAAACGATCTTGTGGGAAGAACTCACGATGCATCACGCTAGTAAGCGAAACCAGCACATTTCACCGAACCTTGGGTTTTTTTTTTGGTCTTGCTCTAGCTCTTAAAGTCTCCGAGAACGGTGCGACAACACGGACACACGTACATGTCTATATCGACTCGACTATAGCTCCTGACCATTGTTGCAAATGGAACATATAGTCTGCCACGCCTCCTTCTGTCTGTTACATACATTGCACAAATCTATAATACCCTTTTACACTTTGTGTACAGGGTATAAAAATCGTTACTTAGTTTCAAAAAGCCAGCCTTAGTCTATACAGAATTGGAAAATTCCTTTCTAACCCACACTAAATAACAAAAATCGGATGAAAACTGGCTAACTAATAAAAAGTCTTGTGTAATTCTTTATTTGGAAAAAGTCGACTGTCACCTTTTCGCCTTTTTGAAGTCAAGTCAGCCATTTTGCATGCGTTGAGTTGGGAATCTACAAGTACATTCATATTCAATCGGCGGTCATCAGCCGTTGTGAATCTTTGGGCTGGACCCAAAGTGATGTATCTCCATGATACATAACTCACGTGCCAACCGCTATGCCGACATTCTCAGCTATTTCTTTAATAGCGATTTGACAATCAGAGAGATCCAGTTTTTTTTTCGATATAATAAGCCATCAAAGTACTATAGAGTGGTAGCATTTATTTGCAAAAATTTGCAGATTGCTAACGAATACATCTGTGCAAAACACAATGACCTATGTTTCCGAATTCTATTATATACAATTTTACTATATCGCTTGCTAGATCTTTGAACGGGTCTTAACCTAAATATGATTGTAATAAAAAACTTAGAGATAACCTATCCTGGTACATAACGAAATATGTAACAAAAATATAAATTACTATAAATGCTTCGTGAAATACATCGAAAACTGACAACATGAGATTCTTCGGAACAGTCATTCAAATCCTCTGCTTACTTAGCATTCATCTCATCCTCCAAATACCAAGTGCTGAACATAAGAAAATTTGGTGCAGACAGTCGGAACGGTGCACTAGGGGTAACACCGGAGTCGGATTCCGACTGCAAATTTCAAAAGTGTGTTATAGTTTTGACAAGCACTGTATATGCATATTTTACTGAACTTGGAATCGATGCCAAATCGACTTAAGAGGGTGCTACAGCGAGATGGACTTCCTGCAAGTTACTAGGATACCTCCATTAGTTATTTAATTAACTAAAAACTTTCTGTACGTAGAATTTTGCGGTTTTAAAAAGGACACTGATCCCTTTATAAAAAAAATTATTGCTCTATGTAAATGTATCTATCTGTCTATTGAAATAAATTGAGTCAAAGTTGAATTTTCCAATTTTTTGCACTGTTTGCATTAGGCGATGTTTTTATTTGGTTTTAAAAAACTAAATATATATGTATGTATATATTCATTTATTACTGATCAATAATATAATATAATAATATATATATACATATATTGCCTAAACACACAGGTAACCCAACAAATATCAGTGACTGTAATCGTAGCTTCTTCAGAACTCAAACCAAATGAAATATACAAAACCACGATGTCATTTATTTAAAAATTGTTCATTCAATAAGCAACATGCGATTTTTCGGAGTAGTCATTTTAATCCTTTGCTTGCTAAGTTCCAATTCGTTTGAAATTAATAATAATAATAATATCTACAAGTTATCTATAGTGTGTAAGTGCAAAATGTAAATCATACGACGGCTTAGTATAAAAATTATGAAAATGCAGCGCAATGTGGAAATAATGATACTTCCAAAGGCGATTTTCACAAGTACTATATGGTGGTCAACCAATCAATGAACTGGTTCGCGGCGTTCAACAAATGCCGCGAAATGAAATTTGACTTGCTCACAATTGACAGTGCATCCGAGATCGATATAATTTCAGATTTCGTAGATGCCCAATATGATGAAAAATGTTTTTGGACATCTGGAAACGATCTAGCAAAGGACGGAAAGTTTGTATCAGCAACCACAGGACTTCCGTTGCCTTATTTAAAATGGAATGCTGGTGAACCCAACAACTTACTTGGCAAAGAGCACTGTGTACATTTATTTAAGACAGAAAACGGGTTTTCAATGAATGATATAAACTGCGCTTATGCAGAATGTACACCTACCTTCAAAACATATCCTATGTATACGATATGCGAAAAGATCACTGACGAACCAATTTGCTAACAAATGTCGCCAAGATTGATTATCACCTTGGGATAATTTGGTACTGTAACCAAACGTTTAACTATGCCTCAAATCAATTTTTTAATTTCTTCTGTTCGTTAAACTGTGTGTTTTAAAATCGATCTATCTATTTATATATAAATGGATCCAAAATTATGTATGTGGCCGTTGCTACGTCAGACGGTTTAGTGAAACGTGAATCGAGTTTCTCCACTTCATAGCTCTTGAAATGGGGATGGTACCAATAAAATATCGTTAAACTGCAAAAAACGAAACAAAATCTTCTTGCTGTGCTAAGGGTTTGGCAAGAGAAAGATGTAGATAAAGAGAAAGTGGAATATGAACCACCACGAGATGGGCAGCAATATGATGTTCATCGTAGAACGTTACGATATTTGTAATGTTAAGGAAGCGTCTTGAATCCTTGAGCTTAGGGCTGCCATTTGAGCTTCGTAAACGCTGAAGTGTTCAGGAAAATGGAAGGAGATGCCAGTCGAGCTGTGTTCATATTAATAGCCTATTCTTTTAAATGTCGTACAATTCATTGCTGTTCTTTTGGCGTTGGAAGCCGTGTGCGATGATATTTTTCCCAGTAACCCGATTTCTTTAGACGTAGAGCTGTTATAGTTCACTTCTATAGCGATAGTGCCATCCTTTATATGCAGTGTATTTGATCTTTCTGGCATAACATTTTGAGGAAGAATTTCTATTACAATTTTTGTATTTTTAGCAGGGATTCAAACCGACTTGTTTCGGATATTCAAAAACCAACGAGCATAAAAGTAATAGAGTGGAATTCTGGATCGAAAAAAAATTCAACATATTTGCTGAAAAGCGACCATTTTCAAGACAGTTTACGTTACGGCCGCTGTTAGACTGACTCGCTCTTGGCCGGAATTTAAGAAACAACAAAAGAACGTACATGCATGTACTATCTTGAAAATGGTTGCTTTTCAGCAAATTGACTTAAGTAACGACCAAAAGAGAACTAGAAAAAAAGATGTGGGAGCGACAAACAGATTGTGTTGTTTAGTGTTTCAGCAGCGTTATTATTATGCAGCCCATACACACAGCAATCGAAGTGTATCGCAGAAGCTTAAGGGATTCTCAATTACATGCATTTTAAATTTTGAAAATATCTTTTGTTCTTCGAAAGTTGTGAATGTTGCCGATAAGTAGTCAGATGGGCCCACTGTGCGACGTAAATGATAGTATGTAAGCTTGCAAGCAAATACAACCGAAACCGTAGCGGTATAAATATATAGGTTTCAATTCGGTTATTTCGGAAAAATTATAACGGTTAATGGTTATCGGTTTTTCTAAATTCCAAATTCAAGTTTGAATCTCTGATTTTCAGCAACTTTTTAAGTTTTGCCTTTAATTTTGGTGGTTAAGAGTTTCGGATCTTTATATTTTCATATAAAAAGTGCAAGTTAGCGGATTGTTTCGCCAGCCATTCCATAGTTTTCCGCAATACAATTTTAGATGTGCTACTATGTTATAAAGAAAAAATTAGTTTACTTTATTATATTTTACTATTTAAAAATAAATGTATACGAAGATTTTACTATAAAGTTTTATTGCAGGGGAGAATTTTTGTTGAAAAGCGACCACTTTCAGCAAAGCGTATGTATGAGGCTGCTTGTGTTACTGTCTCTGTCAGACCGACTCACTCATAGACAAAATTGAGAAAGAGCAAAAAAAAACGCACTGTGCATTGTGCTGAAAGTGTTCGCTTTTCAGCACGTCAACTCAATGTAGGGTCAATGATTCCACTCTATTAAATTTCATCAACCAATTCAGCAGATTTTTTACGAATATCGTTTTTATTCAAACATCTTTGATAAATGAAAATTTGTGATGTATGCTTTTGAGTTTTCTTGTAATTCAGTTAATTTCTCTAAGTATGCAAGTCGTTTAGAAAGTTTTCACTGCCAAAAAGGTCGACTTGTCCATCTCTTAATTCATCGCATCTGAGTTTTCTCGTGCCTTTCGGCGTTATGGCCGTTATAAATTTTTTGTATACAGATATTTCAAATATACCTTGCGTGTACCAACTTCCAGGAATGAAACAAATTTTGTAACTTTCCGCCAAAATTGGCAGCCCGCCAAGACACGTGCCTACATTGCCACTATGGTAAATCCGGCCCTGATTGCTTGTTATAAGGTCAAAGGACTGATAACCCTACCCAAAACTTACTTTGACGTTGCATTTGTAGATAAGTTTAGACAAAATAACACGGCAGATCTATTCAACATCGACTAGTCCACTAAATGAGCAAGATGAGCGTCTTCGGTTGGTGATTGTACTCCTCTGCTTATTTGGCACGTATTCCGACAGTATTAATCACAATTGAGAATGCAGAAGAGATGTCTGCCATTGCGCAATTTTTGGTACGAAGAGGCTATGACGGCGACGCGTTTTGGTTATCTGCCAATGATATAGGAGAGGAAAATAAGTTTGTAATAATTACCACTGGGCAACCAATGCCATATAAGAAATTTTCACCGGGACAACCCGACAACTTTAATAATTTAGAGCACTGTCTTCAATTATGGAACACAAATGGATCATTCGAGATGAACGATTGGCAATGTGATTTAAAAGCTTATGCTTTATGTGTGAAAATTACTGATGAACCTATGTGCTATGAGTACGAGTACAAATTAAGTACTCGTAAAAATCCACGGCCTGGAACCCTTGGGTATATGACAGCGTGTAATATTGGTTATTATTGCTATAAAAGATTTTATTTTGCAAACATCATTTATACTTTGTTATTTTTCTTTTCGTGTATTTGCTATATTACCAGCTAAACCGTCATAAAAAATAATAAAATCTTTCAAATAACCCTACCACGATGAAATAAACTGATAACCTACCTATATAGAGAGCCTAAAGGTCTTTTGTACAATCATTATATTCCACTACATAATATCAAGTGTGATTATTATATGACGAGACTGATACTCTACAACTTGCAACATGGACTATTTATACTATTATTTTCTTGGATCTCGTTCAATGCGCAAGTCGCTTTTTTTTATAAACTATCATTTTTACTTTTCCGCAAAAAAGTATTACGATTGGCCAAAAAACTAAAATTTCAAATTTTATTTTAATATTTCGATTTAAGCACTCTGACAACTTTTCCGGCGATGCAGCGATGTTTTTGTGGTCGTGCGTTGTCGTAGTCGTTGTTGTTGTCATTGTCGATGTAGTTATTCCACTAACTTTAGTAATTCTGACTTTAGCAAGCTAAATGTTTTTCTATCGTGTTGGGCATGTCTTCAAAGGATTTCCTATTGAAATTGTCTCTAGTCGGTGTGCTCTACATGAGGCCGTAACCCGGTAACGGGTTGTTATGGCCAGTTAAGAAGAAGAATAGGATCATGTGACAAACTTTTTGTAATTTTTCATTTAATAAAAAATTAATTTTTTTTTAATTTTGAAATAAAATCTTGAATTAATTGCCCTGTAACTCGCAATCAAATCAAGCTAGACCAAAAACATGTGAGAAACCTTAAGCTGATATTTAATTTGAAACACAGTTCATCACGATTGGTAGTACATTTACCGAGTAACATGAGATATGCTGACTTCGAAAATCTCGAAATATTGAATTTTTGCAAATGTTCACAATTCGAAAACCGTGCTAGAAAATCCAAAACGGTTTCAGGATTCGAAATCTTCTTTCTTCTTCTTTCTTAACTGGCCATAACAACCCGTTATCGGGTTACGGCCTGATGTAAATACATTCTTTCATTGGAATTGTGGTTTTACGTGGTGGGTTCCACAACGTTCTACGCACAACCCTTTTAAGGCCTACTGGTTTCGAAAGAACCCAGTGTCATTGTTAGTCGCCTCATACGACAAGCTTTGACCTGCTGAGGTGGAAATCTCTAACCCGCTCACCACACGGGGGAATCAGCGACCCCAAATTTACCGGTAACGGTATGTTTTAGCCATAGACCGTTTATTGAGGTCAAATTTGCATAGTGTTACCTGCCCCGTATGACCACGTTCACCGCGAGACTCAGGCGATTCTGAACAAAAGAAGCGGAAGTTGACAACAAACACAAATGCTGCATGCCAGACTCAAGAATAGCTGCAGGAGTTTCCATGCTATGTTTTCGGACAATCGTCCCACTTCTCAGACCTTGCACAAAACGATTTTCAGCTCTTTCTGCGGCTGAATGAACATCTTGGGGAAGACGCTGCAACGTGAATTTCTGCTCAGGTCCATCGAGAGGGGAGTGCATCGCATTTTCCACCCAAGCCCGGAGTTCTGATTTGAGACTTTGACAATGGCAGTGCCAACAAAAGGGTCAACCGTGACCAAATCCTAAAATAACTTAAAATCGTCGCAAACCCTTATTAATGGCATATACTTTACAAGGAAATAAAAAAAACAAATTCTATTTTAAATTTACATTTTTTGGTGTGCAGTGTATTGTGCCGAGACGATATTGGAACTGTTATAGTTATCGTATACCCTTTGTAACCGATGCCGTAAACATAACCGTTAACGAGGCATAACGATTAGCTTTAACCGTAACCGATTTATGCTATCGATGTTTCGAATTTCTGTTTGCAAGCTTACTAAATAAATAAATAATTAAAAAAAATAGTTAAATATTTAAGCAAGTAATATTTAACTTACTCAGCACACTGGTTCATGTGATTATAATCATATTAAGTATACGTTCATATATTTTAAGAAGTGAGAAGTGCTTTTAACAGCTAGTTGTTAATTGCTTAAATTAGTGCGTGGCCTTAAAAAGTTTTGAAAAGTAATCTTATTAATACATAATTGCATTTCTTAGGTATTTGGTAAGTATTAAGTAAGAAGGGGGCGTGGCCAGGGGCAAGAGAAAAAGGGTAAGGGACAGTGAGAAAACGAGATGAGATGAAAGATGAGAGAGATGAGATGATACGAGACGAGATATGAGATGAGATGATACGAAACGAGATATGAGAAAAGACAAAACGGAACGAGACGAAAGACTTATTTTTATTATTTATTATATTCACCGCCTTACAGAACCACGATCAGTAAATTGAAGTTCCTTTTCTACTTGGGCTTGAGTAGCCGAAAAGTGTGGGACTCAACTTCCATCTACTCTTCGTTTACGCGTCAAGGTACGAACGTTACGTATTACTTCTCGAGGTGGAGAAAGTATAAAGGCCAAAGCTGAATTCACATCTATGATTTAAGTTATGCCGCTGACATTCAGCGCCAGACAAGGATTTTATTATCTATTCAGAGATATAGTTATTTGGCGAACATCAAGGCTGTAACTATGAATCAATAGCAAGTTAGCATACCTACCAGGAGGCGCTTTACCTAGGGTACTCGGTTGCCAGAAGCTACAAGGCTTTCGCTGTTACAAAGCCAATTTAGTTAAATGTCAAAATGTGTATCAAGTTGTGTATATCCGGATTTGGGCACATAGCAATACCGCCCACTTGAACTTTTGCTGTCTCCATATATTTTCTGCTCCTAATGAGAACTGCCTTCATCTTTAAAGGCGTCAGTCCCAATCCTTTCTTCCGTAGCCAGTCAATAACTATACTAATCACTGTATTAATGCTGCTCTTGCAGGTCCTTGGCGATTACTGCACCTTCTACATTCTGGTACTACAACATTTGGGGAGGGAGGTAGTCTGTTTCTGAAAGCGAGGAAGTCTTCCGCTTAGCAAAAAATTAGCTAAAAAAGGGGAACTAGTAGTAATATGCAAGTTTCGCCGTCTGGTGATTGATGAATCTCTTTGAGTGACTATTAGCACGAATCTTTTGGAATTTATTTAGCGTTCAGTCCAGTGTTTATTTTAGAGAGCTCACAGAATGGCTCAAGCCTTATTTATGAAGTCGCCAGCCCTTTATGACATCTTAAAGTTCCAAGACTAGGTTAGCGCTGCGTTCCTTCAAACAAATTCGAGTCTTGTTGATATCTGATCCCATTTCCTATGGTGTGAAATTTATCATGATTATATAAAAACTTTCAAATATATAGGCAATTTCAGGCCACTCCTGCACATAATAAGTACATGAACATAATATAAGCAAAACAAAATGTTGAACTTTTCTCCCACATGGCCGAGAGGTACGGCAGTGAAAGCGGACAGAATTTGGACAACTTGACACGCTTATGGACTGGGCGCTTCCTCTGATCGCATTTGGTGTTCCTGCCTCGTGTGGTTTCCGGGTTATAAGAGTTCATTCAAACAGACGGATGAGCTGCATTGACTTTGCTACCGTTGCTGATCACAAACCGCGCTTCCTTTCTTTTAAAGACTTGTTGTTTTGAGTACATGATATTATTAGTACGTAGTAGTATTATTTAAGCAACAACTTATTGGAATTCTTTTAATTAGTTATGCGCTTCTTTAATTTAAGAGCAGCGCTAAACTTTGCCCAGAGAAATTGCTCTCAATTGCTTTGGTCAATTCGTAGTTGATCTTTGCGTTTATGAGGTCATTATAACTTACAAGACGACAGTGGCAGATAAGAGCCGTACGAGTCATACAATGAAAAAAAATTAACTGTCTCATACGTATGTTTATGTATAGTACCTATGTACATGCTGTACCTACTTATTAAGGTTACTGATTTAAAGACAGTCAGTTATACGCATAAGTACCACATAAGTAGAGAAACGACTAAACATTCGATTTTATGTTCATTGCAGATGTACGCTCACATTTTCGTGCCTCTTTGGAAACATCAGAGTATGAGAACACCTCAAATCCATTTCATATGACTGCCGCGGAACAGACGGTGCTACTTCTAGCGCGTTGTGAGCTACTTTTGGCACAATATGCAGAGAAGCCAGCAGCTACAGCTACAACTTCAGCGACCATTAAGACGAATGGGTTTGGCGACTGCGTTGATAGCCAAGTGGACACAGTGACAGCAGCCAATGTGAGCAGCAGCGAGACCGGTTGCTATCTGGAGATGTTGTCGACGGGCGTATCGAAGAATTCGCGTGAGTAGCAAGAAAATAAAAATTATGCGTAGTTTCCTTGAATATGCAGTAATTGGCTTTAATTGCAGTGAACAATTCAAGGGAGTACATCGACTTTGCTAGCAGCACATCTTTGGAGAGCGATAAAACGTTTCGCCTTTCGAGTAGTCAGCCCATTGCTAGATTAGAAGCTGCCAAGGAGCAGGATCAACAGCTGTACGACATTTGCCAGAGCTTGGGCGATGATGAAACGCAAAAGGCCATTACGCCCTTGGAATTGGAATTGACTCAGTCTCTACCTTGTCCCTACGCAGAGTTGCCAGCTGGACATCTGGCCATACAATATGCTGCCAAGTACGGCCAATTGCAGCGTATCGAAAAGCGTTTGTTCTTTGATCAAAGTAAAAAGTGTTACTGCGGTATATTGCACGATTGGATGCTCTGCTATGCTGATGGACCTACGGCCTGCCGACCGTCTAGCACTTTGTATTTAAAAAGTTCCGCCATTGAAATTGAACACTTTGGTGAGGGCAAAAGGCGCGAAGTTTGCTTTCAAATAACTACCGCAGATCCCAACAAGAAGTTTATCTATCAGGCAAGCAATGAGGTCGATGCCAAAGAATGGATACATGCCATAGAAGCAGCCATACGTGGTGATGCAGCCACAGCAGCTGTAGCTATGAAAACGCCACGGAAATTACCCACACCACCAGTCATGAAGAAATCGAGCTATAGTCAGCAGCGTGCCGAGCTTGAATCTGCGGATAGCATCTACGAAGAGCCGTCTCCCATTTACAATTGCAGCGAGTTTGCGAGCCCGCCAAAGTTGCCCGAGAAGTGCAACAGTCCCAGCGCCTTGGCTAGGCTATTCGAATATGACGTACCAAAGTGCCCGCCGCTGCCGCTGGAAACAGATGCAGAGAAGCCCATAACGGAAGTGGAAACAGCGGTGCTGCTTAATGGTGTTGCTGCCAGCACAGAACTGAAGCCGCAGCCTTCGAGTTTACATGGCGCACTTAAATTGGATTTTCAGACTAAGGTAAAAACTGTGCACAGTGAGCTGTCTAGTCAATTGTCAGCCGGTGGTTCAAGTCCCGAACGTCTTAAAAAGCACGCCAAAAAGAGCTATTCCTGCGGTTCGAATGAGGGTGAAATGCTCTCACTGACCAACTCCCCGCCAACAACAACACTCAAGGATCAAAAGAAACAGCGTAAATGTCAAGCACCGCAGACAAGTCCACAGAAAACGCCGAGCAAAGATTGTGATAAATTAGCTAGAAATTGGTTTCTCAGTCGTCTCAATAAGAGCTCGGGATTTAGCTCACGTGCGGCTGCCAGCGCCAACAATGACACTGGCACTGCGATTAATGTTAAATGCAAACAAAGCGAGAAGGAGAATCTACTTAATGGCTTAGATACAAATGAGGCGTACAGTGATGCAGCAGCTAGCGAAATGCAACAGAGTAAAAACAGCGTTCCAAGCAGTCCCACTACGCCATGCCTCAAGACGGAGTCCAAGAGCAAAGTAAACATGATTATCAATCAGTTCGAGAGCAGCGGACTATCCACTATGTTCAGCGTAGAGGCATTGGCGGCCAATGCACTTGCCTCGCTGACATCCTTTTGCGAGAGCGACAACTGCAACAACTATGAGCCAATAATGCCAGTCTCAGCGCCACCGAGTAGTTTTCTCAAAAAAGTATAGTTGTCGAGACACTTAAGTTAAAACAATAGATTTGAGTAAGATTTTAAAATGTTATCAACATTGACATAAAATTTTAATATCAAAACATAGTTTTAAATATATAAAGATACATACATACTATATGTAATGCACTGGATTTTTTGTATGCCAACGGAAAATACATTAAAAGCGATAGCTAATGTCGAGGTAGCTTCCCTTGCTGCTGAGTAGTAATACATATGTGTCGATAGTTGTATATATGGTACATATAATTTATATAGCGTTAAATTCTCTTTAAATTATGAGGTTTTGACGACGGACAAATCTTCCTGGCGTTGAGATTCCATGGTTTCCACCAGATTGTTGCGCTTACGCTCGTCCGCTACGATGACAAGTTTGCTTAAAGGTTCGCGCGATGAGAGAATGCCTAGCATCTTCTTGCCCTCCTTTTTGGTGACAATATGTACGCCGCGGGCTGTTGCCTTTATGGAGGATATCTCATTCCATTGGTATCCCCACAGCGACTGTTGGAAACAAAAATATACATGTAATTTGTAAATAAAAAAACTAACAAATGTCAGTAAGCAACTTACCGTCCAAGTGCCAAACATATCGTTGTGTTGTGTGTAGAGCACGCGATGATTAGTGATCAGCAAATATTCAGCCTTCTGTATGATTTCTTCGCAGTAAATAAAGTTATCTGTCGTTGCGTATTTGCCTTTGTCAAGCTCCCTGTAAAGAGTCATAGCTGTTTAGCTAGTTCAATCAATTTTTACTCTACATTAACACCTACTTAAGCATTTTGTTGCCTGTGGCCTCGGCTATGCAGTAGGGTCGCAATACATGATCATGATGTTGGAAACGTGTCGCCCGCAAACGCTTTACATCTTCGCCGGCTTCGGTGGCACGCTTGACAGCATCAAAGCTGCCACTTGCAAAATCAACGACACCTGCTGTAGGACGTGCTACCAAGCCAATGGCTCCTTTGCCCAAGCCCTTGAAAAAGCCCTCAACGCCTTGCTCCCGTGCTCCATTTACGGGTTTGGTGACCACGCCGGTAACACCATCGACAAAGCCCTGCAAAAATAAATACATAATTTACGTTGCCCATCTTAGGATTCTGCAACTTTTGACGGACCATAACTAGGCCCTTGCCACTGCGCGCCAAACCTTCGTGAAAATTCTTTGGCTTGTTGTGTATTCCCTGGCGCCGTTTGCGTTGGTACTCCTCGTCGAAAGTTAAAGCAGCCAGTCCCTTGCCCATGGCGCCGGTTATTCTAATAAGGGCAGCCATTATTGTAATTTTTTATAATAAACATTTTTATAGCGTAGGTATAATTACTTGGACACAGCACCAGCGGCGCCTCCTACTGTGTGGCCAAAGAGCGACTTAACGCCCAGCACCAAGCCTTCTGCAAACTCTCCAGGACCTTGAATAGCTCCCTAATAAAATGTAAGCTGGCAAATAAGTAATTTAACTAGTTGTATTGAGCTTATGCATTACCTGGAACGGCTCGTAGAACAAATCCTCGACACCTTTCTTCAAGCCCACCACTAATCCATATGGATTGCCCAGCACATCTAGGCCCAATACCAAAACATATAGCTGCTTAAGTGCTTGGCCGGTGTAATGCGACGTAACTTCAGAGATTAACTGATGTTGTGTAAAGAACTGATAATCACGCTCGAAGAATGCTAAACGGAAAACAACATCGTTGACATCGGTTAGAGTCACGCCTACACCTTGCACTAGGGGGCCCAAAAAGCCTGGCAATGCCGTTGTGTCCGAACCGGCCATTGAGAAACTGACATGAATTTTCAATGGACCCAAATGCAAATTATCATAAAAGTTCTTTTGCTCCTGCTGTGAGTGTTGCTCAAAGAATGTTGACAAAGGCAGCTCAATAGAGTTCACGTCTTCACGGAAAAGTTTTGCCGCCTGCAACTCATTCGCATCGTCACTGAGCATCTCAACAATAGCGGTAAGGAATAGTATGTCAACTTTAAAGTGGAACTCTTGTATGAGAATGGTAGCGTATTTAAACTGTTTGACCGGCGAATTTTGCATCACGCGTTGCACTACGCTGCATTCTATGAACGGCTTTAATGTTGTGGTACTCGCAACGCTTTTCGGTGGTGCAATTGGAGCCAAAACCACGGGGAATATTGGATCAATGAACTGATTGTCAATCTGAATGCGATTGATTTTCACATGCAACTGTGTTTGGAACGGTGAGGATTTCACGGAGACCCAAATCCCTGGATTAAAGCTGCGTCTTAAATTTCGATCGACACCGCGCTTATAAGTCATATGATTGAAATCAATCTAAATAAAAAATAAAAAAATCCCCAATATAGTTTTGATACATTATTATATCTTTTTCGAGCTTACCGGAAATTTGTTATCTAATTTGTAATTTTCCACCTTGCCAACTTCAAGATGGTTTCGATAACGTTGATACTCCGCCTCCATAAGCGCAGTGTCGTGAATGGTCATTTCCTTAAAACGCTTTTTATGCTCCTTTTTGGTCTCCCAAATTATGCCCGAACTAGTCACGCCCAAGTATAAAATGTCCAATCCGGTTTCGTTATTTATTATGGACAAACCAATGCCGTGTATGCTTAGGTCAATACTTTGGGTAATTGTTTGCAAGCCAGCTGTGGTTTCTGTGCGCTTAGCAATTGACTCGATATCGGTAAAAAGAAGAACACGTTGCAAGCCATCCAAAAATGATACCCAATATGCTTTGCTGCCATCTTGGAGACTAAAATATTGTAATGTTTGTTAACTGAATTGTAAGAGTATCAGGTCATATATAATACTTACACCAATTCACCAACATTGTCACGTTTAAGGTCACATTCCTGTTTGTTTTGCCCAAATATCAACATCCTTCCACCAATTGGATCGCTCCATGTAAACAATATGCTTTCCTTTGATTTTAGGATGTGATCGTCCTTAATGTTCTTCTCATAGTAAACCACATCCTTGGATGTGTGATTAATTAGCAAGCCTGGTGCTTCCGATTTCTGATATTCTGTAAACGTTATATAAACGCCGCCTTCTGTGGTTTGTACATCTACATTAATACCGCCGTAACGGCTGTGTTTCAATTTGAGCAGCGTGCACATAACTTCCGTATAGTCAAATGCAGGTGTAATTTTGTCTTCCACGCGAGCAACTATTTTGTGATCAGAATCGTTCTTTGGCCAAATTGGCTGGCACTGCTGTGGCTTCAACTCAATCCAAGGGTCACCCGGACGGCTTTGCTCCTGAATTTCTATAAGGTACGAACATTTATTGCGCACTATGTAGAAAGGTATGAAGGTGATTTGCTTGGTTAGAGAATTATTTGTTATGTGATTGTGGACACCGATTTGATAGTTTTGACCATTAGCGGAACATGTAACGCCACCAACAGAACCAGCAACGTCTAGAGGTATCTTTTCACTCCAGTCACCATTATCAACGCGAATTGAAGCTTTTTTCTTGTCAAAGAATAACTTGTCACGGAAGGTAAAGAGTATGGGTCCCGTATATTCGGGAGGATGGTAGAGTACTTCCACAGATGAAATATCTGTTTTGTAGGTAAGCATTTGACCAGTTTTGTTAATCATCCAGAATGGACTGTAGAGCGTAATCATCAAACTGCCATGGCGGTTCTCGGATCTGTATTAAATAATAAATTATTGAAAGCTACTAACGGCAATGATTTAGTTACCTTGCATAAAGATCCATATCCATTTTGATTTCCGAATCGTAGGAAGTAAAGCTCCAAATAGACAAATCTTCCTCGGCTTCTAGAATCTCTGTGGCACAAGACCAATCTTTTTCCAAATATTGCAGCAGCTAATTATGAACACAAATGTAATAAAAGACGAATTGACTTACAATCTACTGCTACTTACACGTACTACCAGAAAACTCTTGACTGCTTTGCCTTTAGTGGATATTTTAACGGTGGGCAAGTGCAACACATCGCCAGGATTTACCTCCTTTTCTCCATAGTCCAAAAATTGTTCCTTTCCATATTTTGCGCCTTCTTTTATCGATGCACTAGCAGACGCTTGACCTTCTGTACGAATGGGCTCTTGGGGCACAGAACAACCCGCGACAGACACCTTTATATCAATAGGAAGCGCATTGCGTAGATAAAGCGGAGGGCGCAGGTGAATGGTATAATAAACGCTTAATAACTTGAACTTATTAGTATTCTCATAGTAGATTTCGGTCTTTTTGCGGATGACGTTTATATACAACGGTTCAAATGTGTCAATTGGATCGCATTGCAATTGATGCGAATAGTTAAGGTCCGATGGACAAACATTCCATGCGATACCCTGCACAGATGTGTTGTAGCCCTGAAAAGAACACAATTAAAGGTTATTATACGTAGAGCCTGAAATCTTGATATTCAACTTGACTTGCCTTCAAGGAGAAATGCAGGTCTTTTGAATCAGCGTAGATAGCATGCAACGGTACATGGAATATCCCGCCGGCCGGCACCTGTCCCACAAGTATGGGACTGCCATCAATCAGTTTGCGACGATATACGTACATTGTAGTAGTAAAGTGGTTAAGTATCTAAAATTATCAATATGTGTCATAATAAGGAGCACAGTGCAGCTAATTAGATCATACTTACGGATACCACACCATGAATATTAATTTTTGTAGTGCCGTACTCTAGCTTTACTTCAGATACAAGACCCCAGGGATCTCTTGAGGAGCTGCGCAACAAAGGGAAAAAACGCGTATCAGCCTTTGAAACTGGCAAGACAACTTCCTTTTCAATGCCTCCAATCTGCAAAGTTTATAATATTTAAAACGGTTAGTATAAAAATTTAAATAAAGTCAAAGCATTACCGTAACATATAGATTGTACTCCTCATCTTCGGTCGACGTAAGAGTGCTGAAATCTTTCGTTTGCAAATAGGCTCGCCCACCGGCCGAAATTTTACATGTTTGAATATCATTTGGATTAACTACTTGCTCCTCGCTATTTCCAAGCAGCACCAGCGAGCTGTTCGCTGAATTCAAACCGCCTCTATGGACCTCATGCAGTGTAAAAATGCCACGACGTAGATTTAGGGTTATATCAAAACCCGTGTCATTTTCTACGACAAAGGGTGCCACAATTTCTGGCTTTGTCATGCCCTTTTCATCAATGGCTTGCGAAAAGGCTTCTCCAAGTTCACTCAACAGTCCCAGGCATGTTTTGCTTAAGGTCACTTCTAAATTCTCCACAGAGCGTATAGTTATGCTTGTGGTTTGGTCTTCTTGGAGATCATCGTATTCGTTTTGCACCTTTTCGATGCCCAACTTAAATTCGAGCTCCCACGGCAAGTACTCACTTTTGCCTGAAGGGCAAACGCGTTCGTTGAGCTCTACTATAGGTTCCCACTCGGCCAAGAACTGATTATAGTAGCTGACTTGCAGTGTACATGAACCATGGGCGCTTAAATTGCGGCTCCAATCGTTGAATACAGCCGTCATGCGTGTGTCAATGGAAATCAAAGGTTTTGTATAATAACCAAGGCCCGACTCAATAACGATAGTGATGGAGGGCACTTCAATAACACATTTCTCGGTTTTTGATGCTGCTAAAGTGTCGTCGTTGCCAATAAAATTGAGCGCATCAGTAGCGGTCTCTACTTTGGTAAACCAATAAGTTTTATTTGTAAAGCCTTGTGCGTCCCAAATGCTACTATAATCCGGTGGTTTACTATCGGTAGCTACTCTGTCCGCTGAGCCCATACTGATGCTCAACATGGCCTTATTCAGCAGCTCAATAGCGCCAGGCGATACATTTATGATAATATCGCTCAGTTTTATGCTGATATGCAAACCCTCCTCCTCCGGCGTGGAACCTTGTAGGCTTATGATACAAGGATGAACTATGTAGTGGCGTGTTGACTCACGTCTCTCAGGCATAAAGGAGCACATGTATATTTTAAGCGCATCGATTTCACCATTAATAATTTGTTTTTTATTAATTGAGCGATAATTAAGATGAGCTTGTGCCTTTGGTTAAAATATTAAAATCGTTTATGTCAAGGTCATTTTTTTTTGTCTGCTTGGGAACTTACATTAAATATAATAGCATCAGTATTCAGGTCATCTAAACTTTCAACAAGTATTATGTCTGGTTCATCGATATGCAGAATTAAATGGACTTTGGATATTGTTTTATCTAAAATGTTTAAATATAGTTATATCAGAAAGTAAGCATTTTTAAAAAGAAAAAATGGTAATGAGTGCTAAGCAGCAATTAAATATTCATAATAATGCACGTAACTCTACTCTTTTAGTGAATACAACAACTTATTATGAAATATGCAATCAAAGATTTATAGTAAGTTGTAGCTTTTAAATTAGCAAGAGTTTGACTTGTCCCGATGTTAGGCATCTAGCATAGTTTTGATGGGAGGATAGTGCTCCTTTTTATAACCATAAATCAATAATATACCTGTCAATGGGTCTGGCTCTGCCTCGTCTAGTTGGTTGGTTTGAGCAGTTTGTTTAGATGCTATTAATGTATTATGGAACTCCGTGTTTGCGGTCTGATTATCAGGACCAGCAGGTACCGTAAGGAAAGTAGTAAGCTTCAACAAAAAGTCGATGCACACAATCAACTCAAAACTACGGACACGCACTTCGGCTAAAATTATAAGACAAAAAAGTAAGTTTTGACAATGCACCTTTCATGGGCTATAGCTTATTTACCAAACGTGTCGTTCTCCTTGATAATTGCTGTCACATCAACCATAAAGTTGCGCTCTTGATAGCATGCTTCAATGATTTCATTTGCCTCCGTTACGGGCGCCCAGTCTTTTCGACCTAGATACTGGCGGATCTGAGTTTTAGTGTTCTTGCGCGTATCATCCAGCTGTATGTTACACAAAACTATGGAAGTGCTTAAAGTATTGTCTATCAATTTCGTGCCCTTAATTGATAGGAAATAAATGCCAAACCGCGCTAAGCCCTCGTCGATTCCTAAGTGGAAGATTCGATATAAGTGTTATACCACATCAAATTCATTTTTGTGTTTTACCCTGCATTAGATTTATAATGACACCATCAAACTGGAAATTGAACTTTAGCGCTTCATAAAGTTTTTTATTTGACATTAATTGTGTTGATGGCGATTTTAAGCGTGCTTTTGTTTGTGCTTCCCTTCTTGAATCTGCCGTAGAACGTGGTACTTCAGGTACTGTAGGAGCTTCTTGCGGCGGAAACTCAACCAAGCCTTCAGTTAGGTTTCGATTTAAAATTGATATAATTAAGGCATAGTCATCCATAAAAAGCGTCAACTGTAATTAAACATTTAGATTAATTAGATGTTAAATGTGTTAAATACAAGACAAGTCTTACCTCGATGGATTTCAAACGACCAGATAGGTTTAGCTCAGGCTGTCCTCTATACCATGTTGACGATAGATTTCGTGTAACGGACAACGTAAAACTCATGGGGTTCATCATATTTATTTGTGATTTTAAGCCATATACTGCATCCACAGCTAAAAAAAATTGACAATTAGGGATTAATTTATTCTGAAACAAAACAACATAACAGTCTTCTAGTAACTGAGCGAAAAGTATTTCAACATTTTTTCAGGTGTTTTAAAACTGCACCACAAACTTCATAAAACATCAATCGCTGATTGAACAATATCTTACTGTCTACATTGGATTCATCTCCACTCAAAATAGACACTTTGGTCAATTTTACATCCTTGAGTTGCATTTTGATCTCATCGATGACAGCAGTTTGCTTTTCTTTATCCTCGGTTTCCACTAAGATTTCGCTTGTATTATTCGTCAACGCTAACATTCCCAAATCAAGGGCCAATCCGTTACTACTCTGTGAATCCACAGGTATTACAATAATTGGAGCCTTAACGCGAACATTTAGTTTCATGCGCGTAGCCTTTTCATATGCATCCAAGGCGTTTTGGCGCGCGGTTTCTGCTGCAGCTGCGCTGGCATCGGAAAGAGCTTGCTGCGCTGCTTGAAAATTGTTAAGGAAATTCTGGAAAAAGAATGAGTCTTAGTTTGCATAAAAAGCAAAGTGTGTTATGTAAAAACTTACCAGCACGCCGACAACAAACCAATTAAGAAATACAATTTTTATGCAACCAATGTCGACAGTTATCTTTATGTCATCCGAATTATAGTCTAGAGTTTCATCCTTATTAAATAGAACCAACTGACAGTTAAAAGCATCTTGATCCACAATACTTAATATCTGTAATGTTTAAAAGTTAATAAGAATTGCATAAAGAGCTCTAATAAGCTTGTTTCGGCCAGAACTTACGTTTTTATGTATTGTTTGTGGATTTAAGTCATCAACTATGATATCCTTGAGCCCAACATTTACTTCGGTATATGAGCTTTTCAGTGTAAGATTGGTTACAAAGTTTTTGATTTGCATCGAAGCTAACGGCCGTCTACGAGAAGTGAGCATCAATCCAACTTGATTCATATTGGCAACTAGACGTACTTTCACGCTTTCTACTAGTTTGCGACGTGCTGATCTCTGGCGGCGTTGGTTCATTTGGTTAGTGGCCATTATATGTTCGGTGTCTTCTAAAATGACCGCAAGCTTTCTTTTTATGCCGTCGCCTTCGCCAGCTGATGCAAAACGATCGCCTTTTGCTTGAGTGCTTAAGATGTCATTAAGTTGATTTTGGAAGTTAGTTACTAGTTCCAGTAAACGCAACAAACACTCCTGGTGAAGAATAATATTCAGCACCTCGAAATCGACTACAATAAGCTGCTCTGTAGAATTATATTTTGTGGTAAACTCCGGTGATAATTTGTCGGCCAATGTATAAGAAACAGTGAGCAGACTTTTCAATTCTTCATTATAGCTTGGTGTATCAATTACGTCCATCGCATCCTCCTCCTTATTGTTCAAGCAATCAAATTGCTTGATATTAATACTTCCAAGTCTGTGAAAAGCCAATTATTAACTAATTTTAACCATAACATTTCCAAAGTACTCACTTCAATGTTGCCACCGTTTCATAGGTACGCTGTGCCATAAACGCTTCCAACTGCAAAACTTGTAACGACAATATATGCTGCTGTTGAACCGACCCAGAAGAAATTAAAACTGTAGAGTCGCCGGGTAGTGATATATCAGAAAATGGCGTTTCTCCTTGCTCTGGGGTTGTATATACTGTTGTAGAACCAGAATTCTGTTCAGTAACTCTTCTCGATTGGTTCAGCAGAACAGAGATTTCGTTTAGTAAAAAATTAACTTCGATATTTGTGAACTGAGTGATTTCCAAAACTGAAGGGTCTCTTGTTGTGTTCGATGTAGGGCTAGACCTTTTTTTGATTTCCTTGTTTATCAAATTAGATAAAGAGCTGCGAGAGCGTGAGGTTAGCGTTGGCTGCTCAACAACATTACTTGTAGGCAAGGGCAGGCTAGTGACGACTCCCAAAGCATCGAATACGCGATCTTCTGTAATGTTTACTTGTACAATTGGCACCACTACGTCTACTTTTATTTTAGACAAGCGCGGGTCATTATCAAAGACGCAAAGAGCGATGGTGACTGAAATTGAAGTTGGTTGCAGTACATGCATTTCCGTGCTGACGGCTCTCTTTAGCGCATGCTGCCACTGTTCATTGGGGCGTACAACCAACAACTAAATGGATATACATTTTTAGTTTTTGTTAAATGAATAAGTTAATTTAAGTGTTAATAAGTTTTACCTGTATATGGTCCACTTCCACGGTAAACCTATCATAAGCATTCTCCATGACATGCTTAAGAATGTTATCCTTGTTTTCTTCCATTTGGTACAATGTTTGTATTGAATCAAAAGAACGCTTGTGCGCTTTCGTAGTTACATGTACTTGACCCAAGCTGACGACAATGAGATCCTTTTGACCGGGCACATAGACACCGCCATGTGGCACGATTATGGTGTTTGGCATTAGCAATATGTCAGCATCGAGCACGGAATGTTGATCAATAATATATTGCATGCCAGTGGCTGATCGTTCTTTGAAATCCGACAAATGTGCGCTGGCCACATCTTCGAATTTGGAAAGATTAACATTAGTGGGTGGCGTGAAAATATCGACAATGCTCAAAATAGTTTCTGCACTGTACACAATTTGCAGTGGGCGTGCCACGACCTTAACTCGTTGGTCACACAGCCCATCAAACGGATTCGTTTCAAAAAATATATCCAACAAATTAAACTCGTCGGTTATTTTCGATTCAATGAGAACGGGATATTCATCATCACATTTGACTCCCGTCAACTTCAGTTCCTTCATACCCGCCGTTACACTAATAGCATTTGCAGCCGGCCGTTGTGTAAGACAACACGTAGCCATCGAGAATTTTAATTGCATAATCGATGGTAAATCCATAACAGTGTGAGCAGCATCGATATCTCCAAGCGTGTCTTTATACAGCCCGATTTCTAGTGCAATTAGCTTGAAGTCCATTTTGAAAGCCACATAACTTTCAGGCATATCTTGTTGTGCCAAATTTTCTTGATAGCCTATGGCCTTGTATAATTTCGCCTTTTCATCGGTTGTCATGGCGGCTTCAAATTTGCTTACTGCAATTAACATTGTTAAAATGTTGAAAGTTCAGTTGTAAAAGTGTTCTCAAATCCTTACCTATATTCGTTTGGTCATCGCTTTCATTCTTTTTGGAACCACCACCCCACCATCCGCTAAACCAGCCAGCCTTTTGTTCCGGCTCCGACTCACGTAGCTTGGCTATTTCCATGTTACAACGTTGTCGTATCAACAGCAAATTAAACACATCCAATTCCTGTTCCAGCAGAGTACAGGCTTCGATAAGTGTAGCCGCTGGCTTTTTATTTATCTCGCGCTCTCTATATTTCTGGAAAATTTTAAGCATTCATAGTTAACTGAAATATTCCATTGCAAATGCAAGTCAAACTTACTTCGGCGTATGTAATACAACGGTCGCGATGTTGTTTAATGTGCTCCCAAGTCCAAGCACGTCTCGGGCGTCTTACATTCTCTTCCAGTACAGCTGATATAGCAAACTGCCACCACTCTTTGTAATGACCCTTATAGGCTGCAACAAAAGTTGAAGCAAAACATGTTTTTTACGAACTGGTCTGTGCGACTTACGTATGTTATACGGTCGATATTTGCGATAGGGCATGCCTAACTGCATACGATTCATGGAATCTCCAAGTTTTATGATATTTTGGAACTGTGTGTTTGTAAGACCAACATTCAATGTTTCCATTTCCAAACATAAATCAACCTTTGGTATTTCAAATGGCGGACTATCCATCTCCGGATTCATATTGAGCTTGAGCTTGGCATTACACGAAATGGGTCCCAATACTGTAAGTACAAGTATAGATTTCCATTGGATATATCATTGGTTAAATACAAGTTGCTTACCATAATTGTAGTTTGTGGGTATCATTTCCTTGCGTGCAATATTCTCTTTAAATAGTTGAGACAGCATGTCTTTGTCCCTCGCAGAATATAGAGTGCCACTACAGTTCATATATGCCGACAGGCAAGAGAGATTCGCTATTTTAAACACTTGAGCAGCCTGTTGAGCCATATAACATTTTTCCCAGTTATTATCTGTGGTATGAAGTTCCAGCTGATGTAACGATATACCAAAAGAAAAGGGATGCCCCGTTGTCGTTGTGTCTTCATAGCGTATATGGACGTTGGCTATTGTTACTTGCAAATTGTTGACAATTTGAGCAGTAAGCTTCTCTGCAAAGCCAGCATCAGCTTTTGGTTTATCTGCAAGCCAAGTGTTATATATTATAAATTGTAATCGATTACAATATATTAAGGGGTGCACCTTTCTCAAGCTCCTTTGTGCGCGCTGCTTCCAAAGCATCTAAGGCGGCTTTCTTGGCATCAAACTCATATTTGGCCTCTTTCTCAGCATTATACTGAACACTGTTATTAGGCGAAACTAGTACATAGAGGTCCTCAATATCCACAATGACAGGCTGGCTGTAAAGATTTTTCCATGGTATTTTTAATACCAATTTGCCTGCGTACAAATAAGAACATTTAAGTTTTGCAGGTTTGAATTGATAGAGTATTAGTTAAACATACCTAAATAGCCATAAATCAGTTGCACTGGCAAGTCCAAATCGTCTAGGGCATTCTCACGTATCTTAAGGTTTTTCAAAACGACATCACCTATAAAGAGTAGACGAGTATATGAAGTCAATAAGTATATAAACGTCTTTGCACTTATAAATTCATGAGCAGCTAATGCCAATTGATTGATTACATTGATGTGAAAAGAAACACAGAAAAATAAAACTGATATGCATGTTGTGAATATCTATACCCAAAAACTGACTCATACATAGTATATATCACTGTTTAACTTCAATTAGATGTAATTAAACTTTTACTATATGGTATTTATGTATACAGTTAAATTTTTATTCGAGTAAAAGTATAGGAAGAACTGCCAAATGTATACTGCATGACGTATACGGCATATGGTATGCGGGTCAAAAGTTTGGACAACACAACTATTCTTGTGCATGCTTGTAGCAGACACACAAACACATACTTCTAATTCTACGGTTTTAAGTATTTATTAACAAATACGATTGATATCCCCTTATGTTAACATAGCAATATTGAATCAACTTAATGTTTTTCGATTTCTAGTTTATTATTGCGATAAGTTAAGTGCTCATATCTCCCTGCTATCATAAGGTAACTATATTGTTGGTCTAATAATTCAGTTAGTGTATTTATTTGCTGTGCTTATCAGTTTGTGACATATTTCAACAGTTGCAACTTGTGTAAATGCAGACTCTGTGTCAGTGGCGCAGATAGCCTTTAGCGTTGGGGCGATATGATTTGGTATTCCTCTTATATTAACTGGCCATAACAGCCCGTTATCGGGTTACGGCCTGATGTAAATAAATTCTTTGGAATTGTGGTGTTACATGGCAGGTTCCAAACCCTACGCAAAACCCTTTTAATTTCTGAGGTGGCTCTACTGATGTCGAAAGAACCCAATGTCATTGTTAGTCGCCTCATGACTGCTGAGGTGGTATTCTCTAACCCGATCACCACAGGGACTAATTTGGTATTAAATTCCATATAAATTTCTTCATTAGTTATGTTGTACACAAATAAGTAGAAGTCCACGTAACTTTTTAAATTCTTAAAAATTTCTTGCAAGAATTAGAGAGCAAAATCGAGTTTAAGGGTTTAAAGCTAGAGAACATTTGTTGATGCCAGTAATGTAACTGATATCGATAGGATCCTATTGCTATTTGAAAATTTTGTTTGTTTTTTTTTTAGATCTGGATGAGAAATAATTACAGGTTTGACTTTTTAATTTTTTTTCTTTATCCAAGATCTATGAAATCGATGTCTACATCGTTTAATTATACTTTGGGATTCAAAGATTCGCACGATTTTTCTGCATGTCAAATATTTGTGTGTATTGCAACCGTTTCAGCGGAATCGAATCTTCTTGCTTAAATCTTTTGGCGAGTTTCGTAACTTGTACTTCAACTAAATTAACTTTTTGTAATATGCTTATATTGGTACAAGGTGTAGAATATCATGCTCTTTAATGAATGCGAATAACTTCTTGTGTCTATAAGCAAGTTGTCTTGAGGATGAAAAACTTTATTTTATTTTAAAGAAGAAGATCGAAGATGGTTCAAGTAGTTAATAAAACCCATTAATTTATAATGAATATTAGAGAAACTTAGATAAAATGCAATCTTACTCTAAGCTGAATAAGCTGATTTTGTTTAAATATGTGATCGACCCCTAAATCCCTACGCAACTGCTCTTCGTTATTCGTACTATTTCTATTATACAGAATACAACCCTTCACTCTATAAATACCTAATCCTTCCCTTTTAAATAACTAATTAATTCTCGAAACCGGCGAGCCTTTCATTTTAGATGAATATGTATGCTTGTATGTGTTCGACATTCATGAATATATGATGTCACATTATGTCATCAGACTTAATGCCCTATGGACGGATAGGCTTGGTGACTTTTAGAGGAAACCTGTTTGAATATATTTATATATATTTGGCATAAAAATTAATGCATAATTTTACACCAAATTAAAGTTTACATATTATTATAGTCTCCATCTAAAAATGAGCCCCGCTTTGTTCTGTTATTCACAAACTAAGACTACACTCGTCACTGTAATAGGAACACTTTTATATACAGAAAAGCTTGTTTATAGTATATTTGTATACATATAATATAATGCTGTACTGGCAGTGCTCATTGTCAACAATATATAAGACTCTTTATCGCTGGCGCAGCTCTTTCAGCAATATAGAAACGCACATTACTGTTACACATATATATATATATATATATATATATAGTATGTCTAGGCATTCTTCAAGAGGTAAAGAAACAACAATTGCACGATAAGCAAACCCGTTGTACACATTCATCATCACTTGTCTGAAGCCGCAAAAAATTCCCATATGTGAACAAATTATAAAAATATGCGCACCTAACAATGGAGATGCTGGGGGCTTTTACATGGCGTGCCTCGTGTGCACATGGCGCAGATGCAAGAACATTGATGCAACAGTTGGTCGAGCGTCCAAAACAAGATGAGCTCCCACTACATCTACGCTTCAGTGCCGCACACAAATACACACTCATGCCAAATCTCTAGTGTGTATGGATGCAAAAGAAAAACAAACAGGGAGCGGCCTATGAGCCGTAGCATATTGTATATACGTATAGTATGGACGCAGTGCCGGACTGAACATGCGGGGCCCCAAGACCCTTGTGAAACATATTTAAATTTATGAGCATCACTACGTCATTATTTGGCAATCACATTTGTTTTACAAAACATCGTCTTATAATTAGTTATAAAAAACGTGAGTAATAATTCTTCCAAAATTATTATTATTGTACGTAAATCCTTTTTTAAAATTAAGAACTAGATCAGACCAAGTCAGTCTTTTTTATGCTAGTATGAGTCCAATTTTCGATTGATTTTAGTTTTGAAATTAATCTTTTGTTTGTTCAACTCATTATCAGCTTCAATAGATACCAGCCCAAAATGTTTTATTTGATAACGTAATATAAGAAAGTAAGATGGGATATCTTGATGTGACCGACAAAAGTTCGTTATAACGTTTACCTACGTTTTCAGAACGATAAATGCCAAGCCACTATTAGTGCGTCTTTTAAATGTGAACTTCTTGTCCCAAATTGCCCCAACATTTAATATATGTATTAAAGTATAACACGGACTCTAGGTGAATTCAATATCAACTTCGAAAATGCCAACAATTAGCCCAAAAAGTATGCTCACATGTTCCTTTTTGGACAAAAATATATGTTCACGTAATAGCCAACGTAAATAGCCAATGGGATGTTACTAGGATATCAAGATTTCGCAGTCATATGGCGTTTCCTGGATTCGGAGGTCAGTACCGGCCCGTGGAGTCGCCAGGGTAAGCTTGAATTCGGCCCTGTATGTACAAGTACATATGTGTTCTCACTCTCTTGCAAACATTTTTTCTTTTAGCGTTTAATTATTGTCTATTTGTGAATATGTATGGGTACATAGTACATGCCTATGAATTAGGTCACTATGCGAAATTTGAAGGATAAGGTCGTTGTGTTCGGGGTGTGGGGGTCACAAAGTCAACGATGCGTGCAGATAAAAGACTAGACGGGTTGCGCGGTTTGTGACAAATGAAATTAAATGTGCAAATTGCGTGTTTTGTTTCAATTGACAGCGATATACATAAAACAAAATGTACATAAAGGGTGGTAGATGGATGGATGGGTATATTATGTGCAACTTACCGCCCCAAATGCCAATTTTAAGTTGCTTTCGGTCCAAGTTCTCTATGTAATCGCCCAAAACCTTGTTGAGCACATCGACCACAACCGATTCGAAAACCATATTGTTGCCTTGTTGTTACGCTCCAAAACAGCTGGACGCAGCTGCAGATGGCACAGCCTGCGTTTGCCTCTTCGCCCTACTCCTTTATTGATTTGTCGTAGTTGTTTATGGCTGTTTTAATTTTAACCGTCAAACAATACTTTTTTTTGACAATGCTTGAGGTTTAGCTAATTCTAAAATATATGCAAACAAAAAAAGGCATATAAGTATTCAAAAGACGAAATATATTTCAATGGTGATGTCATCAACAACTACAAAACACATTCCACCAAAAACAGAAGCAGCACACTGACACACACATTAGCACTAATCCAGTATGTTGGAAAAATCATTGCTTAGAAAAGGCGTGAATATTGTATTTTGTTACAACTATAAACAAATATATTCATTCACTTTTGTATATAGCAAACTTTTATTAATTTTATTTAATTTGACAATATTAACCCTTCTTTTAATTTTTATGCTGCACGTGTTACAACTGGCGACAATTAGTTTTACACAGTAAAGTGCATCTCTATTTACCAACTTACTAACGCGCAAAAAGCAAAACACAATGTGCGCCGCCGAAATGCGTATAAAGACTCGCTGACAGAACGGGCAGCGCAAAACAACACACAAGCAAAACAGCTGTGCAGAGTCGACGTTGCGTTGTGAATGCTATTTGATTTGATTTGGGCATTCTGGTTCAATTTAATCGCACGTTTGGTTCATTTAGTTTTGTTCAGAACTTTTTTGAATTATTTTTATGTGGTAATTATGAACTTGAAAGGGTTTTTGTACAAAGGAAAACAACTTAATTGGTTTGTAAGTCTTAAGTGACGGTTAAAAACTTTAATCCAAACTAAACTGAACTGAAAGGACTTCAAAACTCACAACGATCTGTTCACCACTTCCATAACAATTGAGCTGTAAATAACAACTAACTACAAACAAGTAAGTAAAGATAAGAGCTGAAAAATCAGACAGAACTGAAGGAACCAAACAATGAGAATAGATGATAGATGATTTCTACATGCCAAGCAGCATTGCGTCTGTATTATTATCACTCATCGATTAAAAATAAACTTAAAAATTTAATAATAAATTAAAATTAAATAAATGCCTATAATTGTGCATACCCATTGACAATTCAAAATTAGCTGTGCAGTACCAAGGAAGACTACTATTAGCTGTTCTTCACGATAGGTTATATGCATGAAGCACAATTTCTAGCCCTACCTTTTGTGTACTTGTTGTGTAATGTATGTGTATATAACTCTATATCAGCTCAGACTCAGATAATTTGTAACCTTTATTGAAATAATGTCTATTTCATTTTTGTAATTAGTTCAAATTAAAAAAAAATATTTCGAATGGTAGGTCTATTATTGGTAGTTCTTTCTTTTCTTACGATAAATGGGACATTTTGCTTTTTAGCAAGTTCTTCAAAACAGTTCTGCTGAACACGAAAAAAATATAGTTCAGCTGCTTAAAAAAAAATTTGAACTAGTTCAGAGCTGCTTGACCCAAATGATTCTGTTTCGCTGTGAACGTCTGTCAAGGTGACGACGTGTGTTTTGTGAATTCACACTAGAGCGACTATAAAATTTACCAAAACAATGCGCACCAAAGTAATTTTGTTATTATTTGCGCTTATGCCGATTGTGTTGGCCAAAAAGTTCGAGGATGGCGAAAAACCGGCGTGGGCTAAAAAGGATATTCGCGACTATAGCGAAGCCGATATGGAACGACTGCTTGACCAGTGGGAGGCACGTTTGCAGAAAAGTCAAAAATAGCAGCCAGCTAAATTAAAAATTGTGTTTTACAGGAAGATGAGGAACCACTGGAACCCGATGAATTGCCTGAGCACTTAAGACCACAGCCAAAATTGGATTTCTCTAATTTAAAAGACAAAAGCCCTGAGGAGTTGCTTCAGGTCTCAAAAAAAGGTCGCACTCTTATGACATTCGTATCTGTTACTGGCAATCCAACACGAGAAGAAGGCGATACGATTACAAAGCTATGGCAAACTAGCCTATGGAACAATCACATACAAGCAGAACGTTACATGGTAGACGATAATCGAGCCATATTTTTATTCAAAGATGGAGCACAGGCTTGGGAGGCCAAAGACTTCTTAGTGCAACAGGAACGATGCAAAGGCGTGACCATCGAGAATAAGGAATATTCCGGCGAGCATGTAAAGGACGAGTTGTAGTAACATTAGTGGAATCATATATATTCCTAACACACATTCTCATTATGGCAAGCATAGTAAACTCTAAGACTAAAGAATATAAATGAACAAAATGGAAGTAAAATATAAAATTAAGCTTAGATATTTTGCGTTTCACACATAAACGTCTGATAAGTTAATGGCAAGCGCTTTGTTCGAGTTAAACAGGAATAGTTAAACTTCCCGCAAATTAAACTTTTATGCATAAAAAAAAAATATGTACGTACGTTAGCACAAATACACAAATGTGTTGATGCAAGGTTGTTTAAGCTTCCAAAATGATAGTTGAAGTCTGCCGCGTTGGACCAGCGATTATCCTTAAAGACATCTTTCTCTTAAGAAAACATACACATGTAGTAATTCTTGCTCATATGAAAATTCTTTAGCATTTGGTTTGAACATGAACCGTTAACATTAAATGTGTATTTAACTCTTCAGTGACAGTCAAAAACTTTAATCTCACATTAAACTAGATGTGTTAAATTTGTAGCTAGCTGTTGATATTACAATCAATAAGATAGTTCAAGAGCTCAATGAAACGATTATTTTTCTCGAACTAGTTCAAAGTTGTCTTCCAAACTCTGTTCTCTAGCTAGTTTTGTTAGCCCTGGCTATGTTACCATTTAACATAGATAAATGTCAAAATTTGCCGAGCTCCAGCTCCCCTCTGTTTGACCTTATCATAAATACGGCACTCAAAACACTTTTGCTCCGACTGTTTAGTCGTAGCGCCTCCACAATGACGGTACAAGCTAAAATTGGACCCTCCATACTTAACGCAGACTTGGCTGACCTGGCTGCGGAATCACAAAAGCTGCTTGACAATGGCGCCGACTATCTGCACTTAGATGTCATGGATGGAAACTTTGTGCCTAATTTAACATTCGGGCATCCCATGGTTAAATGTTTGCGAAACAAAATCAAGGTGAGCTTGTGGAATTTAATACGTCTAATTCTTACAAATAGTTTCTGTGTACGCATATAGAGCGCCTTCTTTGAAACTCACATGATGGTAAACAACCCCGAACAGTGGATAGCCCCTATGGCTGATGCGGGAGTAAATCTGTATACCTTTCACATAGAGCCAGTGGCAGACGTGTGCAGAGTTTGCCGTCTAGTACAGGAGTCTGGTATGAAAGTTGGTTTGGCTATTAAGCCCGGCACAAGTGTAAGCATCTTTGAGGTTATGTCTAAGCTTGTTTATACTAAACACACATGTTGTTTGCAGGTCCAGCAATTGACGCAGTATTTGGATGTAGCAGATGTGGCTTTGGTTATGACTGTTGAGCCTGGCTTTGGTGGTCAGTCTTTTATGGCGGACATGATGCCGAAAGTTGAATGGTTGCGTTCTCACTATCCTAATCTAGACATCGAAGTAGACGGCGGTGTTGGTCCCAAGACAATTGAATGTTGTGCCAAATCAGGTGCCAACATGATTGTGTCAGGAACGGCGGTTGTAGGTGCGCCCGATCAGCGTAAGGCCATCAGCGAAATGCGTGAAGTGGTGCAGCGTTATTTAAAGTGATGAGATTGCATTTAAAATTTGACTAGTTAGGTGCAAAGTGCATAGGGTTAAGCGTTGAAAGAAAACTCTGAAACGAAATTCCTAAATAATACAAAATTCTCTGTTAACAACTTTTTATACAAACTATTTGATATTCCAAACTATAAAAGACATTTTTACGAAAAACACAAGTGTAATTGATAATATTCTGAAAATGTAGGATAAAGGATGAAAATAATCAGTTTTGACTCTAGTATCGCTATAGAAATGACCTTCCGGCTGCATAAACACCTTGAAGCCGGAGGCCGTAAGGGATAGGAATACCTAATTTTCACAAAGATGTATATATTTAATTCGCAAATAAAGTTTGTTTTATTTGTGTTGTGTTCTATGCCGCCATCTTCCTCAGGACAAATTCGCGGTTTGGGCCGTTGTCCCTATGAAATCCTGGACTTGAATAGCAATAATTTCAGACCACGCAATAAATGCAGACTCAGCAATCCATATATAAATACGGTAATCGAAAATTAAGTGTGGTACCGATTACTTTGCAATAACGTAACTTTTTCAGATAAAACGTTATTTCGTGTTTTCTTTTCTCCTCTGAGTAATCAGCATGAGAGCGTGTATTAAGACTAGTTAGAATTAAGCGGGTTTGTTACACACGAATTCAAATAAAACTAGATCATGATCTCTCTATCAGGGCGGCTCTGACACACCAACATCCTTGAAATGAACTTGTACCCAAACCAACGAGGACCACTGTCAGAAGTAGCCTAAAAGGGCTCTGGCCCTACGTTTTTTCTGTCGGAAGGCACTGTAAAGGAACTACTAAGAGAAAGGGAGAGATCCAAACGAACATCGAAGTGGATTTGTACTCAGGTCTCAGACAATTAAACCTTTAATAAATTCCATAAATGCTTTTAAATGGGCAAAAACCAGCTTAGAATGCGTACTGATTTATTTACTGAACATTAGAGACTGAAAAAATACTTGAGTAATCTAGGCATCACCAGCCTCAAAAGCTGAAGGTTTTGTGAACTCGAAAAGCAATCTTCGCAGCACACACAGAATGTCGTCCGATTTGGCTTGTTTTTTTGTTGAGTACGTCTGTGCCCAAAGAAACTCTTAAACCGATTTTCAACACGTACGTAATATGTGATAGTAACATTAATGGTTGTCAAAGGTCAAAACTTGGAAAAGTTTTCCGGGATGTCAGTGTTTGAGCTAGAATTCATTTATCGGAAGGATTGGACTGGATTTTTTGAAATAGCGATAATTCGAGAACCATGCTAGAAAGTCCGAAAAGGTTGTCGGATTTGACGACAGGGATCTCAATTTAACACAAAAGTTGTGTTTTAGCTATGGGTCTTTCATTGAGTTCAAAGGCTGTTTTTATTCAGTCATCAGCCCATATTTTGTGAATTTGATCTCAACTGAAATAGAAATTTCAGTGATTCATGTCAGATTATCGAAAACATTTAATGTTTCTTATGATTTCTGTGCATTTGCGAATCAGATAATATTGCTTAAAGGATAATAATCAGATTGAGGAAGAGTAGCTACTAATAAAAGCAAATGTTTCCGTAGTTTTATACATTTATTTTCAACATTTATATATGTAAGTATATAATATATATGTATGTATATATATATATATATTTTTTAATATTTTTGTTTTTTTTTTTTTTTATATGCGTGTATGAACTTTTGCTTTTAGCATTAGTTTGGTTATATGTATGTGTGTGTGTATTTTATTATTATTATTGTTAAGGTAGTTACATTTAAACTTATGCACTTTTCAGTTTTTGTATGCCATATTTTCGGGCAGATTTAAGTTTCATTTGTTCTTTAATATATTTTCAAAAATGTTCACTGCATAAAATTCACGTGTAAAACATTCCATGATATTTCAAAATCTAGAGCAATGCTCTTTAAAAAAAAATCATCAGTTTCAATACTATCAAATTATTGTCAAAAACTTGCATATGTAATTATATTGGTTTTCGTATTGTCCAAATTTTAAATTCTTTTCCAACAGCTTTTCAATTTGTCTCGTTTTGTGCATAATTAACAAGTGCTTTCGTATTAAGTTTGTTTTTCATTTCGTTTTTTGTTTTTTTTTTGTTCAGTTGTATATATATAGTTTACTGTTACACATAAATTCAACTAGTTTTCAATCAGCTTTTTGTAATTTTTAATTTCCGGTAATTTTGCTACATTTACATTAAACATTTCGCTACAATAACTATGTATGCACTTTGCTTAGCGGTGTGATTTGAGTATTTTTTTATTTTACGGTTTTCTTTAGATATTCATTTCACCTCGAAAAACAATTCGAATTGTTCAGCTTAACTAAAACATATATTTAGAAGTTATTTTTTAACTTGTTGCCGTCTCTTAAAAGCTCACTCTCTCCCAGAGAGAGCTTTTTAAAAGCTGCTCTTAATTTCCGTTAAAATTGAACTTGACATGAGACAACGGCGCTATGTGCGTTTTTGCATAATTAACAGTTTAAAGCATCGTTTTTTTTTACTTAAACAAGAATTTTTGAAAACATTGTAACTTTTTCTTACACTTGTATGTGTTGATTGTATGTCTGTATTTGTTTAAAGTAGTATTTTATTGATTAATTTATGCTTCTTTCTTTTAGACTCTGCAATAATTTAACTTATTTCTTTCTTAACTTTTTATGCGCCAATGCTAAGCATTTTTACAATTACGAATTTACTTAAGTTTCTTTTTAGACTAAATGTACATAAAGCTAAGCGTTTTTTGATAGTAGCTAATTAAGAAAAAGCTCACTTTAATTTCTTTAAATTAGTTGAAAACAAAAAAAAAAAAATTGAGCCGTCAAATGTGCAAAACAAAGAACAGATTAACGTGACGGCATACGAGTCAGCGCAAACAGTTGTAGGAATAAGCAATATATTTGCTTTTTTGAAGACTCTTGCTTAAGTAAATAAAGATTTATACAAGTGTTATGGACTTGTTTTATTTTTTCAAATATTTTGGATTATATTTTGGATAACGTAAAATACTTTAAGGGCTCGTCTTAAAAGCCTACGCTACACTCATTTACAAAAGCCCACAGTTATATATGTTTGTAAATACTTTGTATGTATAAAGTTAGACACCATCACATCTGCTTACGAACTAACAATATTATTATAATTTATGGTGTATACATATATATCTATATATTCTTTATTTTTTCTTTTAAGTATATATTTCTTGTATATTTCACTTATATGCATTTATAAAAGTGGTTTGCCTTGTGTAATATGCGCTTTTTTTTACCACTTATCAATAATAATACATAATACTTTTTCTATATTTGTAAACTGATTGTACAAAACATGCATTTAGTACCAACTAAGCTAGTATTAGTGTAATACTCGTCAAAAGCCTTTTAACAAGTTTAGCTAGAACCAAACGTTGAAATTATAAAACTACAAATCTGTAAATTGCAGTTTTATTCAGCAGCTGCTATATGCATATCATATATCATACTTTACAATTTGCAAAGCTGTACTTAGTATATATTAAAGCCTGACACAAATGCATTTTAAACGGCAAACTAGCAATTCGCTCAAAAGTGAGTTCTCCAAATACGAAGCCCACCAAAAACCAAACAGCGTTAGGTACTTGCTATACCTATATTTATGTACGAAAAACATCCAAGTATCTTACAAGCCACGCACTCTCTCCCTCTCTCTTGCACTTCTGTCACCCTTCAAAAATATTGGAGAGCTTAACTCAGTTTGAAATTTATTCTTTCAAGAGCGCAAACAATATAATATTCTCCGATTGCTCCATTTTGTATGTGATGAAAGCAGCGCTTACAACCATTTATTTTGTCTACAACTTCGCCACTGTTCTGTCTATTAACAATTCAATTGTATAAACTTAATGTCTTTTATATACAAAAAATGCAAATATTTCCACAACAGGTGCAAAAATGCCAGGACTACAATATCGTTTACTTTATTTGATAAGTAAGGCGCTTTGTGACTGGGCTGGCTATAAATCGCCGCCATTGCCATACAAAAGTAAGTTCAAGTGTAAGCGCAAATTCCCATTACTGGAAAGGGTGCCTAATGAGGTACAGGGTAGCGCTGATGTAAATTTCCCACTGGGATCAATTCAGGAAATTGAAGCAAACCTAACTTTTTTTGGTGATTGATTCGAATGAACATGAAAGTGCGAGAAGGGAATTATTCGTTCGTTCGTTTTGATCTTATACAAAATAATTGACCAAAATTGAAATGTTTGCGGACGAATCCATCATGAAACGTTTCGTTGGCTTAATTAGTCTGATTGTACGAAAGAGAAAGCGACAGTGTTGGAATAGTGTGCAATTAGGAAAATAGTGCAAAAACAAAACAAAATAAAGTGCGAGCGAATTAGCAGTTACTTAGATTTGTTCTCTTTCTACAGATGTTATATAAAAACGACTTTTGCTCACACATTACAGGTATTTTGTTAGAGTACTTGGGAGTTATGTGTTTGCCAGCGCATACATTCGTTTCAGGCTCTAGTACATATGTATGCACATCATTCAAAATGCAAATACTCTACAAATGCGTACGTTTGTTAGTAGAATTTTTTGTATTCACATTTTACGTTCAAATTGAAAGCTACCGAAGCTCAACCTTTTTTTTTTGTTTTTTTACATTGTTCTTGTAAATATTTCATGCGAATTTTTTTATATTTATATGGCTTTATTACTCTTATAGCGCGCTGCATCTTAAGTAGCAGCTGAAACAACCAGTTTTGAGTCTTTAGTTACGCGATTTCTTTATATTGTAATAGTTACGCATTTGTGTTTTGTTTTCTAGCAAAATGGTTGTAAAAACCTTAGCACACTAGTAATAGACAGCCATTCAGACATGTAGATAACACACTATAATTTAAAGTTTTTTACTGTTTACACCAACTAAGAAATCAGCTGAGAATTAGTGTTAGAGTTAAACCATTTAAAAATCAGAGAAATATAGAAAAGCTACATAGTAAATTGTAACACGAAAACTCAGGTCGAATTGCTTTCAAACTTCACATGAGGATTATTCAAAAGATTATCATAATTATTGCTAATTATTACGATTTGATAATATTCTGCGAACGCTACTGACAACTCTGGCATGGCCATACAAAATTTTTGTGGGATAGGTAAATGGATTTTTATAAGAGGGTGTTGTCAGGGTTGTCCCGCTGTCTGGTTCCACTGCTATTTCACTTCTTTTTTTTGGTAGCTAAGACAAACTTGTCAGGATATAACTGATTTTGGTTTGGAAGGGGTCTTTTATAAGAACTTAGGGACTGAATGTGGAACATATTCAACAAAAACCCTATCCATATAACTTAAAATAAGAAGATCAGATAGTCAAACGCGATAAGAAGTAAGAAAGGAAATATAACATTCTCCTATAAGTTTTTTCAGTGTTTCAGCAATTTGGATGTTGTAGGTTAAGAAAGCCAAGCTCCAGTTGTTTCTGTTGATTTGGTGCATGTTTCATTGAACTGAACGGTGAACGTAGAATTTTGTTTGAAATTACATTATCTTTTAATTTTTGCATTATTTTTACAATTTTTTAGCTATGCTGTTAATCTGTTTTATCTTGAATTTTATTTTTCGCTAAGCCGTTTTGCTCCAAATACGGAACATTTTCATAAAAAAACCCGACTGGAAATGAAATGAGCAGTATCTAGATGGTTGAAATAACAAAAAAAAGAGATTTCTTTGATAGCGCTTTTAGAAATATGGAATTTTCAAGTATCATACTTTACAAAATATGTGTAAAAAATTGCGTTACAACTTTTCAAATATAAAGTTTGTGATTTAAACGAATAATGAATATCGGTCAGGAAATGGTTAAAAATATGTTGTTGAACGCACTAATCCAAAAAATAAAGTTTTTTGGAACAAAAATTCGCTATTTTCCAGGTCGTTTACTGAGTAGCTAGTCCGAAAGTCATTGTATCCCGAACGTAAAGCAACGCTCAATGAAAACTAAGTGATGGCTGTAGTTGCCGTTAAAGTCCAGCTTAGCATAGAACTTAACCAAATCGTGCTTTGAGATGCGTTAGCGAAGACAGAAACCTTAAGTAGTTGTTCATCTTCAGTGAGCAAGTAAGCCTAGCGCTAGTTAGCGCTTAGGTTGTGAACTAAGATGATTAGGCAAAGCTCAGCCTGAGCGTAAGCCAGGAGCAGTTGCTCTTGCAGAGCTTTTGGCACCTGCTAAAGTTTTTCAACATGGATTTGTGTCAGTGAGTAGAGCAACTTGAGCTTAAATGAAGTACGTAAATAATCATTCACTAAGAAATGTGACTTTTTTTTAAAGGTGGCAACGCCAAAATAAAGAAGTATGAAAAATGGGAATGCTGCATAAACAGTTGCTATAGTTTTTGGCCGATAAGAGAATTTCTAAATATCTGCTGCAAAGTCAAACGTAGAAACAATTGTTCGGTGGCGATTTTGACAAAAAATATATGTTTTATGGATTTGAGCGGGTAACTATATGTATGTATGTGAGAATTTCTTTGGAGAAATTCTAATTTGTTAAGAGACAAAACCTGATCTGTTATAATTTATTGAAATGCAATGCCAAAACTCAGTTGTCAGACTTCTCAGACCGTGTAAACAGCGCTTAAGCAAAATGATGACAGCCTTAAAATGAACTAAACTATAAAAAATATATTTAGAAAAACAAACGTACGTACAACGTTAAACAAGGTTTGTGTATAGTACTTATAGATATTTTAGTATTTAGTTATCTTTACATAAAGCATGTATACAATTTTCTCATTTCTTTGATGTGTAAATAGTACGCCATTTTAGTTAAATATACATACATACATATATACTTATAGTAAGTTTATGCTAGGATATATATATATATGTATATATATAAACATTCCCTCTTACTTTTGACAACATATTCAATTTTTAAAGCTGAAACCCACGCATTGTAGTTAGTATATTCATGACTTATATACTCCCTTTACATATTTTTTTTTCTACTACATAGTACATACATAATATGTATGAGTATACACTAGATGCTAGAATGCATGCCTTAAAAAATGTTTTAAGCCTTGGCCTTGCCCAAACAAAGTTTAAGCAAAATTTATGCTAACCGCTTTGTAAATAATTTTTGTGCATATTTATTGTCACTTTAGTTACTTTTTTTATTAATTTTTTTTTTAGTAAGTAAGTACATACATACATATATACTTGCTTTTATTATGCAGTTTATATTTCCAAGCTGAAGCGTTACGTCACACCCATCAAATGCTTAAGATCGTTTTTTTCAACAGTTAATACATTTTGCTACATTTTTTAGTATATTTTTTTTATATATATAGCTTTTCACTGCAGTTTTTGGCGGCAATCATACATTTCGGTTGATTTTGATTTCATTACAACTAACGGTTTAAGGATACTTATAGCAACCATTTCACACACTTATAATCATCGTATATATTTTTCTATAGATTTCTAATCTCTATTCCATACACATACATAGATTGTATAGTATATATATATATATATATATTTTTTTTTTTTAACAGCACAGCTTTATATATATATTTAGTTACTACAAAAACAAACACTACACTTGTTACAACTAATTCATTTTATTGTCCACGATTTTCATTATTTAGACACATTGACCTTGTGGGTTTATATGTTTGTATTGTATATGTTTCTTAGTTTTTCAATCTTTTTTCATATGTAAATATATGTTTCAGTATAATTTGCAATTGTTGTGTGTATTGACATTCAAGTTTGCTTTTATGGTTTAGTTTCATAGAAAACTCTTTGTAAAAAAATTGACAAATAAATTCGGCAAATTGACACATGATTATGTTATTATTTTGCCCCGGATTGTATTAGCCAAAGCTAATACCACAAGTTCTGTAGCAAAATATACTTATAGTAGTAAGTGTGGTTCACAAGTACAACAAAAGATTCACTTTATTTCTAAGCACATGCTTTAAGGATATGCTGAATTCATATATCTTTAAGCGACGGTTTTCAGCTACATACTTAAGCTAACATTGATGCCTGTTTTATAGGCTACGCTTCTATCTAAGTTACTTTTTCTCATCGCTATCGTAGTAATCAATGCCCATGGGTTTGCCATTGTGGTAATAATATGGTTTTCGATTTCTGATGGGGCCTGTGGACATTTTTGAAAGTATATCCGGTCCACCGGGATGTAAATCATATTTGAGCACACGATCCTCGCTGATGGGACGAGTATGCTTGGCCATTTGTTCCTGTATCCATGGCACATATTTAATGACATTCGCATAGACGCCTGGTAGTTTTGGATGCGCGCACATAATGCCCCAGGAGACTATGCCGCCAACGAACCAACGATCTTTAGTGCCCGGATAGGGACACAGCAAGGGACCTCCCGAATCGCCCTGCAACACATAAGCTGAGTTAAAACTGCTTTTGATGCTAAGCTTGTCTTTTATATTACCTGGCAAGCATCCTTGCCCCCATCATCGTAACCTGCACAGACCATGCCCTCTGAAACAGTTAAATTGTCCAGCCACTCGTCACACTGGGTGCGCCTTATAATGGGCACTTCTACCTCATTGACAATGAACTCGTACGTTGACTTGGCTGTGGTAACAAACAAGTTTAAGTACAGCCTACTAATAACAGCTCAATCCTACTTACGATCCTTTTCTTCCCGCTTGCCCCAACCAATGACCGTGCATACATCATGGGGTCGCAAGTACTTTACGCTGGGTGGCGGCAGGCAGACGGGCAACAGATGTTCGTGGAATGCAACGCGAGTAGCCAACTATAAAAATAAGTTTTATTCATGTCTTGTACATCCCTTTTATCGCAACTCTTTTGATATCGAAAAATATCTCAAAAGTAAGATCTCTACAAATTGTTGTACCCTTATCACTTATTAAGTTAACTATTGAGTAATGCATGAAGACAGTTGTTAATTTTCTTAATTGGCTAAAAACTAGGGACCAGCTCTCCCTAGTACTACCGTACTACTACCAAATAGTTCCTAAACTTTCTTAAGTATTCGATAGATGGATGGATATGTTGATATGGATCGATGTATGAAAAACTACACGCTTACCAACTACCGCACTTCTACCAAGTAGTCCTTAGATTTTCTTGGGTCTTTGATAGATGAATAATTAGATAAATGGATAAACGGATAGATTATAGATAATAGATGATTTCTGAATACATGGACAGATGAATGCAGATAGACAGAAGGATAGGTGGATAGAAGAATATGTGGATAGATGGATAGACATAGAGATTGATAGATGGATAGCATGGCTGCCCACTGTCCATTTTCTGCTGATGGCTTGAACAACTATTGAGCAGCAAGTCCTAACTATCTAACAAAGCTATAACGAGCGTCACTCAAAATGATGACTACCTTGTACTTCTATTGCTTTTTTTCACACTAAGCCATAATCAATTAGATTTACTTTAAATATTATTATGCTTTCGTTAGCCCTTAGCCTAATTCGCCAGTAACTGACTGAGAAGACTGAAAAGATTTAACTTTAAGTCTTACCTGAAACAAGGCGATGTCATTGTCGTGTGCAATCGCCATGTTGTACTGAGGATGTGGAATAACTGTCTTGACTTTGACCTTTTGTCCCGTGTACGTGAATGAGTTGCGACGCGTGACGCCCAATTGTATAGTCCAATCTTCTAAATCAATGACAGTATGGCTGAAAGTTTGAAGGGTCATTAGTTGCAAATTGAAATCAAGCACACGTAATCCAGTAGACCCTTACTTGCCAACGCAGTGCGATGCGGTGAGCACCCACTGATCGGATATTAAAACGCCGGCGCAGTAGAATATCTTCTCGGGACCGCCTAAAATAGCTGCTAAGAACGGCCAATTGCCAGGATTGGCCTGCGACCCACCGATGATTCGTCTAGAGGGCTTGTGACGCTCTCGTTTTACCTTGCCGCACTCTATAGTTATATTAGATTAATAAAAGGGCCAACATATACATAGTTAAGCGCAGACTCACCATAGTTGGAACAGGTAAGCTCTGCAATGGGATAGTCTTCCGACTGTTTGCAATTAGAAAACTCCTGCATTAGTGTTGAGCGTTTCTTGGCGTACATTTTCCATATATCTGTGGAGACATTAACAGAGGCGAGTAAGGGACGATGCGTGCGCTGCGTTACCACGCTAGTGGCATTCACAGCGCTGTAGCCAAGTATGGAACACACAGCACTAGGGGAAACGGCACGATCCCAGTTTTTGACACAAGCGGGCATCCATTGTCGCATACTAATACGAAACACTTCCAGTACTCCAGTGCCCACATCACCATTCCGTTCGCTGAGACGTACTGCAAAAAAAAGTGTAAAACTCAGTCGTGTTTATATAAGAAATGCGCTTAAACTTACGACAGTTGCGCTCGTCCTGACCATATGGGCAATCGATAATACCATTACATATATGCTTCGAACCAATGCAGTGATCATCACCACAGTAGATTTCGTCTGTATCGCAACGTTCGCAATTGGCTTCATCAGCTTGATCCATGCAGTCCAAGTGCCCATCGCAGACGTACTCCTTGGGCAGACAACGATTCTGGTCACACTGAAAGCCATCACACTTGGGATTCGCGGCAGCTATCATCACATCCCGCACCTCGTTCAAGCCTACACAATCCTCAGCACTGGAGAAGTCCTTAAAAAGCTTACAGTTCAAATATTCGGGCAGACTTAGGCCGAAAACATCAAAAAAGAAGCCACAGCGTCGCATTGTCTCCGTGCAGAGCGTCTTGCAGGGTGGCACAGTGGCTCCAGTGCTGCCACATTTTGGCACGAACAGCGTGCACAGGAATAGTGAGACCAATTCATAGCAACGTACATCCACCAGTGCTTCATAGGCGTCCAAGTCCTGCAGCGACAACTTCCGTAATGGAAAGACTATTAATTTAATTTCATAATTACCCCTTGCGTTTCCAGCTGTCCAAAGTGTCCAATGTAATTGGGAAATACTGTATAGTTGTAGGGTATCTGAGGTCCCTGGCAAAACTTTACTATAATAGGCAGACAGGTGCCAGGCGCAGGATTCTTGCCAAAACTGGAGTTGTCCTCAACGTGTATTGTGTTGATGATGGTTTTATTAACGAACTTAATGGTCGGATACGCATTGAAATAGGCAGCCAATCCGCCGGCTATGGCCAGCAGTGCAAATGCATTGATCAGAATTTGGAATAGACGAAACTTTAAGCGCCCGTTGGTTATATACGGATTGGAACTCTTACGACGGTTGATGATCTGCAAATCACAGGATTAAGTCTGACTGGGCTTGTACATGTTAGTTGGGGTTCTTACCTGATGCTGCAAGGACATGGTGTGCGGAGCTCCGTTTTGAAATCGTACAATGGTTTGCAGGCTGCTGGGTGTTGCCGCACACTTGCTCAATGGTGCTAGAGTTTGAGGTGGTTCCAGCTCCTCAATGGATTCGTGCTGTATACCCTGACGGCATACAATCGGAGCGGGTGCTATGGAATGGTAAATAAAATCTCATTATTTGACGCTATGCATTTATATTCTAATTTAAATGCTAAGTAGGTTTCGGCTCGAAGGAATCCGAGGAATTCTGAGAGCAAAAGCATCTTAACTTTAAAAGTATTTTGGTCTATCAGCGCGTTTCACTTGATATCCGTTTCAGCTTCTTTCTTTAAAGAAGTTCCACTGCAAGACATAGTTGCTTTGGTAATCGGAAAACAGTTTTTAATACCGGAATCGTACCGTGCCCTAAAAGGAGCTCGTACCCCTCACTTAGAGTTAATTTTGGCTTTGGCCTGTGAGACTTACCACTACATAGACGCTTGGCCGACAAGGATGGCAGCAGTGGCACTTCCATCAGCTTTGAGTTATAGCCCGGGCTAGATGTCTGGCTAAAACTATCACTGGATATAGTCGAATCCTGCCTGAAGTTCATCTTACCACGTGGTGGTGGTGCACAAGGATGACTGTTTCCGCCAATCACAAAACGTGTTGTGGCGAAATCTTTATTGTTCAGCTCGCTTGGCTGACGCTGCGGGTAGCCAGGCCCACACTTGCGTGTTGTTGACTGTAAGAGTGGTGTCTCCATAAGGTTCTTTGAGTTGAAGCCAGGACTAGAGGTGATCGAATAACTATCGCTAGAAAGCGTCGAGTCCTGACGTTGTTGCAGCTTAGGATATACAATTGGTGGTGGCTTGTTGCGGTTCAGCTTGTTGCGAACGGTCAGTGGCGGTGGTGGTGGCTGTGTACCATGCAACTTGGCGACAGCTTCGGCGCATTCAAGGGAGTTGTGTATGCGAGCTGGTGGTGCCGGTGGCACTGGACGTTTCGGGGTCGCATTATCTGCAGCAGCCGTAGCAGAACTTGAGCTGCATAGCGATGTGGAGGGCAAGGTGCTGCTCGAATTGATGCTGGAACCAGCTGATGCCGTTGACGAGGTGGAGGCCGAGGCGGATACACTGCTAGTATCTTTGTTCAAGTCGCTCGAGCAGTTGTTGCTGTTGTTGCCAGGCGGCGGCAGCTTGGGCGCCACGGGATACGGTTTGCGTGCGGGCACAGCCGGTAAAGCATTTCGGCTGTTATTATTGTTATTGTTGTTGCTGCTGCTGCTGTGACTATTGCTGGCGGCGCACAGGCCACGCAGCTCATTATTGTTCAGCTTGTGCATGACATCGTTGAGCGCTCCACGTTCTAGTTTAAACGTGTTTTTGGCCAATGGCGAGTCATTAGGCTTCTCGGCCAGGCTGCCGTCCAGCGAGGACTGCGTATCCACCGAAGAGAAACGGCTGCGGAAATCGGCAGTTGTCGATGTGGAAGCAAAGCGCTCGCTGTGACCCGACGAGCCGTAGCCTGAGGACAAGGTGGCTGAGTCTACTGTGCTGCTGGATGAGCGGTTGGCGCGCTTTGCTACGTGACTCAAATCGCTGTTTTGCGCGCCAGCTGCCATAACTCGGACATGACCGGCATTTCTGCCATTATGATAGCCGGCGACCTTGACAGGTGTGGATGTCAGTGACTCATCAAAAACCGAGTTTTCCAAGCTCATGCGGTCATCATCGGATATGCCATCGGCATCCGCGTATGTTGGACGTGTGGCTATGTCAATAAGCAGTCCTGATTGGCTGGGTATGTATGCGCCCATAGCCATGTCGCATCTGGCTCCTGGCACTGTTATTCCAGCATTCACTGTAACGTTTGTTTGCTGTGGATAAACAAACACATTGCCGGGCAGCTCCTGTTGTTGTTGTTGTTGTTGTTGTTGTAGCAAGGCTCGAGCAGACGACGTCATGGCAGCTTGCATGGCTATTTCGTTGGATAATACTGCGCTATCGTTTGACTGCCAAACGGATTTACCACGAAATGCACGTCTAGGTATGGGTGGTGGTGGTGTCAGTGGCGTGTCCACACGTGCCACCATTGACTTGCTGCCAGCCATCAGCGCTCCCTTGCAGTACTTTTGCTCTGTCATGTTTACCTGCAGGGACACCATAAAAAACGATAAAAAAGAGCTATCTGGCTTCATACCGTATACGTAATATATATGTGTGTATTTGCGTAGGAATGCAGTCTAGTTCCTATTATCCAAGTCTGTCAGTCAGTTACGCAAGCGATTTAAGCTAAGACCCAGCTCAGTCCAGCAAAGCTCGCAGCGTAGTAGTTGTCCTTCACATTTGTTGACAAAATGACAGATTTCTTTTTTTCTACTCTTGTAGAGCGTGTTTTAGGATTTAGGAATCAGCGTGAATAGTGAGTCGAGTTGGCTGAACCATTGGTTAAAACTTTATTTGATAAATTTGATGGAACTCGAGCCATCTTAAGTAGAAACATTAGTAGCAACTTTAATCGTAACATCTAAGAACTTTAGTTGCAGCATTAGTTGGAAATTAAGTTAAAATCTTATTTGAACAATTAGTTTAAAATTTAATTTAAAATTGGTTCATATTTTAGTTGTAGCTTTTGAATCATTAGTTAAAATAAAACTTCAGTTTATGCAATAGCTCAAAGAACCAAGAAGCATATAGTTGTCGAATCTTCAGAAACATAATCAAGACGCGCAACTTTTTGTAACTCCAGAGCATGGAGGAAACTATGACTCCTGTTACACATGTTACGAAATGGGCAAGTACAGTTGATTGGTCGCAGGAAAAAGCGAGGAGTCGGGAATTACCAAAAACGGGAACACCTCATCTAATATATAAATAGGCTAAGGAAAATTTTTGGACCCCTTTTTCACCAACTATATGGAAACAAATATGGATAAAACTTATATCATTGTGTAGGGGATTCTCATAAGAAGTGCAGAATAAAAGTTCTATTATTTATAAGACACACATTTTTTCTTAGCCTATTTATATAATAGATAAGGCATGGCAAGCTATTCAGGCGCAGCGTATGTACAGGATGTCTTTCAAACTACATGCTTCTTTTGGGGAACTTTATAAATATGTAATAACAATTTGTACTTTAAATAAAGTAGTAGTAGTAAGTAGTAGAAGTAATTGCAATACACAGCGCAGCAACTATTCAATATCAACGAGACTGAGATTTCTCTGTCATCGAAAATGTAGAGTAGCTGTAGGTACGATATAAAGTTTCTAAGGATGAAGCGCTATGAGTGATATCGATATTGGCGCAATTCGATCATTGATGATATTGGCAAGATTTTGCTTTAATTTGGTGCTGGCGATTTTTCTATGTTTGGAAAAAAATTCAATTTTCATTATATACATGTAACATCGCTTTTCATGATTTTAAAGATTTCCGTACAATCTCATGTGTGGACTAATGTTCAATCCTATCCCTTTTTTCAAAATCTGGAAGCCAAACACAATAGAAATCGTTAAACAATGTCTGCGTAGTGTCAGTACCAAGAGATTGAGACGCTCTGTACGGCTTTTGATATACTAAGCATTACACTAAATATAGAATCGGAGCGTTATTTTTAAACGGGAAAAATCGTATATATTATAGAATTTTTCCGTAAGCATAAGCTTTGACTTTGAAGTCTGCAACACTTACAGCTAGGAAAAGAGCTTATAAGGATAACCTTTCTAGCATTTGGAAATCGAATACAAGAACTTAACCAGGTCTGTTCCAGTGGAAAAAGGTATAAAGACATAAATAAAAGACATAATGTTCAAATTATTAACTGAAAAAAATAATAAACAATACATTTATATTAATCTGAAAAATCTTCATATATTTAACTAATAAATGGGACGATGCCCGACAGTATTATACCTTGTACTCTTTTGTCCCCATAAACACTAAATCCAACATTGGATAAAATGGATAGGGTAGGACGGTATCAACTTTCATGTCTCTTTCCATCCTGGACCGTTCCAAAGTTCAACATTTTTGCTGAAAATCGAGCATGTCTAAGAAAGTGTACGTGTGAAGCTACTTGCGTGCTGTGTCTGTTAGACCGACTCACTCGTAGGCAAAATTGGGAAAGAGCAAAAATGGAATGGTTGGAGGATTTTAAGGATTGCACAATATTACTTTCATGCTTTTTGGATGGCAGATCTTATGTCAATAAGTACTGCTTGTTGAAACGATAAAACGCAAACGAATTCATTTTGATTCACTCAGAGGCCAGAATACCACGACTCTGAATGACTTCGAGTATACAGAACAGGCCTAGAAAACAATCAAAAAACTTGACATCGATTTATGTCGTCAATTTTTTGGAATGAGCCAAGACCTGAATTGAGGTTTTACTGCTGTCCACGTAAAATACAAAATAACGACAATTTGACAGCCTGCCGGGTAGGGTATTTGTACAACGCCGAACCCAATATATAGCCCTTCCGCCATCTTTACATAGTAATTCCTGCGGGCATACAATAACAAAATATGCAAAGCCTGCACATCAATGCCATGGTGCATCACGTTGCGCTAGAGCTTACCTAGCTTTACTTACCAGTAAATGCAGGTCGGTTGGGTGCTCCAGTGGAAGCTGCGCATTATGCTTATCCTCCAACATGGGATAGTAGTGCGATGAGTGGCGTCGTACGATACTATTGACACTGGTGGGCAACAAAGTCACGGACTTGCATTGTTCCTGTTGTTTGTCATAAAAGTCGAGCAGGGAATTAAGCGGCAGGGCTAGGCTGGAGGCACGCTCCGAACTGCATTAAACTCGTGATTGCTCAATAATTGTATTAAGTAAAATTGTTTGCGCTAACTTACCGTGTACGATTGCGATGTCCGTCAGCCGTATGATGCTCCGTTACGCTCAGAAATTGTTTATTAACATTAAGCGTGTTCATCTTTTAATTACGCTAATTAGCTCGAATCAAGCTGCAATTGAACAAACAACACACACACACACACCAGATAAGATTAAAAGTTTGGCCAATTTGCTAAAGTGTTACAACTTATAAGTAATTAAACCAATTGATTTACTGCTCATCATCAATTGCCAAATCACGACGATTAATGTTGGCAAAAATAAATAAGTCGCAGACTGGAATTACATATATGTATATAGCTCATATACAAATTGATGGCATTTATAAAATGGGTGAGTTGTTTTGAGGAGGGGTAATCATCTGACACTGAGCATTTGCTTATATGAATAAAAAATCAATTACCCAATGGCATGTCCATAATAATAGCACAAAATGGCCGCCGCCGCTGCCAATGTCGACCAAATGAACGCGTCACGATATGCCGCACAATTAGTCTATTGATTGAAAGGGGTGCAGAGCACGGGGTACCGGGTACAGGACATACACCATACACCATGCACAAAGCTATACAATTGTATTATCCTTTGTCCCTAATGGATGCTATTAACTGACGCTAACAAAACTTTGCACAGACAATGACAATGCCTTTTATTCTTATATGTAAGTATATTTATTTTTGTGCGTGTGTGTGTATAGGATTGCTTTTTGTACGTTATGTGCAGGTTATGGGCTTTCTGTCTCGCTCTGACTATCTTTGAATATGTGTCACTTTATATGGCCAGTGCATCAAAGTTCATTATCGCAATAACGGGATGGTGTTTGAATTCGGTGCTTTATTGCTTTTCAGCAGTCACGTTCGTGACCATGTTCAATATTCATAACGTTTGCACATATCACATTTTCATATATGAGATGATGGCAGCAGCTGGGCTTCTCCCATGTCTATATACTACATATGTTATGTTTTTAGATATAATAAAATTCTTTATCTTTATTGCAATATGTTTCACTCTCTCATGAAGAGGGGACAATTATGTGCACAGTTGTTGCACACTTATGCATGCATTTACAGAACATGCTAACTAAATCCTTGAACGAAACGGATAACTCCAATCAAAGAAACGGCTGGAAATCTGTGCATTTAAGGGCTATTATCGAAAAAGAAACGAAATGGTCTTAAACTTTCCGTGATCGTTCACACGGACAAACAAAGCCAAAACAATTCCTCCTGTCAAGCTGGGTAAACAACCTAAACCATACCTGAGTTCAGTGATACTTACATTAACACCCTTTTTCTTTGAGATACATTGTACATAGGGATCTGCTTTTGGAAGAAACATAATCATTCTTTTAATATTGCCAGTTCTAGCCCGTTTTCTTTTTTCAAAGTACCAAAAAACAAAAGTTAGAGTCACCTTAGCTTTACATGCATTTGCAGACTCGACGAAACTTCCGAAAGGGTGGCTACCAAAAAGTCAGACAGAAAGAGCTCTAAAAATAACTGTCTACCCTCGAAATCAGATGGGTATTAGTAAAGCTGACCTACACTGACAAGGGGCAGGGCAGGGATAAAGGTAACGATAATCTGCTATTCTAAGTACTTCTTCTATTCTAGGGGTTTCCGCTGCGCACGGCCTTTAAAAGTTTTGGTTGCTTTAGCCATTTGGGTGTTCCTCGCGACTTACAACACGACTAGAAAAAAGCGAAATCCCAAATACCACGCTGGGTAAAATAAAGTATCCAGTTGGTTGCGTAGATGTTAATGGCAAAGGTAAAGCGAGATGTTACCGTAATCTTTGCGAATTTTGAAAGAGAATCAGGGCTAAGTCTTTAAGTTCTTAAAGTATCACCAATAGATGATACTATGGTCTCAGTAGGTAAATGAGTAGCAGTGACCAGAGGAAACTAACACTCTGAAAGTAACTCATCCTCCTTCTTTTGCTTTATGGCGCTGAAGCATGTGTGGTACCGTGGAAAGTACTGCGTAATAGTACGCTTAAGCGCTGGCAACGACTACCCCATACGATGAAACGACGAGCTCTCCGAGCACTACGACGACATTCAAAAAGTCAATCGAATCAATAGCAACTCAACCTCGACAGCAACTCGCATTGTGTCTATGGACGAAGAAGCTCCTGAGAGACACTTTTCAATGCAGCTGTTGAAGGAAGGCGAGGTAGAGGGCGCACGAACTGCCCTTGGTATGGCTGAATGGTGAAGGCGACCACAAAGCAGATGTGAAGAAGGATAAGAAGAACACTCGTTAGCAGATATGCAAGCTAGATGGCGCCACACACAAAAAGGGTATTTAGTCCCAAGTACATAATACGATATGCATTTGATATGATACGCTATATTATAATGCTTACAAGCACATAAGTACTTCCTATAGATATAAAATGCACATTAAGAGTATTTCCAAAGGCAACAGCAACTGTAATGTACGAGTGTATACAATCGTCTTAACAATATACATATGTATCGACCTTTTGTACTCAAATGAAATGGAAAGCTGCAAAATTTAATCCCACCCACTTTGCAGGTAGCGGCCAACAGTCAATAGAAGTTATACTGCACTTCGTTATGTGAAATGCCTTTTAATAAGTACATAAGTACGAAAAAGTGTATATGCATATACTATATTCAAATATTTAATTATAACGACCCACTTATAAAGCGGAAACTGTGCTTTAAAGGCTCCTAATGACGATTAAGTTTCCAATCAGTTGATAGAAAGTCAGTCAACAGGTTTGGCTTGCACTCCGTATACACAATATTCCTGCTTGATTATGTGTCAAGGTCACAAAATGACACTAATAGGATACAATCAACTTTGGCAGGTGCAACCGTCCTTATAAGCTACGCATATGAAGGATGCGTGTGTGTGCGTGAGTGTGTGAGGGTGCAATTTGCGAGTGTACTGAATTTTGTTGTTGGAAATTGCACTTTGTGCATAAAATGTGCCCTATTAGAGTTCTACTTCAAGTTTGAAATTATGCGCAATATGGCGGCTAAATAAATATTTGAGCCCCGGCGACAGCCAATTGACCCGCATGTCCTGCGTCAAACCTTAAGGATTTGTCGCTGATTGAGTTGAAAGAATAATAGAATTTATTAAGAATTTGCTATTTGCGTATAAAGTATACGAGACGTAATTTTATTTGTGAGCTTTTTGTAAATATTTCAGCACAATGCCAAAAGCAACAACAACCCCAACAAGGGAAAGGAAGGCAAGAAATCTCGGTTTAGATATACAGCGTATACTTAATATTGATAGCAAACTCTAGAGTGCCGACAACAGCAAAGGACCGTCAACAAATTTTAGCATCCTTGCAAGCTTTTTTTTGGTACTTGTGTCTATGTATGTTGGTGAGTTAACCTTGTCATTCTACAGTTGGTAAAGATTTCGCTTCTTTACAATTACTGTGATTTGTCAGTACCGTGACTCTTGTCGTACTTAGTCAAAGAGCTCAAATCAATTGCTCAAATCTAAGCAGCTGTCGGGTTTTTTTGTGGGTTAAGTGGAACGTAGCTCTATCTATATAAGCAATGTAGCTGTGTCAAGTGTTTTGTTATTGTGGTCAAAGCTAAATGCTTTCAAAACACAAATAAGCACATAATAACGCCCTACTCAGCGCTACGGCTGAATGGTTTTGCGTTTTATTATAAGTCAAATATGAATGAATGAACGAATGAATACTCAAAGCTGTTCTAATGAATGGTAAGGGGATAAGATAATATGTAAATAAACTCTGGGACACTTGAAAGTGTCAACTCCCCAAGGTACAAAATGAAGTTAAACCCATTCTTATTTTGACTTAATGGGAGAGTATTTAGCGTTTCAAACAGAAAATCATACCAAAAGATACTTAACCGACGGCTTTATTTCGCAAATCTTCAAAACGAATTTTAACTGAAATTTACGTTAGTTTTAGCCGTTATAGTACCTATTGGCTGAACAGATTAAGAGAACATTTTTGACAATACGAAACATACAAATTGGTAAATACGTGTTCCAGGTTAATAATAATAATGTTGTTGAGGAATAAAGCACCGCGATCTATTAGATCAATTCTGCCCCTACTTAGCTTATACTTCCCCTGTCAGTTCTACCTCTGCTATAACCTTAATTATATTATATAGTTCCAACCGGGCCGTGTCGGTCAGCGAGATCCTGTATCCGCCGAGAAGCGAAAACCTCGACAGGGCATCACACTCAGCTGCTGGAGTTGGTGATGCCCAACTCGTTCAGGTGCCCGTTCAGTGTCCGGTAAGCAGACCTGTCACAATTCTAATAGAGTTCTTTCCTAACTGCGATAGTTTCTTGAACCTTTTAAGGTCGCAAGAGCCGAAGAATTGTTGGGCCTGTCTGAGGCCTGGGGTGTTTCTCCAGTTTGCGATTCGTCGCAGAAGTTGCTTGACGGTGTGTCTTCCAATGCCACAAAAGGGATCTGGTCCTATTAATGGGCTCGCAGCACCGTCTCTTGCCAGCTTATTCTAAGCCTATCACATCTAAGTGATAGTGTATTATGTTGTCCCAGAAGGTCCAGCGTAAGTCAGGTTTCCCGAACCAGCCTGGAGTTTATTCTGGCTCCTGCAACCGTCCTTATGGTGGCCTGACTGTCTGAAAGTATTTCCAGTTCCAGGTTATAAGACGGTATTAAAAAAATGATTGGCCAAAAGTATTGGAAATTAACATTGCGTATAAGTCAGCGCCATCTAGCGTGAGTCTGTGCTAGCACCATCTCAAGTCCACTGATGTGCATCACGGCATATACGTGGCATACCCGTCGTGATGATCCCTTTTATTCGTAAGAGAAGCTGTCAAACAATTTGATAATTCTTCGATTATCAATGCCTTGTTAATATTTTCGTTGATTTTGGTTGAAGTTTTCTTGGAATATTTGCGCTGCTGAGCTTTCAAACTACAAACACACGAATTCAAGTTTTCCCGCATTTTTTTTTAGTGATTTGAAAACGAATTATCTATTGATTTATATGTTTGGGTGATAAATCGTAGTGCAAGTCAAAATTTGCGATAGTGACATAAGCTCTCTTCCATGATATATAACTACTTCATTGTGACTGCACAGTGATTAAAATGTGCAGCTACCATTATTTTCACTGAACTTTTCAGGCGCAATGAAACGTTTAAAAGTTCTTCCAAAAAGCAAGCGTCTGGCTGAAGGATTTAGTTCCGAAGCGTCTTTCTGTAGAGATGTGGAGGCAAATCTGGTAGTGGATGCACAGGTGGCACTAAGGTTGTGGAGGGAACACTTCTCTGGCCTACTATAGGGGACAATGCCGCTGCCGGGGCAAACTTCCCGACGTTCTCAATCATAGATGACAGCATAGATATGCCGTCGCTTAGCTTCGACGTAGTCGAGGTCGCAATTAAGCGGCTCAAGAGCAACAAAGATGCCCTGCCTGCAGAGTTGTTCACAACTGGCGGTAATGAGTTGCAGTTTTGCAGAATATGAGATGCATAAATACCGTGGCGTAAGTGATTTCAAATCGTTGCCAAAACGAGCTAATCTCTTGTGTTATTCCCAAGAATACCGCAGCATCTATGAATCGCAATACCAATATCTTTTAGTACATTGGCAACTGGAATTAATTTGAATAGTCATATATAAATGTCATGTGTCCGTCATGCCTGATATGGGTGTGTCATGTGTCACAATAAAGCTCAAATATCCGAGCAATCACACACACCGGTATTAATTCGCCTCTAAGTAAAGGTTTGTATTTATTCAAAAGGTCGAAATGAAGTCAATATGAATGTCGTCTCTGCTCAGTTTTGTAAGCAAATCCAAATTTTATGTCATTTATTTGGTTTCGGCCTTTATTTCTTGGCTTATATTTTATTTTCTTTTCTTTATTTTTTTTTTTGTATTTTTCTGTTGTCTTGCTATTTCTTGGTATCCTTCGGCTTGTGGTGTTGTAGTCCGAGTTCCTTGGAATTTCATTACTTGGCACCAGCCAAGGGCTGTCAACGATGGTATGGAACTTTTCGGAAGCACGTCGAGCCAAGAGGAAAGAGGCAAAAGGCATGAAAAATGAAAAATATTATCAATGTGGATGCTGTGCTAGTCTATTTTGCTCTCTCTTTATCACTATGTCTCTCTCTCTCTCTCTTTCTCTCTCTCTCTTTTCCTATCTTTATCAGTGCCTACGTCTTGGTATATGTGTCCATAGTTATGCATAAAATTTGTAGCCACAAATTTTGTCACTTATTTGTTTCCTTTGCCTGAATTTTCTGCCTTTTTTTATGTGCCTGAGAAGCACATAATTGAAATTTATAGCCTTAGCTCATAAATTTTCCGCTCACATTTTAATTAGTTTGTGCAAATAGGTAATTGCTTTATGAAAGTAAGGCGATTTGGGACTCTACAAATAGCTATGATTACAGTGTAGTGTATTCATATTTTCATAGCATACTTTTGAGCGTTTGCTGTACTTCAAAGTTAATACAAAAGTTACGGCTACTCGGCTTATGTCAGTTGTCGGGGGCTATTACTAATTAACTTAAATAACATCAAATTATATAAAGTTTATTGCTGGATTTATGTAATCTATTGAAAAACAGGCATAAGGTCAGTTTAACAAACAACCATTTTCTAAGCAGATGAACCCAATTGACAAGGGAAAATACAAAAGACATTGTTAGAAATTGTGCAATGTATTATGTATCCATACATATACTTTTAACAATAGACGTCCATATAATGCAATTTTAAAAGCATTTGTACTCCCATGTGTGTGTGTGTGAAAGAGTACGTTAATACACAATCAAAACTAGATTTGTACAGTTAATTCGTGCCTGAAAATATGCGTGTAACCAGCAACGGTGCTAATTGTAGTCCAAATTTCGTACAAAGGACATTTCGTTGTTAGATAAGGAACATAAAAAGGTCCTTTTTTAGGTCCTCCTACATGCCGTGAAATAAGAAACATCTAAGTAACTACAGGTACAAACTATATCGAAGCAGAAATAGGGTGAACATAACAGCGTCTACCAGGTTTTAGTTTAGAACGGCTGCCAGATTTTCTATTTCTTTTTTTCTGAAAAGTCGGTCCACTGTGATACCACTAGACCTTTTACTCCGTTCCACTAGAGAGATACATTGTTAAAGGAAAGACCAATCAGATGCCGAAATGAAGTCTGCCATCTGTTTGAGTTTAACCTGCTTAGTAAGTGTCTACAAGCAGGTACTTGAGCCTGCTACTGCAGAGAGCCAGACATGAACAGAAAAATTGATCCCTGCAACTAGTGCAGAGTTCGTTTGCTGGGTAATTTAATATCAAAACAAAGTTTTTCAAATTGTTTTGGTCTAACTTTATTAGATTGCAAGTTACAGGAAAATTGGTGACAATGGGCATACAAAAATCGTCCAGATTTTTGGTGCTGGCATAATGTGGGGTGGGCAGCCGACAACTACGAAATGCATGAATGCATTAATCGATTTTTCTACTTGACTACGATTACAAAGGTTGAGTAATCTGAGTAATCGTTGTCACAGTCGATATAAAGCATTTAAATTGTGAACGGTCAACATCAAAGGAAAGATTCTAATTCTTCGTCGCACGACGTCTGATTACGCATTTCGAACTTTTCAACAACTACCACACCAAGTCTTACAATCTGTCAAAGAGCATCAAATTTAATAGAGTGGAATCCTTGGCCGTTACATTGAGTCAACTTTGAAATATTTTACTGTCCAGCATTCAACACATGAATACGCAAGCAGACTCACACTTACGCTGTGCTGAAAATAGTCGTTTTAGAACAAAAATTTTAAATTTTTAACGTTCGACGATTTCACTGTGTTTCTTTGTTTACAAGCTGCTTGCAAGAACCGACTGACAGACACGATAAATATCTACGGGGTGGTGGTCACACATTCCGATTTTAGGCTGCCTACGATCGCCAAACCGACTCAGCTGAATCGTTTCGGCTGGCCTTGGCGTGCAGATTGTCGGACGTTGAGACATATGGTAGACTAATTTGCGCGGTTTTTTTTTGTCGGCATGCCAATTGTCGGTCTAATGGACACCACATTTAATGAAAAGACGCGTTTTATCAGTAGACAGGCGAAGTTTGTTGAACCGCTACAAAACTTGGCACACATGTTTTCTTTGTTGCAGGAAACAGTATTATCGTGGTAATGCTCATCCTGTATTACATGTTAAAAAAACGTTTTTGTATCTACATTGTCCACTAGATAGTGGTATAGCCTGTTGACAACTGGTATACTTGTCTCAAATAAAGTAACAACTTTCGGAAGCTTCTCAGCTTCTACAGTCTACAGCCTGATTACAGCTTGACATAAAAGTGAACCCCGAAAAATCACTTAAAGTTGCCAAGGTTTCGTTATATGATTTACAAATTGCTCAAAGTAGCTAACCTGGGGTACATTTAGATTGTTCACTGACATGGGAAATGTACATAGAAGTAAAACCACACAAAGTTATGAATAAGAGCAAAGCCAATGTAATAATTGCTAGGTCAAACATCTTAAAGTAGTCTGGAAAGCAAAGTTCCACTCTACAAATCCTTATTTATGCCTAAGTGACGTAAGCAATACAATTTTGTGAAACTGCAAGCTATTCTGGCATTAAAGCTCTGCTGTATTACATACGATAGTCAATGTTCTTTTTTCCGTTTCGAAAGCAAATATGCATAAAGGTCTCAACATTCTCTATGTCAAGGACGAAATTAGCACCTTAAGCGCTGTATGAATTGAAAGACCTTACAACCACAATTGTAGCTGGATAGAATTTTAACACACGTTTTTATATGTAATTTTCAATCAATATTTAATTAAAAGAAAAAAAAGCATTCCGTACGAAGATCATAGGTTATCCAATTAAACCACACAGCTTGCTGAAATGTGGCCTTTTATCCTATTCGGTATAGTCAAACTTAAGTAAGGAACATATTAATTTAAGCCCCTATGTCTTCCGCTATCGCCATGAGTGAAGAGTACATTTACTGTTTGTTTCCTTTGAACAGCCGAAATTAAGCTTTCCGCTTTTGTTTTCGTCATTATATGCATATTGTCGCTTAACGATGCAATGAAAACTAAAACCAACTCTAGCGCTAAGCGACGTCGCTCATAGCTCAACCGCCACAATGTAATTGCTTCTTCTTCTTCTTAACTGACCATAACAACCCGTTACCGGGAAATACATTCTTTCATTGGAATTGTGGTTTTACGTGGTGAGGTGGTGGCTCTACTGGTCTCAAAAGAACTCAGTGTCATTATTAGTCCCCTCATACGACAAGTTTTTACCTGCTGAGGTGGTATTCTCTAACCCGCTCACCACACGAAGGAATTGATTAAGATTTAATTTTTAACGTCGCTCAAGAGAGCATCGCTCAGTCGTTAATTGCTCATTGCGTGGCCGAGGCCTATGACGACATTGACAGTGTCATGTTGGGCGTGTGGACGAAGAACATCCAGTGAGAAAGGTCTTCAATGCGGCTGTTTAAAATAGACGATGAAGGTATAGCCATATCACCCTTTGAAGGACTAGATAAACCCTCTTTCGTACCACGTACATCTTTCCTTAAAATTTAGCCACAATGAACAATGAAAGCAAAATCACATTTCATATTTCACAGAATTATGGATTTCGATTCCGGGTAGCAAGCAACTAATTAGTAGTACGTAATTTGCTTGCTGGATTATAACTGCTGTGCTGATGGTATTGTCTAGCAATGCTTATGTGTGTGTGTGTATGCTTTTAGTGTTGTCCACATCTTCTACGCCATTTCCATTCTACATGTTCAATGATTGTTACACACAGAACGCAAATGTCGCCTTTTGATTTCGTCTCATTTCCGTTGCCAGAGATCGGCCACATAGATGTCCTAGTAAAAGTACTTTCTATATACTTTGGCACTGTTAGTTAAGGCATAGGGTTGCCACTCATCTGAAATATTTGATTTGCAGACAAGTGAAATGCAGAAAATTGTACACACAAGTGAATGTGGATGCACGTTACTAAAGTACTTCCTTTTTTATGGACACATGTAAATGTGTTCCCCGCTGGAATGTGCTACGAGCACAGCTTATGCGCATTCTGCAACTTGGCAACTAGGTTCTAATGGTTACATATAGTAGCTGTCGATTGAGCTACATTTGTTGATAGAATATACTCGGGCATGTGCAAATAGTGACATTCAAAGCCGCAAGGCTTTTGCATTGTCATGCGTGGCATTAGACAGGATTCGCCAAATCAGCTGTGCTCGTGTGTGAAGTTTTTGATGGAAACTTTAGTAAAACTTTTGTGCACTCAAATGTGGATTATGCTGCCATTAACATTTTCAACATGCTACAAGATACTGTAAATAACGGTATTTGCAAACACTTATTCAATGCTGAAACTCATACTAACTTAAGTATCTATGCACAGTTTTGAAGCAGTACATATTGTATTAAATTACTTTACAACAACAGCTTGTTTCAGCATTTTGTAATCCAAAATGGAAACTTCTATAGAAAGATGATGAAGCGCAATCTTTGTGCAGCCAAAGTTCATATACTCTTTAGCAGCAAAAAAAAAAATGTTTTTTCCGTTGGAAATGGAAAAATCAGACTAGAATAGAGGTATATGAAATTTCTGATGTTTTAAAATATGTACACCCAAATCACGATAAAACCCCGAATCAGGAACAGTGCATAATCTTTTCTCTTTGACGAATATGTTAGGAAATTAAAAAAATTTCGATGTGAGACAGTTTGACGCTCCTTTCTTTTTTCGAGGGAAGTGTTTTATATGGTTTATGTGCCGATTTTATACATTTTTGGTTACTTGCATAACTATTCACGTCTATAAGGGGAATCGCTTTTCGAGCGCGTGTATTAAGTCGTCGAATGTCGAAGACTAGGCTTTGAAAATACGCTTTTGAAGGAAATTTAATTTTCAAGTGAGCTCGAAAATGAATGTCGTTTCATAGTCGTCAGACCTCTTGAAATACCAAATTTTTTTCGACGAATGTTTGAAATGCTAGATTAAGAATTGATTGAATATTTGTTAAATATAGATCCCTTTCACAGTCAGATCAAACCGGCATAAGCCAATATTAGTGAGAGAGAGACCCGTAAGGTAACACTAAAGAGTGTATGTTATACATGAAGATCAACGCGTCTTGTGCTTAGTATGAAGAGAACATGTACAACGTGCGAATACATAACACAAAGTACACCAAAAAATTTGATCCTGTGACGTGACATTCTCTTTCTACTCCGCTAAACTGCGGAATGCCCTTCCCTTCCAATGTATTATTTACCAATGTAGATCCGTTCCTAAAGACAAGTAGATAGGCGCGTCAAATCTGTAAAATCCAGCCCTGTGTGCAAAGTTGAATATAGAGAAATTATGAATATGAAAAACAGTTATTATTTGGCTTGGAATTTGACAGTCCTATACTTTTCTACACAGAAATCTGACACTTCGCCCAAAACTAGCCAAATTGGAAGAAATACCTGTTACTAAGCAAGTTGAGAAATACCTCATAAAATAAGATAAAAGTTTGAGCTGTTACTAAGCAAGTTGAGAAACTTGTAATACCATGCGGTTCTATTTGTAGTGTGTAACGCAAACTCAAATAGGAAGTATAAACGCCAGTCAGTAAGCCTGTCTGTCTGTCAGTCAGGCAGTCAGTCAGTTTCTGCGTCAGCAAAGAAACCACAAATGACATTGAACGATTCTACTGAATGCGCTGTAGTCGTAGAGCGAATATTCTGTCATCGTCATTTTACATTTTCATCATCATCATCATCATCGACTAGAAGCGGCAGCTTTACTTTCATTCTCATCTGAGCGGGAGAGTGTTGACTGGCGCTTTGTTTTTGACATTTCGTCGGGCGGCACGTGGCAGTTGCAGCTTATGATGCCTCGCTGCTTCCAATTTGTGTGAGACAAATACATAAATACCAAAAAAAAAATAATAAAAAATACAGTACACAGGCAAGAAGCCATAAGTAGTGGGCGGGCGGTGCTTGTTGCCTATCAAAAAGTGCGGATAAATGCCGCATTTGACACACTTGCAACAAAACAATAACAAACCCAAAATAAAAAAGTCATTTATTATTCATGCGAAAGCTGTTCATATCCGTTAGATACACATGGCTCTTGCAAGCTGGAAGTCGAGCTTACTGTGCGGTCATATGCAATTGCAATCTAAAGCAAAAGCTGGGTTAATGCTTAACACAAAAAGGTTGCAACACACACAAACATACACAGAGGGACACACAAACACCAAAAAAAAGGTGCAGATGCACAGATACGGAAATGTATAGTTACGGAAACCTACAGCTATCGCAACTCGTATTTCATTTGCTGCGGTCTTTTTATGCTTCAAAAATTTCTATTTCAATGAAACAAAATCATTTTGGTTGTATACAACTGTATCTAGTTATCTAACTATCACTGTGTGTGTGTGTGTGTGTGTGTGTATCTAGCTGCCTGTCAGTCTGTGTGTGTCGTCTATATAACTGAGTTTCAAACGGAAATTGATTTTTGTACTTGAATGCTTTTGCACTTTTGCACAGCACAATTTACACTTTGTACTACGCTTTACATAGACTTTCACTTCAACCATTTCATGTCAGCTGCGGTTCCACTTGGCATGTCAGCCAGTCCCGGAATTCCAGCAGCCACTACTCTCGATTACGACTACCCAGAGCAAGTCTAGCCAGCGAAAGCGTAATTTATTGCGCTAAATTCCAAAAGAGCCAAGCCATAAATTCTGTCGCGCCATTCAATTGCATTGTTTACAACAAAGATTTTAATTTGATTCAACTAAGAACTGGCGAACGCATACAAATCAAAAGCTTTACTATTTAATTTCAATGCGCGATTTTATGCAATCGCCATTGGTAAAGCCGTATACTAGACGTCGCGACGTCCTGGAAAGACGATAGCAAAACTTTGCTTTTACGGCCAAGGCGCAGCACAGTGGGCAAAAGTATGAGTCCAGCGAAGACTAATTAAAACCTTCTTATTGGGAGATCATGAGCTAGAGGACTAGCCAGTCGATTGCAGTGAGCCAGGAACTTGGAAGGGAAAATCTGATTGAGGTCTCGGTGCAAGGTCCAACTATAAACGTACCAGTCACATTCGCTGATAGGGCGCAAGGCTTTATTTTGATTGCTCTGGAACCGTGTTCAGTTTGACTTTGCAGCAATTATCCAGATCCTAATGCCATATCTCCAGGTGGCTGCTTTAGGAAAACTTGCTCTACAAGTGCCAAGTGCGACTTCAATGTGCCTTCTCAAGTAGGCTCCTCTGGTCCAGGGATAAGCTTGGTGCTTAGTGGACTCCAAATAGCCACAGAGGGTTACTGCTGGGTGACATGGAGGACAAAGCGAGTTAAAGTAAATGGGCGGGTCCGCGTTCATGTAGGACAGGGCGAAGCTCTCTTATCTCTGGATCTAGCTTAAACAAAAGAACGCAAAACATCTACGTGGTGCCCCCTGGATAGCTGCTCTAAAGTGCGCAGTAAAGTTATGAAGTAGCTTAAGAAGTACCCTACAACAGGCCATAACCCGATAACGGAATATGGGGCAGTCTAGAAGAAGAATTAGAATGTTCTTAGCCGTGGCCCGTTCTGCGAAAACGTGCACATATAACTGCAGGTCATCAACTACTTTATATTCGCAAACATTAGCACTTAATACGGAAATATTATATACAAACGGCCTATCCTTAGAGAAGCCTGTCATTGGTACGCCTCTACGCGTCGGCGTCCTATAGAGAGTAGGAAACCAGCCCAGTGTCGCTGTCTTGCGGAACAGCGGGCCAGCATAGGAAAATTAGACGACCGATGATAGCGCACATTGACAACAAAGAATCGTCTCAAGGCGATTTGCCATTGAAGTCCAGGCATGAGCAACTCTGACGGAGACCAGTCTTGTCAATACCATGGTAATTTCAAATTCTTCAAAGGAAATTCTTGATAAATAATATAGTGACGTCAACATAGATGGAAAGATATTGGACGATCGTAGCATTGGAAAGTGCGTGAGGTGACTGAGGTTTGAGGCATCTCAACTAAGCAAGTATGTCATGTGGCGATGTTTAGCCGTAAACCGAACGAGTTTGTGCGCCGGACTCTAAGAAACAATCAATGTTTGACATGGAAACGCATTTAATGATTTCTATTTTCATCAATTTTGGATCAGGGATGCCCTTTGATGCGTCAGATATGTTAAATTCCATTTCCATGTGTGTCTTAGAAAAGTTGTCGGCTAATTGTTGATATATAGACGCACATTTTCGGTGACTTCTGGCGTAATAGCTGATTCTGCGACGAGATAAAGAATTTTCGCCCTAAACTTGCTTGATGAGATACGATAAACTTTCTAAAACAAAACAGCATATTTGGTCTTCGTTCGATGTCCTGGTCAGTGTTACCAATTTATTTTTTTTTCACGCTAGATCTAGCTTTTTTAAGCCGCATGGCGCGAAAAAATTTAAATCAGCGGGCAGCGGGAATCCTAGTGAAATCAAGAAACAGAAGAAACATTTTTCTCACCTTTGTGAATAATTTGATATAGGGATGCGTATAATTGACATCAGAACCGATTATCTGTATTATTCGCAAAATTATTATCATTAGAGGGTGTTAACTCAAAACGTAGTTTTATCAGATAGACATGCCTAATTCGCCTTGGTTGTTGACTGTAAAAGGAACGTATGTATCTCCAACGCTTCTTACATGGCAACACTGATCCTGGTGCTGTTGCTTTAAGCGCGTCTTGGAATTGAAAGGATGTAAATTATATATTCGCCAATAGGTGGCGCCTATGGCTATTTTCCTGGAAAGCAGACCTTGTATATACTAACATTTTGCCGAGGGATATAACGTTTTGTGCATATTTCTTTTCGATCATATTTAGCGTGTTACGATGCACGTCTCATGTTTGTTAATTGTATGGCCGAGGATTTGTATGAGAACCAATCGACATATTTGGTCGACCTTGCTTAAAATTTTACTTTTAATGTTCCTTTACCAGCTTTTGCCCACTGTGCCACGGACATTTTCATTTTGCGGGCTCAGCTGCAGCTCTATGTGAGCTTAATTTGCCCGGTCTGCTGCGTATGTGTGTGTGTGGTGTGTGTGTATGATCGCGTCAAGGTCGCGCAAGTTTTTCCAGCCGGCAAGGGATTGGGCAGATGCAGCTGCTGCAATTGATTGAACCTGTTGTCGTTTCCATTAAACTTTTATGGCATAAGGCTCCGTTATCTGTGTGCTTCTGTGTGTGTGTGCGTGTGTGTCTTAGTGTATATGTGAGTGTGTGTGAGTGTATGCGCATGCATGCATAACATTTTGTTGTTGTTTTAAGTTTTGCTTTAGCCTGTAACCGGAGTATTTGCCTAACAAATGGTTCCGGGAATTCAAGCTATTTTGCTTCTCTTTACAACTTCCTGGAATTTGTAGTCAAAAAGAGCCTGCTAATTTTTAATTAAGGGCTGTTATTAAGGATAATTTACTTGGTTTCAAAGGCAACGGTAACTAAGCGAAGCGTCCTCATTACTATTTTTAGTATTGAGTCAATAAGCTTTGGCAAACACGAAAAAACACGAGTCTACAAGCTCATTAGTTAAGTGTAAACTTTAATTTGATATAGCAAATTTTATTAAATCCTTATTTTGTACTGAGAACTATGAAAGTTATATGCTGAATTTTAGAAAAAGCAAACATCATTCACTTTTTTGTTATTATTGTTCTATAACCACACAAAATTCTGGGAAATTCAGGTAAAATTCTGCGAATTCGTGCAAATTGAATCTATTCATAATTCTATTAAAACAAATTTCCTTGAACTGTATGAAAACTGTAAAAATAATAATTGATTTCTATGAAAACCACTAGAATTTGTTGGAGAAATGCTATAAATGTTATGAAAATATTTTGTTTTGTGTGACTCAGTGTTTAAATTATAAAAGCTTGAAGTGTGAAAACAAAAAATTGCAAAAATCTCAATTTAATTTCAAAGTATATTCTCCAAACGCATACTGCTGCTATATGTAACCGGCAAAACTAGGTTCCAACTAGTTTCATCAAGTAATCGCTGCTGTTTTTGCTGGAATTAAATTTGTTTTTGATTGCCAGTGAAAACGGCGCAAAGAATAACGGATTATCATGCACTGTGCAATAAATTGAACAACTATATTAAAATTTCCCATTTTGCTTGATCGATTTTTGAAATCGTACGAATATACATGGGTCAGAAATCTTAGGAAGGCTTTGCCATAGTTTATAGTGTACTTAACCAGTTACTTTCATCGACGCTCGACTCTGTTGAGTAGATAATATTAAGGGCGGAATAGGGAAAAAGTTGGCAAAGCGAGAATGGCAAGTTCTCTTCGTTTTGAACGACGAAAGAGAGATGTCGCGAGTCCGAAAGATTTGCAGTGAGAGGCCAAACCTAGTAGTTTGTTAAGAAAGAAAAGGCTAAGCTTAGTTGAAAAATAGTGGAAAATAGGCGTGGCGCAAGAGGATTCGCGCGATAGCTTACGATTAAGGATATAATTTAACTTTAAGATTAAAGCTTAGGAGATTTTGAGAAGAATAAAACAAAAACTGTAAGTGACGTCTATAATGTAGCGATCCACACGACTTTGTAACTCTTTTGTGTAGTGGGTATTATTGATAATCAAACTTTTATGAAAACAATGTATGAATTCTGAATTGAAAAACACTTATTGATGTTTTGGAAAATTGTTGGACAGTTTTTCTTGACGTGTATAAACCCGTTACGTTGGCCTCGCACCGATCTTGTGCTTAAACTCTCCAGCATTAACTGCTATACGTGCGCCTCGATCCGATGTTGTGGTAATATTTGTGCAGCACATTTTCTGTTCAAAGCGAAGGAGCCTAGGACAACTACGCGGAACCCAGTAGATAAACAACATTCCACATATATTGGTGTCATCAAAGAGATTACAGACTATTTTCACTGAGGGACTGAGATTAATTTATAAACTTTTTTTTTTTGGTTGAAATTTTGTTCACAAGTATTAAAAGGAATTGAAAATCGGCTGGAGGAAATTTTTAGCACATGTCACAACAAACGGTAGTTCATGCTGTGAACAAAGCAAGAGACTCTGACGAAGGACTGAAGCTCACTAGTTTTGAACTTTTGACTAGAGCGTCTGATCCGGTTGAGCCGTATGCCGTTTTAAAGGTACTAAAGGGTAGATTAATCTTTTTGATTTAGCTATTCGTTTGAAAGATATAGTGGCTTAAATGTTCCCCAGCTCTAGCGTGTTATTATATGAAACCTTTAGGAGAGTCAGTGTTATTTGTGTATAGCATTGCATGGTAATATTGAGCGTAAGTAAGTTTTTAGGACGTCCAATTAGACCACAAAGCTTGCCAAAATACTGACTATTTTTTTTATCATTTATTATGGCCATTTATTTGTAAAACTAAATAGTGTCTTAACTCTAAAATTAGTCTCTTAATAATGTAGCAAGTGAAGAGTGGGGTGACTTTTAATCAATTGAATTGTTTCCACAAATCATTCGTCGACGGGGCCCCGATAGAGCTAGCGAACATTTTCATTTAAGCCTATACAACCAAATTAAAAAACCGCCTATGAAAAGGTTAATCTACCCTTTAATACCTGCAAGCAAAAGACCCTGGTATCGTTGAGTTCCCTCTAAAAATAAAAACACTTCGTTGTTCTAATGCTGTATGATCGAAACAGAAACTATCAAGCAAAACTCTATATTTAAATATTGTTATTGTATATTGGGGGTTATGCAACCAAAGAAACAACTAATAGATTTTGCCCACTGAAATTTGCACGACAATTGCTAGCCAAAAATGCCTTAAAAACAAGAACAACAATGTTAACAATCGATTACTATGCCATACAAAAGTCGTTGTTATTGGCTAGCAATTATCGTGCAACTTGCAGTGGAAGAAGGTATAAGATCTGGCTAGCCGGTTAAACCTAACATTAGCTCAACCTAAAGTCATGACTTAAAGCGTTTAAACATAATGTAGCAGCAGAGGTTTTTTTTAAGTTCATAAAACTTTTTTCCTTTTACTTTGCTATAAAAAGAGTTATTCAGTTTATAATTGCTTCAAAAGGTTGGAAAATCTTAATTCACTTGCAGCTGAAAATGCTTCGACTTGCAGTGAAGTGGCTTATCAGATTTTCCAGCTTAATGTAGTGACACTCAAAAAAGGAAACCAAAAAAAATGTGTACATGTACGTATAGAATTTCTAAAAAATCAGCAACTTGTTGTAAACCGTAAAGCATGCTGAACCAGCATGCCGGGTCCTGCGGCATAGTTGCAGATTTTTACTGCTTATTTGCGTCGTCGCTTGTAACGTACAGGACACACACATATACACACACACACACACACACACACAAATGGCACATAACAATCGATTTTTAGCTTTGCCTGCAAATTTCTTCAGTTTCTTTGTTACACATTGTAGGTATATTATATGGCTTGCGAATGTGTGTCTGTGTGTGTGTGTGAATTAGTGTGTCTGTGTTTCTGTATGTGTGTGTGTGTGTGTGTGTGTGTATTTGTTGGCCGATTTGTGCTTTTGCTGCCTGCCAAATTGAGTTCGAATGCTGTGCGGACGAGTGATTCTGGCTACACTGAACGTACAACGGGTCGTATAAGTGTTCTTTCTTGTAAGTCACGCATTTTCTGTATCTCCCTTTGCGCGCTGTTTCTCTGTCTGCGTATGTGTGTGTGTGTGTGTCTGTGTGTGTGTGTGTGTGTGTGTCTGTGTGTGAGATGCTGTGCTATATGTATTGAGGTTCTTATTCTTGTTGTTGCTTTGCCTGTTGTTTTGTTTGTTTTCCACTTCAACTCGGCCAGGGTTCAGTAATTTTGTGTTGTCGTTGTCGTTGTTTGTGTGTATGTGTGTGTGTGTGTGTGTGTGTGTGTGAGCTGCTGTCCCGTGCTTAGGCTTGCTGAGTATACACACAGGCTCTGTTACTTTGCATATACACACACATATTTGCCAAGCACAGTAGCGCATTAAAGAGGTGAGGGCCCATTAGGGCCGTTGACGGAGGTCCTATCGCGAAATTATACTGCCTTCAGTTTTTCACTACTACGTTCTTGTTAGATTATTACAATTCTTGACGGAATTTTAAAAAATCACAAAAATAATTTCATTCTACTTTAAAGTTTGTTATACTAGTAAAATACTACCACGGACAAACAACGAAACTGAACCGTTAGCATTTTCGTGCAACTATTTTCCTAAAACTTTCGATGTCCTTGGATAACTACAATATAAAGTTGGTTCACAGAGGTCGCTGTTCGCTAGCTGATGCATTTTGTGAAGGTCGTTAAAAAACAGTTGTTTTGCCAAAAACCAAACGCGGTGTTTCAAAATACTTTTATCAGAACGTAACAGGTGACTTATCTTGGATCTATGCTTATACACCCGAAATTAAACAACAATCAACTGCATGGATCTTCGAAGACGCACTAAATCCAACAGGAGTTGTTCGTAGTCGAAGAACTGCAAAGCAAATAGTCGCCTGTTTCTTCTCAAAAAGAGAAACGTAAGACGGTCAATTATGAATGGCATACATTTTGTTTACCAGAAGCTTTCGGAGAATTAAGGCAAACCAACCGAAAAAACGAAGCATTCATCATTACGATAATTCGAGTTCTCTCACATCGGCTCACAAAAGAAGCGAGCATTTAGAGCATCCAAAAAGTCGAATCAATGAGTCATCCGGCGTTAAGTCATAAAGTCGCACATCAAGAAAACCTTACGGGCTCAATGTTTTTCGACACATGAAGAAGCGATTTTTGTAACACATATTTTGTAGGTATTTCATTCAAAGTGGCAAAAGTGTTTAAAAAATCGATTTTAGTAAAGAATTTTTTGAAAAAAATGTACACACCTTGTTCTTGTCTTTTATTCCCGAATTATAAGCGGCAACCATTGAAATTAAGTTAATGAAGTTAATCTCTTTCTAAGCTAATAAGAATCAGATTATAAAGAATGTCTAACAAAAATTAATTTTCGATGAATTTCTTTTGAAAGTTATCTTCCACTTCTGCAATTCTTTACTACCAATAAAATCGTATAATACAAATTAATTGACCTTTGATAACGTTTCATAATTGCCTGTTTACAAATGCATTTTTTAAATTTTTCATCTAGATTCACAAAGTCTCTCTTTTGATAAAGTGGCTTCTAAATCTCGATTGTATACTAAGCAAATTAGCCAGGATACTAAATCGAGCGAACCCGTAAGATGAAGTTTTGCCACCACCTACAGGCCATGCATCGCTGAACGCTTTCCTGCTAGCAAGGTCCTTGAGCAATTCGTCTATATGCTTATGAAGCGCAGAATGTGAGGATTGGCGTAGGTAATCTGTTAAAACTAAATATTGAGCTCTCGACCCTGTTCAAGATCTGCCTTCTTTTGGATTGGTTGACAGCCAAATTGCGGGCAAAGCATTCGTTTGAATCAAATACCGCTGAACCAAGTACCGTTGACCATAAAGCAGAAGAGGTGCAAGATACACTTTGTTTCTATCCAATGGGAATGCATGCTCGGCAACATACATTTGTACATATATTTGAAGAGTTAACAGCAGCGGCTGATGTACTAGGAAGAAGAGGTTTGATAGTACCCTCAGTTCAAAAAGATTCGAAACTATCGATATTTGTATTAGTTTTGTTCCCTCCTACCTTCCTAACTTTAGCCGCATCGATAGTGAGACACATTGGAAAAAAATCAATTTATCGATAGTACTGTTAACGTCAACACTTAAGTCGCATAGCCACCTAATATGTTGAATATACTACTAAATCTATATATTATATTACTATAGCTTTTGGATTTCAGACGTATATTTGCTGATCTTAGACAGACAGTTTAATAGTTGACAACAAAGTATGCTAATTACTAGGTAAGATGATTCGGTCAACATCACTCGCAATGTTATCTTATTTTCATACTGTGTGTATAAAAACTTTTGCTTTTGTGTTTTTTTGGCTCTCATAAAAATTGAAGAGACGACGTCGGCAGAATCTCTTACTTTGAAATTCTTATTTAAGACATTCATGGACTATATGTGAATTGAATCTTTCAAGAGACTGCGGGAGAGTAGAGATCTGTTTTAAGGGAGCACATTTGTTTCTTTGAAACTTCGAAATTGATTTCGGCCAGTGATTGCCAACTACAATTTCTGTGATGTGAACGTCATGTGGATTTAGCGGAACCCGCGTCGCCTTAATGCGCTCCTGGCCGTGCATGTGTGTGCGTGTGTCGGCCAGCTGTGCTTAAGCTTAGCAATTTGAGCTCAAGTCAAATAATGCTACAACACATGATTTCACATTTAAATGGTGTAAAAATATTCATTATGTGTGGCTCGATTGATGAGCCGCATGAACTGCGGCCTTAGCCAGTGCAACTACTACTAAAGTCTAATATGGAAGTTGGTAGTAGCGTATCGTAGAGTAGTGTATAGTAGTGTATAAAATGCTGCCTACTTACAATTTTCAATTGGTGCTTTTTAAGAGCTCGGCGGTTGTCGGCGTCGTCGTCGTCGTCGTCGTCAGTTTTGTTGTAGTTGTTGTTGTTGATGTCGTCGGCATCGCTTTGTTTGCGTCTGTGCCAGCATCAATCTCTGTCCATCATTTGGCATCTTGATGTGACGTAGCCGGCAGACAGAGCTGCGCTGCCGCTACCGCTGCCGCTGCTGCCGTTCTGTGTACTTTGAGCCTTGCCGCGGGCCAATACACCTTAGCAGTTGGCTGGCTGTTGTTGTAACTGGGTTTATTTTATATTTATTTCGTGCTTCGTTTACAAATTTAGCATCGCTGGCAAACTGATGTTGGTGGCAGGTGGCGGGGAAAGGGGGGCAGATGTTAGTGGGGCACAAGGCACAGGCGATGGCAAAGCAGCCCAAAAATATGGCAACCAATACACTTTCACTTGCGGGTTTTCTTACAAACACACACGCACACAACAACAACAACTCGCAAACGCAGTTGCTATGACTCTCCGTGTGTGTGTGTGTGTGTGTGTGTGTGTGTGTGTGTGTGCCTTGATATTTTAAGTATCCTGTTTGCGTTTGTGGCTGCTGTTGCCTACTTTTAGGCGCTGCTGTTGTTGCTTTTCTTTGTTTAGAATTATTTGTGTAAATAGCATTTACTTTTTCATTTGGTTTACTTGCGACACGTTTGCTTGTATGTACTTTTCTTTGTATGAGTAAATTAACTTTGATTATTCGTCTTTTCTTTGAACAAAATTGTATTTCGTTTTCAAAACGTGGCTTAAATGCTACACACAAGAAATATATATGCACTAGTATATATTTGTGTATTATTGTCTTTGTTGCTTATTGTCAGCGTCAGTTTTTTGATTTTTGCTTAAAAACTCTAGGTGCAAATAACAAGGTGCAAATTGTTTAAAACTAATTTATTGTCACACAATTTTCATTGCAGTTTTGCCTTAAAAAAATAGCATTTCATTTTTTTAGTTGTTATTTTCAGTACTTTTCGTTTGCAATTTCAGTTAATTTGAAACACAATCACTCTAGTATATATACGCGCCGTTTTTCTTTGCCATTTTGTCTGTGCTTTGCCTTTCCTTAGACTGCGTCTACTTGTTGTTGTTGTTGTTGTTTTTCTTGCTCCTGCTGCTTGTTGTATTTTTGTATTTGTATTTGTGTTAGTTGTTATTGCTGTTGTGGCTTGAAAACAGCTGCTGTACGTTGCACGCGCCGCACTTGTTAGCACGTGCTTTGGGCCACGACGTCAAGTCTACGACAACCGCCTACGCACTGCAACTGAAACCCAGTTGTCAAAGCCATTTCATTACGAATTCGAGCAAGGCGCAAAGGACCCTGCTTAGTACGCCTTGCTCTCAGTAGCTCTTGGTGTGGTGAATTTCGTTGTGTTGGCTTCTGTGTTGCTCTTTGGTGTTTGGCAGAGCAAGGCGACTCTTACGGTACCATTTGCCAATCAGTAGGCAATAGAGCCGTTACAGCAACAGGACAGCAACTCAGCATTAAGTGCTGACGGGCATTTAAATTTCCAAATACTCTTATTTAAGTCAGCTCAGAACCGCACAAGCTTTTGGTATGTTTTTTAACTGCCGTGCGTATTAGCATTACATCTCACTTGCGCCTCTGACCAAGCAATGAATTTTAACTAAAAAGAAGAGCGCCGAGTGCGCATTTAAGAGAGCTACACGATTTCAGGAAAGCGCTTAAAAATACAAGAACAAATGCACTGTTCTGTGCACTTTTGAGCGGTTAGAAAAAATAATTAAATTATACACTGCGCGACATTTCATAATTTGTGAATGTCTTCTAAGCTTTTTGGCTCCTAGCACTTGCAGACAGCGATGCAGCGACTGTGCGAGTAAGTTTCATGATGTGATTTGCAAGTATTGTACCAAGATCGGGATGCTTCGATAGTGCCACTTGTTGGTTTTTAACGTTGCTCTCAATATTCGCTTGAATTTCGCAAAATTCTCGTGCAAATTTGCAGTTTTGTTTTAAAGGAGCCGCTTAGTCGTTTTGTTTTTATTTACTAAAAGTCCATTCAACAAATAACAGAATTGTAATATTTAAAATGTGGAAGCTATGTCGTGCAATCAATATGTGTGTTTATCCACAATGAGTTTAACGAAATTTAGAGCTTTATTGGAATGCATATCGCCTTGGGTTGAATTCGCTTGGAAATTTCTAGACAAGAGGTTGGCCGATTTTCAAAAGATTCCCTTTACTGGTCTTCGTTCAAAAGGATCAACAGTATTTTTGACGAACCTTTTACAACATTGGAAAAAATAGAATATATGGGACAGGTACGATAAAGTAAAAATCAGTTGATAACCAAATCAGGCTTTTCCGGCACGTTTATCAAAACAACCAAAATTACCTCAAATAAATTTAAACAAAAACAAATTTTTAAAAAATTTGTTTGAAAATTATTTACTCTTGTTATTTCTCTGGTGACTAGAGCGCTCAAATTCAATAGGAAACCCTTTGAAGACATGCTCAACACGATAGAAAAATATTTAGCTTGCTAAAGTCGAAATTACTAAAGTTATTGGAATAACACACTACTACGACAACGACTACGATAATGACAACGCACGAACACAAAAACATCGCCAAATCGGCGGAAAAGTTGTCAGAGTGCTTAAATCGTCGAAAATCATAAAGTTAGACATTTTGGTTTTTTGGCTAATCGCAATACTTTTTTTTGCGGAAAAGTAAAAAACATTTAGCTTGCTAAAGTCTAAATTACCAAAGTTATTAGAATAACACACTACATCGACAACGAAAACAGCAACGACGAGTGTCTAAATGGTCGAAAAACATAAAATTAGAGATTTTAGTTTTTTGGAGTGCATCTGCAATGGTTCAGTTGACTTATATTTCAAGTTTCTAGTAGTGCCCAAAGCTGATTTAACTGAAATTTTAAGTGCGGAAGTTTACTTTTCTAAGACGTTCACCAATTAACTTGTATAATTCTGTTTCATGGACTTTTTAGAAAGATTCACTAAGTATTTCAGAAGAATTTCTGCGCTTCTTACGCATGGATAACCCGAAATTGGCAAAACGGTTGAAATACACCAAAACAATAGAGTTACTTACTACTTACTTCATGACGACAAATAAGATCCGAAAATATAAATAACATTTTACACTAAGTTAAAGGATAAAGTAAGCATCAAGATATGAACTACAGTACTCGGGACGGTGAAGACTTTGATTTTCACTCACATTTATATCCCTTTAAAAAGATTTAATTTAAATTTTGTAGTAGCTTGTTAAGGTCTTAAACAAAAATATTTCCCATTGGTTTGTAACTTCTATTTCTTCTTAACATCAGGCCGTACATAATAAAATTTACAGATCTCTTCGATTTAAACCACTGATTAGAGTCGCGTGAGAACTTAGAGTTTGGTTTTTGTCTTAAATATTAAAGACTCATTTGACTCTGTTTCACTTCCACGTGTTTCTTAGAGCTTGTTCGCCTAGCGGAACATGCAAAGGCAGCAGGCGAGCAAAACTCACCACACCAGCGCTCTCAGAGAGCTGCGCCCTCCCCACCACAGTGTTAAAGGAGTGTGAAGAGAGAATATTTGTCCACATTTGTGTGAGTGTGAATAGCTAAGCGATAGCTGCCAATTGTTGGTGTTGTTTTGATTATTTGCATATTCTATGGATTTCCATAATTGTAAAATAAAATTTTGATGTTTTAATTTGTTTAAAAGCATAATTAATTTTTACATGCAATAATTAAATGCTTTACTGCATATAATAGTAATAGTGTTTCAAAGAACAATTCTTTACTTTGTATAAATTATGACACATTTTGGTTTAAACTCAAACATACAATTTAAAGCACATAATAAGCACGAAAGTAGAGATTTGGGCGTTATAGAAACGCATTTAAAATCCAGAGTGAAGGTTAAGCCATTTTGTACTCCCTGCTTGCAAAAACAACATAACAACCCGTTACCGGTTTACGGCCTGACTTAAAGCCCTCCTCCAAGCGTCTCTGCTTTGCGCGAACTTGGTCCAATTGGTGATACCAAAGGTAGCTAGTGTACTCACTACCTGGTATTTTCAACGGAGACATGGTCAGCCCTTTCATCGCTTCTCTTCGATTGAAGACTCTTCTCGCAGGAGCTCCTTAATACATACACACAACATGACCTATTCAGCGGAACCGCTGTATCTTAATTCGCTTGAGTTCGTCGTTCCATCGTGTACGGTAGTCGTTGCCAACGCGTAAAGGGCCAACGATCTTACGGAGTACTTTCCGCTCAAACATTCCAAGGGCATTTTCATCAGACCGCGTCATACCACATGCTTCGCTTTGTACGACCAATGATATCGATAGCAGCTGCGTATGCAAGCAACTGGACAAACCTTTAGAACATAGTCCCATCACAAAGTTGAAGAGGTGCAGGAGAGCCTCGCTTGGTATCAAAAGGGTCGGAAAAGCTCTTTCCAACCTTGACGGGGCTGCGCGTGTTGCTCAACGTCATTCTGCATAGTCGTACCAACTTTGCAAGGATTCCAAGCTATCACAGAGGTTCATCAATGATGTTGGGTGTCGATTTGTTTTTCGTGGGTCTTTTCCAGGATTTGGCGTAGTGGTCACCTGGTGGACTTTCCTGAAGACACTCTGATAAGTTCAGATCAGGTCTTTTCAAACGGCTTTAGCCTTAAGTGCCTTATATGCAATAGAAAGAAGGCTCCCCTGCATCTCTACATGAAGACGGTCCCATACTAAATCCTTCAGCCAGACGTTTGACTTTTTGGAAAAACTTCCTAACGGCATTCCTGCCTCTGCACATCTAGATCCCCACTCGCTCACGCTTTTTCTGTTGGTGTTTTTTGCGTCTGAAAAGGCGCCTCTCCATCTTCCTCATTTCTCATGATATTGCAGGTTAATTCACACTTCCGCGAAAGCAAGCGGTTTGTCGATTTTCTCACGCGAAGTGTTCACTGTCCACCGATTTCATCAATTTGGGGCACAAAATAGTCCGTTGTTATTGCATGGTATAGTGTAGGAAATATGAGACCCGCGAAAAACAAGTGCTGATGACGCCTTTTGACCATAAAGCACACCAACCAGTCACTTCAAAAATCTTCATCATTTCCTCCTTATTTTTCAAACGCAAAAGGCATAAGCTTTTGCTGCGGCACTATTTTTAGAGCGATGATCAAATACTATTCCAACAGTGCCGATTTCCTTGTTCTTAGCTTAAAAATGTATGTATACCCCACTTTCTATGTGTATTTAAGTAATCATACTCAAAAATTACCACTTATGCAACACAAGCTAAATCGTCCAAGCTCCAAAAACACAGAATTCAGGAACAGTTCAATGAGCTCATGCTCATGCTCATGCTCATGCTCATGCTCATGCTCATGCTCATGCTCATGCTCATGCTCATGCTCATGCTCATGCTCATGCTCATGCTCATGCTCATGCTCATGCTCATGCTCATGCTCATGCTCATGCTCATGCTCATGCTCATGCTCATGCTCATGCTCATGTTCATGCTCATGCTCATGCTCATGCTCATGCTCATGCTCATGCTCATGGTCATGCTCAATTTATCATTATATATGCAAAAACACAAATATATCATCATTGTGTTATCATTTGAAGTACGAGAGACGAGATGGAGCGTGTACTCGTAATACTTGTAAGACATTTGGAAATTATGCTTATCAAATATAAGTATAGGAAGTACTGTGACAGGCTGCTAAGCCTTGCTTGCTAGCGAATTGGTTTTGGACGAGGTTCTATGAAAAGCTTGAACATAGTTTAAGCTAATAACATTTTGACTATGAACCAATGCTATGAAGTAGCTCCATTTAGGAATCTAAAACTATTTAAATTATTCTGCATGTTTGTGCTTGATAAAAACCAGCACATAGGCAAGTGCTCTATGTTATGTCTGTGGACTTATGTGTGTGTGTGTGTGTGTTTGTGTGAGTTGTCGGCACTTAACAGCATTGAGAGTTCAAGCTATTGTCAACTAGACAATACATACACATAAAAAACATACATATATACACACATACATACATAAACATATACACACACTGTCCTCCACGGATAGTTAAACAAAAACAAAGGCCAAACAGACGCAGGCGGGAGGAAGATAGTCAAAGCCAGTTCCGTAACTATCTACACAGAACAGTTGGCTAGGAAGTCATAAATTATATAAACAGTTAACAGGTGCATTTAAAGGATAGCCCGGTTTATAAGTGTGTGTACGTGTGGCCATAATTTAAACCTTGAATTGAATTTGTAGTTATGGCTGATTTTATAATTGTCCTAAATCTCTAAAACTATTAAAACGAACGTTAGTTGGACTCTGGAAACTATGTGGATGCTATTTCATAATCCTTTTAAAGTTTTGAGTAAAGTTTGACTTTACCAACCCAAGAAGAAGTCACGGGTAACTGTATTATAGACTTCTGATCATAACAGGAAAAGGAATGGGTGGCATCGATTAAAGACCTTAACTTCAAAAAAGCTCCTAACCGTGGAAACAAAACACATAAAAAAAAATTTTATCAATAAATGATCTAAGGCTCCCAACAAAGCGCAATCGAAAACATCGGTTGTCTCCCATCTCTAAATGCTGCCTGTTACTATGCATATTTGGTTCGAAAATCATCAGGATAGGACGAATACTGACATCCTCCGATAAACTGCAAAAACTACACATTTTTTAGACACGTATATAGTGTACTAGGGTGCTCCGCTCTTCTTAATTAAAAAAGTATCTGCTTGGAAGGTTGCTTTCCAATAGCACATGTAGCCCAGGACGGTGGGTACAGGACGATCGACAAACGTGTTGAATGAATGCCCATTGTATCAAAATGTCAAAAATACGTCGTTAAGATTACCTTATTTTCTAGAATGTCCTTTAAGACCACGAGCACTCAGAGAGCGAAACTTAACTTAACTGAACTGAACTGAACTGAACTGAGATGAACATGTCAGAGCTGCAAAGTCATACACATAATCCGTATTGCAAAGTCGCACAATAAGAACATATTTGGATTTTTCAGTATCAAAGTTATCAAGCATAAATTCAGGACATTTGTGCTCTATAAGGCCTTAGGACTGAACTATAGCTCAGAAACCTGTATTGTTCTTGGAATCTGTTGTATGCCTGCTACTTCAACACGTAAAAGCCAACGTTAATCTTTTCTTACACAAAGTTTTACTTACTTTTCAATTGAATCAAAAGTTAATCACAGCAACAATAGAATCTGGTCGGACTTCGTCTATTATTCACATAAACGATTCAACAACATTTAGCTGTCAAATGTTTAATTAACTTGTTAATTTACAAAACACAAAACGTTAATTCACTGTAAATATAGTCTATCTCAGTGAACAAAGTTCTGGGAAAAGGCTCTAATAACATTCCCGCAAATGATGCAGATGTTACAAAAGTGCACTTCACACTGAAATGACGCCGCTTTCAAGCGAAAGCACGAGCAGTAGCTACACTTGAACTATAGACTGCAAAACACCTGGATATAAACAATTCTGGGAAATTTTGTTTTTCCTATGAATTAAGTAAGCAGACTTAAAGGTCGGTCGGTGGCTCGGTCGTGCGCCGAGTCACGTTGGGTGAGTGAGTCACTGTAAATTCTGAAGTGGCGTTTAATGAAGTCAGCTGACATGCGATGGCATGAAGTATGGTGGTCAGGTCCTTGTATGCGTGTCACCTGTTGGTTCAAGTTTTTCCGCTCAAAGCACAGCTAATAGAGTTTGGGTCAACGGTTTATAACTATACGAACTTGAGAACGAGCGAAAAACAAATAAACAAAGAAATTCCGTGACTAAATAAAGAAAATTGTGTTGCATACTTTTCGGGGCACATTGCTGCAGTAATCTGTTTCAAACACTATATTTTCCACAAGATTTGGTCGAAAAACGACTTCATTTGTTCTCAATAAGCTAATTTATTGAAATAATGGTGACAATTGTGAAAAATATTTTGCTAAAGGGTTAATATGCTACGGTAAGTTCCACTTTTTGTCGAATATTTTAAAAATCACATGCAGAAAGTCAGCTGTGTATGAAAAAGTGTAGTATTAAAATAATCTAGCAAAGCTCTGAAAATTTGATTCAGACTGTCGGGACGGTGCCCGACAGTGGGATACCTTGTACTCATTTCCTTTATGAAAATCCAATTTCTGTGCAAATTGTTGTATCGATGCGTTGAGGGGTATTGGCGTTATACCGCTAACAATGCTACGAGGGTAGGTGGATGGAAAGATAAACATTGTTTGCTTTATAAGCCTAACGTACCATATTTGGTTAACATAAATGTTAACTTTAACATTTCTGTAGAAAGTGAGATTCTATAGCAGTTCATAGAAGGGGGCCCAAAACTGGCACATTATTAGCTATATCTTCTGAAGTTCTTATCTGACATGATTAATTTTTTAAACTACTTATGCACAGTAACAGTGTAAAGTTTCAATTGCTTTTATGGTGTGGATTAAAACCGTGAAAATTTGTGAGATATCGATATAAATTGACAAAATCCCTCTACCTAGGAAAAATGTGTATCTTTTGGTTACCAACACGGACAGACGAAAGGACATGGATATATCGACTCGACCATGGCTCCTGATCATTTTTGCCCATGGAACATATGTTCTACTACTCCATTTTCTGCCTGTTACATACATTGCATACATTTTTGTTTACCAACACAGAAACTTAAACGGAATATAGAAATGTTTGGGATCTGCTGTGCTGCAGTAAAAATTATATACCTCTTTTAAACCCACAACAAAATGAACAAAATAAGAAGATTTAATAGTTGTTTTCACATGACAACATCATTACTAATACGGATGGTGTGATGATACTGTTGGCAGGCGACTTCCGACAAACACTTCCCGTGATTACGAAATCGACAACGGCGGAAAAAATTCAAATGAATTGAATTAGACGATTCAACATCAAATTCCAGGAGAAAACAAAGACAAAGTATTCAATTATCCAGTGGAATTTTTAAACTCTTTCGATGTGCGTGGCATGTCGCCTCATCATTTGCGTCGTATTGTTGGATGTGCCATCATTATGCTACGAATTCTTCATTTGCCAAAACTGTGCAAAGCCACATTGATCGAAAAGGATGATGAGCTGACAAGGGAGAAATGTCCCCGAATGCAAAGACAAAACATGCACGGCTTTTCTTTGACCTTTAAACCGGCAAGTTGTTTGCTAATAAAATACAAGAACATAAAGAATAACTATATTAAAACTAAAACTAAACTATAATGTTTAATTTTGAAGGCATAATCTAATACTAATAATAATTAACAATTTCATAGTGGCAAAGATTTTATAAACGCCGCTCAAAGGAGAAGAATACCTAATTCCTAATACGAATTCCCTTGACTTGACCAGTACAAAGTTCCAGCTAGAATATTTTATAGAATTTAAAAAAATTATAGCTAGGATGCACAGAGTATACGTTGCTGTCATAAAAGCGGAAGAAAGATATATGAAACGTCAATAATTTAAAATTTGGTGCAAGATCTTTGATGGATATTCTTGAATTTGAAAGAAAAGTAAACATTGCATGAAAATGTAAAAATTTTTGCCGATTTCATTAACATTTTGATTGTGACGTCACGTTTTCGGAACATCCCCCATTGTCGCAAAAAGTCACAATTTGATTAACCCCTCCCCCCCTCGGTGGTGACGTCATTTATGTACAGCCCCAAAAGGCTCTTCCGTAATGGTATTAAATTTCTCGCACTTAAAACCGTTACTGGAAAGTTGTCAGACACTCTAATAATATAATATGCACATAAAACTTCTTAGAGCTCTGCTTACGACAGCATATAATCACAAAAGCGATGGCTAATGAATTCCGTATCTCTCTAAAGTTCTCCACAGAGTCTTTACGTTTTTCACAGCGAGGCATCAACAGCAACGGCAACAACAGCTAGCACATTATATCAAGTAGCCGCATAGTGGTACGCTAATCGGATTTAGTTTAATTAGTTGGCACGTTTGCAAGTAACAAAATAGCTTCACAATCCTCTATATAAGTTTAAGGAGAAAAGGCAAAGGGATCTTTGACGTTTTGTCAAGGATTCAAGTTGTGCGCTAAGCTGCCAAGTGCCAATCAGCGCCATCAAGTGCACTTCTATGCACAAAAAGTGGGCAAAAAAAACACATACATACAATTGAAATGCACACACACACACACACACACACACACACACACACACACACACACACACACACACACACCACATACCCACAGAAAAGCGAATAATAAAAAGCAAATCAAAACGCTAAATAAAACAACAATCTACTAATACACACACACACACACACACACACACACACACACACACACACACGCACAACTCACACACAGATACGCACATACAGCTGGAAATCATCAAGTACCAAGAATCAGCACGAAAGCCATTCACACTCTGACAGCGGTCGGCGTCGTGTAAGTGCCGGGAATGGAAAGCATTTGATGGCACATTCATTACAATTTGTTGCATGCCAACGCCAACAAACAAAACACACGCGGACTTGAGTTTTTTTTCTCGCTCTGTACACTGAGAGAAATTGGGCTGTTTAGCAATATGGCGTCCTTTGTCAAGCGGCAAACAAGCCATTCCCTTCAAACTTTTGAGTCATAGGCTTTTTCTTTCTTAGCTGCCCGTAACAACCCGTTACCGGATTACGGCCTGATGTATTTCTTTCATTCGAATAGGGGTTTTACATGGTGGGTTCCAAGAAAGAATCCAGTGTCATTAAAGGTCGCCTCATACGACAAGCTTTGACCTGCTGAGGTGGTATTCTCTAACCCGCTCACCACACCGGCAAGTCATAAGCTATTCCTCGAAATAACAAGTCTAAAATGAGCTAGCACCGTTATGTTCTTTGCCAAAACTTCTACGCTCCGTTTTACTTCTTTACAGTCAAGGCAAAAAGCAGCTTAATCTAGACAAAAAACAAAGCAAAACCGGTTTTGGGAGAAACCAAGCAAAAGGGAAGATGAGACTATTGGAGTAATAAGCTATCACTAAACAGCTAAATATAGGAGACGGAGACAGAGTTTGTTCACTTTTGTTCTTATTGTACAGATTCGACCTAGTTTGGCATAATGATCTTCCCTATAAATTCCAGTCAACAGTCAATGTATAGCTATTTGACGGAACGTTCCTTCTCGGTGGTACTGGATGGTATGGAATCTAGCGACAAGGCATTTGGAGCTGGGATTCCTCAGGTAAGTAAATTGGGATCCACGCTTTACATTCTTTTCACACACGATATGCCCACCGGCTTAGAGGACCTACAGAACCTGCTCATCGGCACTTACGCTGACGATTCGGCCATCTTAGAACCATTGTGTCTACGTAAAAACGGATGTTGTACAGCAGTAACTGCACCGCTTTTTAATTTAGGCAACATTTTGGAACATTGTCATTAATGTAAGTATCTCTGCCCTGGCGTCTTCTTGCAGGACAGCTACTTGAGAATCGTAGAAGTTGCATGTGCACTGCACAATGAAAAAAAGTTAAAGTTAGTTCCTAAAACTTGCACTAGATGGCGCTTTAGAAAAAAATGGATGTCAGATTCGGAATCCTCGTACCCAACAACCGTTGGGTTGATGTTTTGCTTAAAAAATAATAAAAGTTTATGTATATTAATATTCATACAAGGGGCGAAGACTTAAAATGTTCAATCAAAAATGCGGCGAACTAAAGTTGAATGTAGAGCTATGGTTCCATGGGCTTTTTTACTGTAGAATTGAGAGTACTTTTACGTTAGAGGTTAGCCGAGGTAGTTTAAATTCCTACCATACAATTCGGCCCACCCTAGTATGTATACTTAAATTTATGAACTCTTCGACTTAATTGGTATATTAAATTGTACCTGTTTTTTTCTGTAAGTTTAATGTAATTTTGTTGCAAGAAATTACAGTATTATTCCCTTCTCGCTCCGCTCGCTAACCCCCGTGCCCCTTCCGCTTCCTCTTGTTCCAAAAGCTATAAGATGAAACAACCCGATTTTTCATGTAATTTTTTGTAGTTTTACGCTTTCTGTCCACCAAAAAACTTTTTTCAAAATCTTTATTTGTAACAACATGCCTCATTCCACTATGAGGGGAAGCTTTATGTAATAACAAATTTGTATACCCTGTACACAAAGTGTAAAAGGGTATTATAGATTTGTGCAATGTATGTAACAGACAGAAGGAGTAGTGGCGGACCATATGTTCCATGGGCAAAAATGATCAGGAGCAATAGTTGGTCGATATAGCAATGTCCGTCTGTCCGTTTTGTGCCAGCTTTCTCCGACCCTGCAAGAGTAAGAGCAAAAAAATTGTACCAAAAGATGCGCATTTTCTCAAGGCTGAGGGAGTTTGTCGAATCAAGTCTATATCTTACCCTCTTCCCCGTTTACAGCCGCTCTTGTGAATCTATCAACACGAAACTCCTTAAAGATAAGCGTTGTGTTTAAAAAATGATCAAAATCGGATAAATACATCAAAAGTTATTGTGAAAAATATGAACTTTTCACCACCCCTCGCCGATAAAGTGCTTCGAAATTCCACTATTTGTAAATATGGATACATGTGAGCTAGAGTTACAAAATTTGCTGTGGAGACTCGTGTGACCCTAATCGTTAAAACTGTATCCATCTTTTTTTTAATAGAAACCCCTTCCCTCCACAATAGTTAATCGATAATTACTGCCATATTTTTTATCTATGTCACAAAATTCAACGCCATTGGCCCAAGAATACTGAAGTTATGGGTATAAAAGTAATTTTTGCTGCCATAATAACCAAATTTCCATTAGGAAAACTTGTCAATTGGAACTTCCCAATAGAAAAATGTTTACAGGCATATCGATCCTATGAAAAGAGACATAAAAGTGGATACTTCCGTTTACATTTTACCATATTCAGTGTTTTTTAAGAAAAAGGGTACAGGGTATTCCACTATCAGGCACCGTCCCGACTGTCTGCATCAAATTTCTTCTTTGATTTTGATTAAATAAAGGTTCTTCATCAACAAGATATTAAATCAATCATTAATTTAGATTGTTTAATCCATTCAGCTTTAAATTTGAAAATCAGCTCTGAATTTTTTGATAACACAGTTGAGTTTTTGAAGTAGAGAAAACAAAGCTTAAGCTTAAAGCAAGGTATACTTAACAAGGTATGCGTACTATGCTCTCTTCAGCTCTCATTTTTGTGAGACACTGAAAGAGTGAGAGAAAGAGAAGCAGAATAGCCGCGTAGCATGTGGACACAATCTTCTTCGATCTATTTCAAAAAGTGGACAGCGTTGCCAGATGACCAAAAAAGTTTTGTAAGAGACTGTCAATAGCGAGCATGTTCGCGTGATTTCTCCGAGTGTAGGCAACATCTATCTGCGTAGTATATTCTTTTACAGAAGTAAAGCTGACAAAAAGCGAAAGGACATGGCCATGTGTGTGTGTGTGTGTGTGTGTGTGTGTGCCGAACGAAAAATAGCCGCATGTTTCACAGCAAATTGTCAGGTGCTAAGCTTTGATAAAGTGCTTAGAGGCAGAAAGTTAACCCACCGCACATAAGGATACGGCTTTAAGCACTGTGCGCAGATATACAAACATACTACATGCCTAGCGTATATTTTGCTCGCAAAATTAATTCAACAAAAGCAGACAAAATTTATTATTCTTTTCTTGCCACAATATGAGGCCACTTTGCGTTGCCCTGTTCAACAGACGGCGGCATATTTGCCACAGGTCAATTTTCCAGTCACATGGACAGAGCTTAAAATATTTAACTTGAAAAAATATTAAAGTTATGCATGAGAGTGAAGTGTTTTTTTTATTTGGTGTTTTTTTTGGCAGAGAAGCAACAGCTTTGCAGCTTGTTGAACTGTTAGGAGTGTTGCTCCCTCGGGGCGTTGATTCGAGTCAATTGTTTTTGTAGGGCAGCACACGGCGTATACTTAATATGTATAAGTGTAGGCACGCATGTATGTAGCTGTGTGTGTGTGCGTGTGCGTGTGTAATATGGAAAGTGTTATTGTTTGAGTTTGAACTTTTGTGCTTGTTTGTCGTCCGTGCCTAACCGTTGCTCTTTGAAAAGTTCAAAAATAAAAAATAAAAGTGCTTCCCGGAATACGCTGGCCCTGTGGTTGGGTGTCAGTTTGCGAGTCTAAACAATATTATAAAATTTAATGCGCTCATATTTCATGGGCTTACAAAAACATACGCAAACACATAGGCGCGTGGACCAACTCAAATAAATCATGAGTGCAAATTTGATGACTTTATTTATTATGCTTACGGGTAACAGCATGTGTGTATGTGTGTGTGTGTGTGTCTGTGTGTATGAGTGTGTGTATGATTGAAATGTTGTGATTTTTGATGATCAAACGAAAAGTGCATGAATATGTGATTCTTCAGAAAGTTATTCGAGAGACAAGACAGAAAACTGTGTGTGTTTTATACATACGCTTCGATAGGTTAAGAGTGGAGTCCCCTAAAGGGGCATGCAATTTAATAGAGTGGAATCCTTGGCCGTTACACTCGAACACTCCTTCTCAATTTTTCCTACGAGTGAGTCGGTTTGACAGAGACAGCAACACAAGCAGCCTCAAACGTAAGCTGTGCTGAAAATGGTCGCTTTTCAATCATTGAATTTGAATTTTTTAATTACTTTCAGTCTCCTTGGCAGTCCCCAAAGAAATTTGACTTAAGTGTCAGCATCAGACAGATTCTCATGCACGGGAAGATTAAACTCTTGCGGTCAGTTTAAGCAAGCAGTAAAAATTGTTTTCAAACTGAACATATTGAGCATTGCAAGCAAGAAACCCGAATTCCAAATTAAGGCGGACAAGGGATATGCATTTAGGGAATCTTAAACTCTTTTAACCATCTCTTTCTTTAGTGGCCATTGCTTCAATATGCTCGTTAAATGAAAGTTTAACTTCAAGCATGACTCCCAAATTTACCATACTAATAGAGAAATTAGTAAATCTCTATGAGAAAACTGTCAATCTTCGTGAAAAACTCATCAGTTTGCAATTCATCGCAATACAGATTAAGATGATCGAGTACATACTGAAGATTAGTCCAAGTATTCTCGTGTTCTATGCAGGAATAAAGCTTCACATCATCGGCATACATTTGGATTTTTGATTAACTGAGAATAAATGGCAATTTAAACACATCTATCAGGATATTTCTAAGGTTACTACCTTATTGAATTCCAGAGGTGACTTTTATTTGGATACGGTTACGATTACGATAGTACTTGTACTCCTAATCCCGTAAACGGTTTTTTGTCGGTGATCATTTTCTGTCATTATCCGGTTTACCGGTTATTCCGGCTTGTATACAAAAACAATGCCAAAAGAAAACTACAAAAAAAGAATTGTGAGTGAGAAACAGCTTGTGTTGTCTAGAGTGCACAGTGGTCGAAATGCCGCATTTGGCGGCATAAAAAAAGTAATCGACCTTTGAGAGTTGAAGTAGATTAAAGAACAATTTACAACCCAATTTTTTAATTTTATTTTATGTTCCAACGAATGCGGAAAAGCAACAACATTAATAGCAATAATAAATCATGGTTTACAGAATCGAAAACTTGACGAAAATCCAGATAAAAATCAATTGATAACACTGGACGACATTCAGCTCCGGGAAAGATGTTGTTTTATAGTAACTTAGCCTCGTCAAATCCAAATCTATTAACCTATAGCTGAAGGGGCAAAATGATGGTCAGTTTCGAATTCTGCCAAGTTACTATAAAAAATTACATTTTCACTGAACGATGATGATCCCCATTTTCAATTCCCAACGGACTGTTTAAAATTTGCCCACCATAAAGAATATACTTGCAGTTACAAATTCGAAAAAGTTCTTTGAATGTCGAAAAATTGCAAATTTCAGAATAATAATCAATCATTTTAGCCGTACACTCTAAAAGATTGATCTCACTTGATCAGTGATTAAATTCTCAAAAGTATAGAAATGATTCTGAATTGAAATGCCACAGTAGCTAGCCGGTAGCTAATGTGGCATAAAAACAATTTAAAATGCTATATAATTAAAATTCATTCGTCACAGACTGCCTGAAAGATGTTAACCATCGAATTAAAATCACTTTTTTAAATAATCAAATCAAAACCGACTATATTATATAGCTGCCATACAAATTATCAAAATACGTGATTCAATCATTTCAAAGTTAAACTTAACGTCTTTTTTAAAGCATTTTAGAAGTTTTAAAGTGGTTTTAAAAGTTTCATATTTAATTATTATTATTACGTTGTAACCATATAAAATTAAGAGGCAAAACTAAAACTTTATGCAATGTTAATGCTAGCTTCTTTGATTGCAGAACAGCGCAGCGAACTTGCGACGAAAACTTAATTATGCTTCCCTTTCGCAAGTGCTAACTATTGATTGATTTAAAGATTTATACAAGCAAAAGAAATCGCGCAGATTTGCCATAAATATTGCATATCTGTTATTCTTAAATTCTATAATAGCGTTTGCGACTTGTTTGAATGTTGCATGATACGTTGACATGTGAATACCAAACAGACTTTTTACTGCTGCTCAACACTAACATACGTTTTACAGCACTGTACTGAAGTTGACGCCTGTTTATCGATATAGAGATAAAAAATATCGAGCTATCGCTGGCATATCAACAAGCCTGCATGTACTATATTTATAAAGCGTAATTGTGAAAGCAAATTGTAAAATAGAATTAACATCAGTAACAAAATGGAAGAAATACGCAGCAGCCTTGATAATATCATGGCGCGATTTAATGACAGCCTAACGCACTCAGCACCCAAGAAATTATCCTTTGGCAGCCTGAATGTCTCATTGAATGAGTCGGTTACCGGTACGAGTAAGATACTATTTTGATCAGACAGAAAAAAGAAAACCAACACCGAAACACTTTTTATATTGTTATAGTGCCCAAAAAGCGCCGCATTGATTGTGTTGATAATGGCTCAGCGAATAGCAGCCTAAACATTAGCAACAGTTCGCTAAATAACTCTGTCAATGATCCACTGGGCCCATGGCAAATGCGCAAGATGCGTGGCGATCTCATCGAAGCGAAAGCCCTCGTAAGTAGCACTCTAAACAACATTCATTATAATGTACTGTTAATATACATAGCTAATCTTGCCTAGATCACAAAACTGCAGGGTGAGCTTCATGAAAAGGAAAAGGAACACAAAAGAGCATTGACTTTAGAGGAGAGCAAGAGTGCCGCTTTGAAGGAACAGTGTGATTATACAAGCATCCAAATGCAAGATTTGAAGAAGGAAATGGAAGTTGTGCGTAAGCATGAACACAATGCTAGACAGGAAGCCAATCGCGCTGAATCCAACTTGGCACAGCAAAAACTTAAGTATGATCAGACTATTAACGAACTAAGGCGTGAGAAGACTGCAATGGAGGAGGACGCAAGGGATGTGCGTCATTGTCGAAACAGTGAACTAAGTGAATATCGTCGTTTGGCAGAGCGTACAGATTTGGTAAGTGGATGAATTACTATACCTTTGGCGATGCTATGATACAATATATCTATATAGGAGCTGCAGTCCACAAATGATGAGCTGGAAGGGATGCGCCGGCATCTTGACGAATATAAAGAACGTGCCACAGCTTATGATGAACTTAAATTAAGTTACGAATTGCAACAGCAAAATCTAGAGTCTGCTAATGCACGCATTAAAGATCTTGAATACGAGATTGCTTCATATAAAGATTGGAAGGAGGTGACAAAGACATCCCAAGCTCGCCTACTAAACATACCCAATATGCAGGCAGAACTAGAGCACTTGCGTACCAAGAATAAACAGCTACACGCGATCATTGGAGATAAACTGCTGCTCGAGGAACAGGTGCATAATTACAAATCACGTTTGGAGAAGGAGGAAGGAGCTCGCGCAGAGGCCGCTGGTCTACAAGTCAAACTACAGAACGTTGAACAGGAATTGAAGGAGTGGATAAAAGTGGCTCAGGATCATTGCTTGCCAAACACACTTGTCAGTCCTATGGCTCTACGCTCACGTCTTGAGCAACTGCTGCAAGAGGACGTAGTACGCGTAGCTGAGAAAAGCTTTTCAGAACTGGACAGCAAACATATGCATGTGACAGTACGAGAGCTGGAACAAAAGTGCGCTGTTTACTTGAAGAATATTGAAGATATGAATATAATACTGAAGCGGAATAAGAATTTTAAGGAACGTTTGCAACGTAAATTGCTGATGGTCTCCAAGGAGCGTGACTTTTACAAACAGCTGTTAGAGAATTTTGACAAGGACTTAAATATGACTAATGTGAGCACTTCTGAAATGACCACAGACATGCAGGTTCGCTATCGCGTTGAGGTGCTCGAACGCACTGTTACGGGTTATAAGGATATGTGTTCTACTTTGGAACGCGAAATGCAAGTAATGCGTCAACAGGAGGTGCTCACCGATCCGCCAAGCGAAGGTTACGATAGCGTTAAGAAGGAACTTGATACGCTGCGCATGGAAAACGAACGTCTGCGTCGTCGCAAGGAAGAGTTAGAGCTAGAGTTAGAACATCGTTGTTTGCGCGGCGACTTCAATATGGGCAATTATAAGGTGGTGCATCTAAGCAATAATCCAGCAGCCGAGGCCTATGAAAATACCAAGAACATTGTGGAGAAACTGCAAGCTGAGGTATTTAGACAGTAAATATGTTTTTGAAGCATTTCAATTAAAGTTTTGACATCTTAAACTCAGATTGAACGGTTGAAGCGGCGTAACAAGAAACTGGAGGAAGACAATGAGCAAACACAGGCGCGTTTAAATGAAAGCAGCGGTATGACAATGAATTTTAAGGAGCTAAATCAGCTGCGCGTTGAAATCGAATCGGCTAACGCAAAAATGAAAAAAATGAAGGATTGCTTCAAGGCAGCCAGCGTAGAGTTTCGAGATGTATGCTATATGCTTTTAGGCTACCGAATTGATCGCATTGGCGCTAACAGTCACTACCGGTAAGCGGCAACTACGCATGTTACTCATGTATTGTACTACATAAAGTTTCTACTCTTTTTGTAGCATCTCCAGCATGTATGCTGAAAGTCCAGACGATTATTTGGCGATACGACTGAATGAGACCAACTGCTTGGAGCTGCTCGAAACACCCTACTCTGAAACGCTTACATCGCTCACTCAGCAATTGGCCGCCAACAATTCATTCCCTGCATTTTTCTCTGCACTAACGCTAGAGTTGTTCCAACGCTCCACTATAACCATAGCATAAGCTATACATTTTTCATTTTATTGAATGGATTGTAAAACTCTTTTTTTAGTTTAGTTGTCCTACCTTAAGTGAGTCAAAATACAAAAACTTGGATTATTACTTACGCCACATGGCAACGATATTACAGCTTCCGCACGATGCGATAAGAAAATCTTTGAATACACTTAATGTGATGGAACGTGAGCCGACAAAAGGTCTGAAAATTCCGCCAGTTACGCGCACACTGTGTGTTTAATTAGTCTGCTAGCGCAACAGTTTCAACGAATTCTTTGTCTTATGACGACGCGCTCAAGTGATTTGCGTTTGGACTTAGTTTGTCTTTGCGCTTGTTTTGATTAGCGATAACTTGGAGGAAAAATATATGCGAAAGTGGAACGTTTATGGCTTTTGTAACTATTTTTGGCAACACATTTAAATGCAGTGGCATTTGTATTTATTTATTTTAGTTAAAGGCTTTTTATTTTGTATATTATATACTATTGCGGTTTTGGTGTCTTATTTGTTACCGCTGTAGTTATGATAAGCGCGTGATTTTGCACAATTGAAAACCAAGACGAGCATCCACATCGTTTATTGTATTCGCAGCTTTTGTGCATTTAATAGGCTCGCAAAGAAAAGAAGCAGAACCATGTGAATAAATGATCGACGACAGAAACACAGTAGTACGACACAGCTGTATGTGTGGCGCACAAAGCGAGCCATTAGTTAGACGTTATAATCAGGCTTGCGCCACTGTAAATAGTTGCAGATTTGCTTTAGTTCTGTTATTACTAAAAACTTATCTACGTCGTTAATATATGCGCCACTTTGTCGGGCGTTTTAGGCAGCAGCGCCTCTGGCTGCTCAAAACCATTTGCTGGATCATGTACACGATCATAGATTTGCTTGTAAATGGCAACAATTACATTGAACGAGCGTTTTTGCACGGCAATTCGATGAGCACTGGACATAATAAGCTGTATTTGAGGCAGTAGCAACATGTCGGGCAGCTCTAGAAAAGCATCCATTTTGGAGGTGAATATCTTCAAAAGATTTGTCTCGATTTTCGTTTGATTGCTTTGCAAAATGCTGTAGATGGGCCCAAGGTTCAGATTGGCTACTAAAGAAGAGGCCTGCTCGGAGGTAAGCGTATCGATTTGCGCATCCGATTGAGCCTGCAAACGCTCGACGCGCTCATCCATATACTCGTAAACGGCTAGTGTACTTTGCATGTGATATAGACAATTGAGTAAATAAACGGCCATGTCGATTGTGGGCAAATGTGAGGCAGATTCTTGCACGGATTGCAGCAGTGGATCAATAACGCACGAAACAATTTTGGTTATGTCCGCTTGGCGGCCATCTACCATGGTTGCCACGGATAGTATCTCCTTTAGCATGTTGAGCAGGCGCCCCACGCTGGTCGGTGGCACAAGATCGCGTTGTGGCGGCTCCAAAGCCATGCTGGTGCCGGCTGGTCTTTGTAAGACGCTGCGCACTTGGCCGGCTAAAGCGCTTAAATAGATTTCCTCACTGCTTTTTTGCAAATCAATGAGACACTGCTCCAAATTGCCGCCCTGCACCACCTGCTTCATAATTTGCTGATAGAAACGAAGCAAATTGGAAATGGTAAAGAGTATGATTGTGTCTTTCTCTGAATTTAATATTGTCTCGACACGCACTTTGAGTGGATGATAAACACCGTCGGCTATATACGACAGGGCATACTGCATTTGCTCTGTTATATCTGTAAAGAGAAAAACAAATTTAAGAACAAAAGAAAGTTAGGTCAGGCCAACATCACGGAGCCGAATTTAGGTATTCTTCATGTAAATAAACATTAGGATTACGAACCATTCTTATCGCATTTTTTGAACAGCAGCATTAAGTTCTCCTTTTCGTTTGGTATGCTCTGATGCAGCCAGGCAAACATGTCGCCTATATAACGCTTGGGATCGGGCGCATGCATCTCAATAGGCTTGGGGTTTCCACCAGGGCCGCCCTCAGTAAGAGCTTCGATAAATTGCCGCACTAGCACGGCCCGTCTAGCAATAGCGTACTCATCAATAACATATCTGCATTGCAAGAAATTTTATAAATTTTTTCCCAATTTAAGTTATAACAAATTTACTTGAAAATTACTGGACGATCCTGAAGTCGACTCATTGCCTCGACAATAAGCGGTCCAATTTCATTGTTTTCTAAGTTACGACAATGATTTTGCGTCCAACGATAAAGACGTTCCAAGGCGCCCTCCTGATGCAGCGTCATTTCCTCCATAATGTCCAGGGCAGCTGTCTGGTACCCACATTGCATGAGTAAGCGACAGTCGGCGTGTATGGATTGCACCCGATCCAATACTTTAAAGAAATCTGCCACAATTGGTGAATCTTTGTTAGTGCCATAGAGTATTTGATGCTCTGGCACGCTTAATTGGAAACGAGAGAGAAATGCCTGCGCTATTTGTTGATGCACTTCCAGGCGCTCGCGTTCCTGTTGCATTGTGTTTGTTTGAGTGATCAAATCGTGCGTTAACGCTTTTGATGTTTCCAAATCTGATTTCATGGTTTCCACCGATTTGGCCATTGTATCCAGATCGATGCATACAGCATCTAAGGTGAGTTTGACTTCGCTGAAAGCCTTCAGAAAGTTTTCATTGATCCCCACTGAGCGATGCTCGATTTGGTTGCGTAAATTGCGACGGTTTTGTAAAGTGTTTTCTGTAAAAAAGGTAGAAAGGCCGTTCAGCGCATCTAATGTGTCCTGCAAAAGATATAACTTAGTGAGGTGTAGCTGGCGAGGTACAAAAAACTGTTGTACTTTATCTGTTTCCAGGCGTGTCTCTAGTATTTTATTAACCCGTTTCTGTATGCGATCCTGGTCCTGTTTATCTTGTGTAGAGCTCATTTTTCACAATTACAAATCTTTAAAAAGAAAATAATAAAAATAGTAATTTATTATAAACTCCAATTTCTGAGAATGACATAAACCAATACACGTAGCTCTGCCGGAGTACATCGGCATTTTTTACGCAAGATAGATTTCAAATGTTTTACTTGTTTTAAAAACATACCTGTGGTATTTTACGCTTTTGTTTTGTTTATATTGCAGATAGCTTTCTCTGCTTATTCTTGTCAATTAAATGAAATTTAACATTAATAACAATATACAATTATCCGCCGACGTCAACAATAAAATAAATCTCACAGCTGTTTAAACGTATGACAGCGCTGCCATATTTTACATAATGTTTGTTTTCACACGAGCTGCCACCTTTTGTTTATTTCACATCTGCAATAATATGGCAGCACGCAAGTTAATTTTTATGCACATTCTTTAAACGTTTTCTTATTTTCGTTTATAACTTAAGCTAAGTGAAAATATATTAACGATAAAATGAGTCAAGCGTTAGCCAGCCTTACGGCACAGTATACCGATTCCGAAAACGAAGGCGATGCGAGTCCAGACTCTCAAAACTCAACGGCTTCACAGGTAAGAAATGATGCCTCCGCCAAATGGACGTCTAATTAGTGTTTGGAATATTTATTTACTAGGTAATTATACCTAAACGACCCACACCACCACCACAGCATAAGTCCAGAAAGCGGCAAGACGAGTCCGTTGCCCCAAAATCTAGAAAAAAGAAGCGCCCAAAGAAGGTGCGTCGTTTGGTGAGCTATCAAGATGACACGTTTATATCGGACGAAGATGACGACCGAGAGCAAGAGCCAAGCGAAGAGGATCCCTCTAGCAGCAGCAGCTCTGAAAGTGAAAGCGGTGATAATGAAAATATAAGAGCCCAAAGTGCCAAGGTAGAGGGTAGTGGAGACGCCACCGCAATGGACGTAGATGACGACGCCAATGCATACAATACAGATGAGCGCACGGCCGAGAGTTATGAAAAAGATCCAAAGTACGCCAAGTATAAGTTTCAACTGCCTCCAGAGCCGAAGGGAAAGCCACCGCCGGAACTTGAAGCAAAAATAAAAAAGATGTTTACAAAAATGAAGCAAACAAACATGGATATGAACCGTGTCATACAGGATCGCAAAGAATTTCGTAATCCTAGTATTTATGAAAAGCTCATACAGTTTTGTGACATTAATGAATTTGGAACCAACTATCCACCGGAAATATACGATCCTTTGCAGTGGGGACCTGAGAGCTATTATGAGGAGTTATCGCGAGTGCAAAAGAATGAGATGTTAAAGCGGCAAAAGGATCGCAAGGATTTAGATAAGGTGGAGCAAGCGACTGCACTGGCACGAAAAGTGGAAGAGGAAGCCAAAAAGCGGTAATAATTTTAAATTTATGGCAACCGATTACTTTGTTGGATATTTATTTATGTATGTACATTTTGTGCAGCAAATCCAAGTGGGATCAACCGGCTACTTCGACAGTTAGCAAGGCATCATTGCCGCCTGCATTGACCACCACTGTAACAGGCACCAAAGGAACGGTAATATCAGCGTTTGGTTCATTACCTAAGAAACCAGCCAATTAAACGATCAGAATAAGTTTAAAAAAAATAAAACATTTTAGTTAACTTATGATATTATTGTGTTTTTAACCTTCTTTGTTTTGGGATTACCTAAAAATAACTCAATCCAAATCCGTTTCAAAAATTTTCTTCAAAACTATTCTAAACTATGACATATTAAGGGTTCACAGGGAAAACTTACCTATCTTCTTTTTAAGATTTCAATTATTGGCATATAATTGATATTCTTTCATAAAATCAAACCTGTGGTCATATGGAAGCGTAGCTTAAGTCGACATAAGGCAACGTTGGGTTATTACGTTCTGGAGCTTTATAGATGTGAATTCAAATCACCATTTCTTTTTTAAAACTTGTACATTTCCTCTTTCACAAACTTAAAAAAGGAACGGTGACTTGGAATGGCTTCTAAAAAGTTACATTTCCTTATGCCGACTTAAGCTGGTCTTCCATATGACCACAGAAACAATAGTTATCATTCAAATGATACAAAAACAGGTTGGCAAGTGCTGCTTACTGCCAACTTGCGGAACGAGTAGAAAAGCCGTGCTGGCAGGCCCTATAAGTAACGAGTAGCGAGTTGTGCATATTGCCTTGGCTAGTGCGTCGTATTCGTCTTGCTGTTTTTTAACATTTTTAAATATAATCTTATTTCAAACAAAAGTATAGTGCATATTTTAATTACAGTACATTACTCGACATAAGCGTTATGATTTGAATATGAAGTGTACGTGCCTAATAATGTGTTTGTTGCATTTTTAACAATAAAAAAACCCAAATATCGACAACGCAGCAGACGGCAAAGAATTTGATCTGAGCAGCACAGTAGCGCAATTGTATTGGTGTGTGTGTGTGCGAGAAAGAGCGAGATAACAATTAAAAATATACGAATATCGTACTAAAGGCAGAGCAGTGGAATTTGTACAAAGATAAAAAAAAAGATGAAGAATACGTCCGCACTGTCCGTCCGTCCGTCCGTCCGTCCATACAAAATACTATCTTAAGCATCTGCAAATTGTTGTTCACGTGTATTTGTAAGCGAACGCAAGTGTTTTGCGTGCGTGTGTATGCGAGAGCTTGGCATTTTTTTGTTTAAACAATTTTGGCCATGTTATTATTTCAAGGTGCGCATACGGATGTGGATGCAATATCATTTAGACGCCATTGTATTGCAACCGGTATTCAGTGTATTCATGTGTGTACCTCTGTGTGTGTGTGTGTGTGTGTGTGTGCGTGAGTGTGTGTTTGTATTTATGTCGGGCGCGGTATGTGAAGTTTTTGCCGCTACTTGCATTAATTTTGCGTAATTTGCGAACTACGCTGCCCTTTCCGCCGTAATTATTACATATAAGTACATGCATATACATATGTATATGATTAACCGTAGTTATGTGACTGCTGCAGTCTAATAAAAAATAAACCAAAACACAATTTTCAATTAAATACGCAAATGCAACAATTGAAGCTAATTTATTTGCCACTACTGGGGCACTTTTACGCCTCTTGCAACAGCCTCTGCCGCTGCCAATTGTTGTTGCATTGTGTTTAGCACACATCTCATTGTGTCTATCAACTGTCAATCTGTTGCTGCCGCTTGAGCTTGCAGCTGCTCTCTAACTATAGCTTTGTGTGTGAAATTCCATGAAAAATAATAATACTGAATAATAATAATAATACACAGGCTGATATTGTTGTACAAACAAATATATAGTATGTATATTTGCAGATACAATACATAATAACAGCAACAAGAGCGACAGCGGACCCTTTGTTTTGACAAGTGGCAACGAGCGCCAGCAGCACGACAGTGTGTCAGTCAGCTTGCTCCTACAATAGAGTGTACTATCAGTCCGTAGTTGTTGGCCAATATTGTAAAACAGTTGTTAGTGTAGGTGCGAAGTGCGTGTGTTTGCTTGCTGCTTGCTTAAACGCTGTCATCAGGCACGTATCCAGGGGTAGGGCCCAAGTGTCCAGGGCCGTGTGATCGCAGAGGATCCACAGGCTGTTGTCGAGGACGCCATGTTCAAGGGGTCGCCAAAATATGAGAGATAACAAAATGTGTAGTGGTTAGGTAAGGGCCTTGTATGAACCTTGGACCAGATGGTCGATTCTCCAGTCTCGAAATCACGAAGCGAACCAAGTTTCTAGCAAGACACGAGATTCGGAAAAGGTTTGAACGATGTAGTTTCCAATGCGAAGGAACTACTATAAATCTTGAACCGGTTCTGGCTGCGTAGGAGATTTTACTTGATTTTCGGTTGACTTCAGGAATATAGTGTTAAATGTTTTGAGTGTAATGAAAACCGAAAGAAGTGCATAGAGATTATTTGAGTTCAAAAAAGTCTAGAATTGTTCTCTCGACAAATAAATCTCTGGATACGGGCCTGGCTGTCATATTTACCATCAATATTGATAACTTTCGGCCCAGATATAGGTTGGTAGGCGACAAGCACGTTAGAGCCACAAATAAACAGTTCGTCGTAACTATAACGTGGTAACGCGCTAAAAACAAAGAAAAACGAACTAAAATATTGTGTGCACATATGAAGAAATAATAATAAAATAAATTCCCAAAAATTTAAACAAACAATAACGCGAGTATTAAAGTGTTTCAGTGCTGTGCCGTGTGTGTGTATGTGTGTCTTTAAGGCGCCAACAAAAGCCAAACGGGAACTTAAAACAGCAACAACAACACCAACAAACAACAACAACGGCAGCAGCTAGCAGCAGCAAGTGATTCAGAGGCAACTACAAAAACCATGTCGGATTCCTATTATCAGGTGAGTTGTCGACTACCTGGTACGACCATAAGACTGTAGCATTTATACCCTGTAAGGGGTATATTAAGTAGAGTTAATAACACCTAGGAGAACACGTTTAAGATTCCACCAAAATAAGCAAGACAAAATACACCGGATACCTCTGACAAATGCTCTACAAAACATTTGCACTGTTTAGATCAAAAGTTTTAATGGAAGTTGAAACTTGACACCTGGCATTTAATGACATTTTCCAATGCATTTCTCAAATCGCATCGAAATCCGTTTAAACCAAATTTAATTATGTAGTTGCAATGGGCTGCCGAGGATACAGAGTATATTATAGTCGGGCTGTTCTGACCGGCCCACTTGTTAATTCACATATTCGTATACATACATACATTGACTTTTTTTTATCACGCTCCACGCACTGACGTGTTTAGCCGTCCACCGCTTACTGACGCTCTCTCTCTCTGTCGTTCATTGTATCTCGCTCTCAGTTACTCATTCTATCAATAAAAAGGGTGCACACCTGTTGACACTCACACGTTTGCAGTGAAAGAAACTGTAAGTGTTACAATTGCCATACCGGCCATCTGACGCCTTTGCTTTGTGGCAACGGAAGTAAGGAACTTCCGCTTAATATTATATCTCATAGGTGCGCCAGTTGGGTATAAACAATTCCAGTCAATTTGGCTGCATACCTTTCCATGATTCAGCTAATTCTGTTGGCCAAATTAACGTATACTGATCTTAAAAAACGACCACGACAAGTTGTTCAGAACACAATATTTTCGAAGAAATATGAAAATGTTTTGCCGTATTTTATATATTTGGGATTCCTCCTTTTCGGGGGCATTGTGCATAGTGCAAAGATATAGTTTTCTCATTTCTTATATTTATATGTAAATACAGTGCACGCTCGAAAGAATGAACGCACGGTTATGTTAACATTCGTAAGAGTGGACAAATCTTTGTAGAGAAATATCAATGAATTGATTTTAAAGTTAAACTATATGAAGATAGATTACATGTGTGATGAAATACTATGCCAAACACACTACTTCTAAGTGCTGTATTAAATTACAATCTATTAAAACTCCGATGACTTTCGTTTAAAGTCACAAAGGAACGCACTGAGCACAGCCAGTTTTCTGTCGCACTTATTAAGAAAATATATACCGATTTTTATATATTAAAAGCAAGTTAGTTTTCATTTGATTTTGTTCTAGTGCCATTATTATTGTTCGCACAGTACACGAGTTTTGGTAGGAAATGGCCTATAAGTTTCCTTTGCTATATGCTACATACTACACAAATAAACAATCGGTATATAGAAGATGTTAAAAAATCAGTTCTTGAAAAAACTTTATAGTTAACACTAAGCAACAAATTTGATCATAATTGAAGCTTCTAGGTTCACTGATTTCTAATCTGGCAATTGTTTTGGGTTGACAAGCATGGTTCTGAGATTTCGCGACTTGCATAGTCAGTAATTCACGTATTCCTCGGGAATCCTGCTTTGGATCGAGGTGAACCCTTTCTCTACTCCGTAATTCAAAATGTAGTTAATTCGCTCTCTAAGTGCTATACTTTCACCAGGCCTATATAAGAAAATATAGGAGGAATCTTTTTTTACCCCAGACAGTTTTCGTTCTACTTCAATTCGATACATTCAACGTTGTGCTCGAAATCTTTAGACGATTTTGCTTACACTTTCATTTGAACTTTCTTAACAAAACCATCGATCAAATGCTCAGTTGTTACTTTCCATGATCTCAAAGATAGTTTTGGCACATTCAAAAACTGCTTTGGGCTGAAATTCAATTGAAAGAGATTTTTGGGATTTTGAGATTTTTGATTCTTTGCCAAAATTTCGACACTAAAATAATCAAAATTGGTATTCCTACCGATGCCTATCGCGAAGTTATTACAAATGATCGATAAAGTGTCATATATAAAAGAGAAATAGTAGTATAGAATTAATAGTTCAAGTTTTTTTTAGTAAACTTTTTTGCATATTTTGTGAATAAATATTCCCAAGTGCATCAAATCCACAATCTAGAAAACATTGTAAACATTGTATTATCATTTACATTTAAGTATTGACTTTAAATATAACAATTAACGGAGAGGAAAAAAATATTTTAATTGGATTGGTTTAATTATCTTATATAATCTTATTATAATCTTGACATTAAGAAAATGCACAGATAACCTGCCAAGCATCAATAATTTTGAAATCGGTATTACTTAAGAATGCACACAAAACGTAGAGCATTAACGATAATGTAAATTATTGCCAATTTATTCATTCATCGAGCAAGATGAGTTTTCTGGGAGCAGTCATTTTAATCCTCTGCCTTCTTAGAGCGAATTCGTATTGCATTAACATCTATCAACTAAATGATGAGTGTAAGTGCAAAAAGGAAATCATATGATGTTTAGATAATGACATTTTGAATTTACAGATCAAATTGGTGAACGAAATGATTCATCCAAAAAGTATACGCATCTGCTAATAACAAGAAAATATAATTGGTTCGAGGCATTAAACCAATGCCGCCAAATGGACTTTGACTTGCTCACAATTGCCGATGAAAGCGAGATGAATTACATTTCGAATATTTTGATAGAACTATGTTAGAGAACTTTGAGATATGTTTTGGATATCCGGAAATGACTTGGGGGTGGAAAATACGTTTGTGTCAGCTAGCAACGGACGTGCAATGCCATATACGAATTGGGCAATGGGACAACCTGACAACTTCAATGATTCAGAGGACTGTGTTCACTTGAGCAAAACAGGAGAGAAATTTGCTATGAATGATTTGAGATGTGCCTCGGAAGCGTATGCTATATGTGAGCGACGCATTCGTCATTGATGTGGCGATGTGTACTTTTTGTGCACCATTGTTTTAGCTCAGCTTATTTGGACCTAGATTTTAAAACTTACACTAAGGAAGTGCTAGTTTCTGTTTATTTGAATACATGCCTTATGTGGTTTTGAAATTTAACGGTAGTCATATTGAACGACATTCACTGTTTATTTGATTTAATTTAGGCACTTGTAAAAACAACTAAATGACATCATTTAAATTTGTTGCTATTTGTTTGTTGGTCACTTCAAAATTCAAATTGTGCGCAAAATGTCAATTACTTTAAGTGCGTCGTGGCCCCCACATACACACAGATACACAGATACACACGCACACACACTCAAATATAATACTACAACGGATTTTATTGTACGTTTGTGTACTGAATATGCGCTTATTAATAGCTCAGCGTATCTCACTTTCTGTTTGTATGCGTGCAATTAAAGAGGTGCCAATTATAGATTCTAGTAACAAGTTGAGTGACCAAACAGCAGCAGTACGTACTCCCATGCAGAAGATTCTTATCTGAAAACTTCAATCACGCATCCGTCATCTGTCACGTACTCAGATGCGATAGTAGCTCACTATATAGTAAACTTTTGCGAGTACAGTTGGCATCTTAAATGAGTCATTATTTAAGCAGTTGGCTTTAAAATGGAGTAGTTACAAGATGCCGTGCAAAAGCCATTTGGCCTATATAGTCATTAAATGCAAACGCTTAGCTTAGCTGTGTTTTTGAGCACGATTATACGATTATGCCATTGACCGTGATTATATTGAAACCCATTGAGAAACCATAAATCATTTGTTTAAACTGCCTGAGATATAGCTAAGCAGACGACGCTACACCTGTGCAGGTGGCCAATTTGTTGCGCGTGCTACTAACCTCAATGGAGGAGTCAGGGAAGTTTGGTGGCTAACAGAAATGCAAATCTAGTTTGGATGCATCGAAGTGCTGCACCTTTTCTTGAAATATCTTTATTTTTGAAATGTCACAGCAAAAAATAGAAGCACGCATTCTCTCTCTCAACACACACACACACACACACACACAAAAACACAAAGGCTGCATTGTATCTGTGTTTGGTTGGGAGAGCTTTCAGCGTTAAGAGGTTGCCGCATTGCAGGTTGCTGCTGCTGCTGCTGCTGCTGCTACGGCTACATGTGCCGTTGCCTTTGGGTTCTTAGTGCCGTGTCTCTCTGTCTGAGTTAGTAGTCAGCCGGCGTAAAGAACTGGTTTTCCGCCTGGTTTTGTTGCCTTGATTTTGGGGTCAGCCAGCTTGAATGTGCTGCACTTAGCATAACTTAGGGCTTATATTAGCATGGCAATGCATCGGCGGAGTTTTAAGATCGACAAGACCAAGCGACCAAGTGTGTTAGGGATATGCTGCCTGCTGCTTGCCACTTCGTGATACCATAGCGTTTTTATTGCCCTTGAATTTGCCACCAGTTGTGGCTAGTGTTTTATTCTCTGTTTTCCACTCACTTAAAATGGGAACATTTCATTTCCTGTTAGGCAAAATGCAAATCTCTCTTTTACTTGCGGTGCTACATCAAAATTAATAATAGCATGCTATATGTATGTTTTAGCTATCTTATGGATACAGTAACAACCAACGGCACAAAACCAACAACCGTTGATTAAAATGCTGCACTAGTCCAGCTTCTAACTTACTCTTATTTATGACGAAAAATTGTGTGTGGTTTATTTCCTGCACTTGAATTTCAGCGACGCAATTAATCAAATTCAATTGTATCTATTAGTTTGTTTTGCAAAGCTTACGCTTCAAAGCAGCAGCTCAAAAACGTAGAAAATTTTCCAAAAGCTTTCAATTTGAATTAGCTGTTGTTGTTTTGTCTAGCGTTTTTTAAACTTTTGCTGGCGCGCAGGGCGCTGATAAGCTATCATTGCAACAACAACATCAGCTACAGACGGGAGAAATTTCAACAAACAATGACAAAAACAATGCAATCAAGATATCTGTATGTAAATTAAGCTGTGCAAAACAATAGCAACAACTGCAACAAAACGCTGCAAGATTTTTCATTTAGATAATGTACTCGTTATTCGGTTGGTAAGCAATTCCGGGCCTGTGAATGCCAGCTGGTAGCAGTAGTAGTAGCAATAGCTATCCAAAAGGTTCATAATAATATTGCTCTTTGTCATTCGGGTGTATTGCACAATACGAAACGAAAATCTTAATTGTTGTATGATTGTCTGTCGCCATCATTACGCGGTGACAGCCCCCAATCAAAAGTAGCCAGGTCTTTGATAGCCTGCTCGCAGGGCCAAAAATTAAAGCGAAAAAATCATATCCAGCTTGTATACTAGGAGACACTATTATAGACTGTAGTTTCTCCGAATGAGTTCGGTCAGGTGCGCCACAAATTGTAGCAAAGTCTGGACTCCAATAGCCAGCAGCGGTTTTGATTTCTGCACAACTCTTGCTATAGCAGAGCGTATATTAACTTTGTCGGAAAACTTGCAACAAATGGGATAGGAATAGCTCACGCTTCGGAAAAATCTAATATCAATTTATAGATTTTACACAATATAGAATCAATTTTGCTCAGGATAAGGAAAGATAGATACATTTTGTGTAGGTATGATGAAAGTTGTGTCACTCCTGCCTATAAGTGTGCCCATTGGATTAAAAGAAAGTGCATAGTTTGGAAGATGATGAGGTCTGTGAAAGCTAACCTTTCTTTATTAAAGAGCTCCCAAATTCTGTAGAAATGTGAGAACTATACTCCTGAAAAGTTCCTTTTTTTGTTTCTTTTTTCAAAATGTTATCAGTATTTAACTCAGTATCTGGAGAAAGCCATATTTAAGAAACGTCTCATCATGATCTTGCATTATGAAACAACGGTAATTCAAAAAAGTACAAATATTTGAAAAATACAAATTTGAAGTTTCTTAGGCTAGAAATAAGTTTTTCTCAATTGAATTGAATTTATGCTACTGAAAGCTAGAGTATAACATAGTTAAGGCATAAATTTTCGGATTAGGTTTTCCAATTGGACTGCCTTGTTGCCTTACTGACTTCTGTGGCAGGCGCAGTAAACGGAAATTCATTTTCAATTCAGTTGATTTGCAAGCTCATTGGAGCAACCCACAAATACAGTATGGCGCACCTTTTCTTGGAGGTGAACGACGATTGCCAATGACACTGCTTTTATTTGGATGGGGAAAAGAAAGTGCTAAAGGGGTCAAGCATTGAAAATCATTTAATTAACTTGACGCAGCCGCCAATGCTTTGGCTGCTGCCGTTATGGCGTTCATGTCGACGTCCAGTTGCTGTTGCGGCTTTTGTCGGTTATATCACCCATCTGCCGTGTTGCCATTTGACTAGTTTAATTCCCGTTCGCCGCTTGATGGCAAAAGTTGCCTCTGGCACATTTAATTGCTGCAATTGATGAGGGCAATTGCGCAAATTGCGGCGTTGACTTAAGCAGTTAGTCGACCAAACGAGCGATGTGGGTGTTGTGTGATTGACTAGTAGTTGCCCCCAAAGCTTTTTTGAAGCAGTTGCAACATCCACATTCTCACTTCACACAGTGGCGTTTTAGTGTGTCTCTCCACGATAGCACAGCAACACGCGTTTTGCGCTCGTGGTAATCTGGGAACTAGTTTGAAGCTAGTTCTAGAAAACTGGAAAAACACACACACACACCTTACGAATTTGGCACATGCAGGTGTCCCCAATTATGTGGCAGCGTCAGGTTCTTGGCTGGACTTGGAATTGGGGCAACGTTAGTTGATAAAAATTACACAGCGGCAATTTAAACAAGTCCCGAAAGTAGAACCTGTCTAGTTTGTGTAGAAATTTGGCACACACAGTTGACTAAAATGGGTTGAAGTTAGTTGGCATCAAACTCATTTGGGTTGCCAAGTGGGAGAGTTGCAACCACAGCTGTTTGGTCGGTTTGTCGTGTTTAGTGTTTTTCTTTTCTTTGTTTATGTTGTCCCTGGCTGTTGTGGTAGTTGGCTAATAGACATGACTTCCAGTGTGCCCGGTCATTGCTGGCTATTGTGGTTAGCGCTGTGGTAACATTGATTTCTGTATAACTTTGCAATTTTCACTTTCACTCGTCCAAAACGTTAAATGCAACTTACCAGGCAGCATACTTAAATCCATGCATTTCTCTATAATATAAAGATGAGGCAAATTTATTTCGCCGTCAACGAAGTTTACATACTCTTTCGTTTTGTATTTTTAGTAATTGATACAGAGCCATATATTAATTCATGTCAATATAAGAAAAAAACACAAAAGAAGCGCATGATTTTAGCATTATTTGAATTGATAACACACAGAAGCAATTAAGTATTGACATTTATGGAAGTAATAACGGGATTATAATTATAAACTTTAGCTAGACAGCTTCATCAAGAAACAAGGCAACTACGTTTTATGGCTGATTGCCCATAAAGACACAAGCCCGGGGAGCGTGTGTTCCACTGCAATTTAAGCGACAATCAAACTGCGGTAAGTGTTGTCATATGTCGATCTGGACAGCTGTTTTGACGGCTTTTCCACATAAGCCGACGTAATTGCCAATAAATACAACTTAAAATTTAAATAAATTTAAAAAAAGAAATGCAATTCAGGCAATGATAACACCGCAAAAAGTGTTGCCAATATGTTTTTCGATATGTTATCGATCTGCTTCGAAAAAAGCTATTTTCACGGCTTTTCAACACTCCCAATAGCGTAATTTGCAAAAAATTATGAATTTGTATATTTGTTATTTGTTTGTTTTTTAATTAGTGCGCAGTTCGTCCGTAAAAAATACTTGTGGTTAACCGCCGAAACAGCCGTAGCCCATAAAATGTAATGACAGTTTGGTTCATTGCAGCGACTGCCGCAGGCACTGCGTTAGGCGCTTGTTACACGATGTGATATTTTCGGAGTGAGGAAGTGAAAAAATCTCTCGCAATGCATTCTAATATGAAACAAGTCGCGAGACAACTTAAGGGCGATATTACCGTGCCCACAAACGGTGCGAGATACAAATCACACGACCTCGCTTGGAAATCCCGATTCTTGTAACGGGCGCCTTAGAATCAAACGACTAACTCAATGTTTTTCCCATACCGACAACATCGATGTCATTGAAATTTTAATTTTTTTGTGCCATTCAGCTAGGGCTCTTTTGCCAATGTAAATGCAATTTGTGTGGCGGTGTAAATGCGACATAAGTAATGAAAACTTCCAAGGTTTACCGCAAATTGGTGTTTTATCGTCTTTCTAGAAATGTAGTTAAAAAAAATTAAAAAGAGCAATGGAACAGCTTTTTGCACGAATAGTTTTGGAACTCAATCATACTGAGTGAGCTCACTTCGCTGCAATGGTTGCAGCGACCACACTGTGAAGATTGTTGCCATTTGCAAAAACAGCTGATTGCAGCGGCCAGTGAAACAACGTTCGAAAAACTCAAGCTGCGGCCAGCTGGGCCTAAGAAAATGAGAGCAGCACAAATATATTTTCACACTTTTGGCAACTCTGACTTAGATTAATGAAGAAACCAGATTAAAAAATAAATCCGCATGCGAAACTAATGAACTATACGAGCTCTATGCAGCTCAATTACTCCTTAAGAGCGTTACAAATTTCCTAACAAACTTGTAATACTACGTAAAGAGTGTAAATATACTTGCGAATTTATGGCGAGTGCTTGAGAGAGTTCAAAGTAACAACATAGTTACCGCGAGTCAGGTGTATATTAGAAAAGATTTGCGTTGTGCCCGTTTTGTGCTATGTTATTGTTGCTTTTGTTGCTATTGTCGTTGCTGTCATAAAACATTTTTAAATCAAATTAACAACATGTTAATAAGATAGACACAAAGGCAAGCAGACACTGTAACCAGCGTGCGAGTAAAAGAGCGAGCGCATCATAGCACAGTGGGCGAAAGTGTGTAAAAAGTGTGAATCACAGAATTTCCTTCATTTGGTATATGGGACCAAATTTTCATTTATATTTTATTGCTATCGATGTACAGTTATTTAGAGTCTACAGTGCCACACCTCGAAAATTGAAGTACTTACAAGAAGACTTATTAATTTCTTAACGAGAATAAACTTTTTTTTTTTGTTTTAAAATCATTTAACTTTTGATAACGATGCAATAAGAGACAAACTTAGTACATAGACAAATATGTATGCTTCTTTTCGAAAAGTATATTTTCTTGTTTTAAAGCATACTCGTTTAAGTAGAGCCTTTTGACAAGATGTTGTTTCAGCTACTTTCTCATTTTTTTTTTTCAATCGCATTTTTGAGTTTGATGATGATCTGGATCCCACGGGTCAGGGTTTGATGAGCTTTGCAATCGGTGATAGCAGGTGGTTGGAGCCTGTCTGTCGGAAAGCTTAAAACACGCACGTAATAAACAGATTAGTGTAACAGTTATAACTAGGTCAACTACCAAATATATAGTGCAACAAAAACACGAAGAGGTAGGGAATTTACTCAATCCAATCAAATTAAACTCAATCCATTGGTGTCTAATGTGGTAGCATTTACTGCAAATCAGTAGAGTATTTCAAATATAATCTAGCTAAATCGTCTCTTTCGCCCACTGTACATTGGGGCGTCAACGACGTCGTCGACGTCTTGTTGTTGGCCAAACTTGCTCCACGACAAAACGAATGCAGCACCTGCAATCAGAAGCAGCCACAACAGCAGCAGCTAGCAGTAAACAGTGGCTGCAACAACAACAACAACAAAAGCAACAAAAGCAACAATAGCAACAGCAACTGATAGGCTTAGTCTCAGTTATTGCATCGCGTTTTCATTGTCGTGCGCTTCCTCAATAGAGAGCTTTACCGAGGAGCCTCATCGCCTGTGTTTGTTGTGTTGCAAGTGTTGTTGACCGCTCACTGTTGTTGCTTTGACTGCTGCTCTCAAAATGCCGTTGTTCAATGATTGAATGCAACATGGAGCGGCAGCCTAGTATATGTTATGTTGCTATGTTAATCGTGTTACGGTTTGTACGGAGCTTCAGCGTAGCAGCTAATGACTTACTGATATTGTGGGAAATGCTCTAATTCGTTGTTGCAATTGTATCGGATTGCTTCTGACGATGTTTTGGCTGGTGGCAGCAATATTTTTACGCCTCATAATGCAATTATCGTTTTTACACCTTGAGCTAAGACAGAAAACTGGAACCTTGCTTGTGATACATAAATCTACAATCATTTTTATTATTTCTGCTATTGCCTTGTGTGTAACACACTCTAAAAGGGGGCCTTTATGTTGATGCCACAATGCTTTACTTTGGTTAGAATTACCGTTAGCGCTCTATTAATGCTCCAATCTGAGACGACGTAAATCGTGCATGAAACCTTATTAGATCATTTAGCGTATATACGATTTTTTTTAGTTCGTTGTTTGAATGCTTACTTGGCTAATTTGTGTTTATAGCTTATATTATAATTAGTATTTATAATATTATTATACTCTTTTCACTTACTAGCATTATTTGATTGGCTTCTCGTTAGATGTCCGCAGATTCGATTCTAGTTCTTTTATCATGCATGTTTAAGGTTTCCCTCACAGGCATCACTATTGACGAATGGTTTCGGTGGTATGACGTCTAACCTAAATAATTTTTATCGAATGTTAAAAACTAAAGATACAAAAATTTTCGCTTTGAACATTAGTCGAAACATTTATTAAAAAAAAGAGACTAAACCAAATACAAGAGATTAAAAGCAATATTCGAACCCAAATGAATTTCAAAAGCTTTATTTATTATTTTATCTAGCTAAACTAGGTAAATTATTTCCTGTAAATTAGCGTTAAGCATTGACTTTGGATGGTTTTGTGGATAAGTTCAAATTCGGATCCAATCTGAATCGCTTTAGAGAAGGGATAGGCAGCGGCATGAGAGAACCCCTTTGATTGAATGTGCTCGACATATTGACAACTTTTCCCTGCTGATACACAAATATGTCTTTAATGCCGCTGCCGATCCCTTCTTTAGTTGTTCATGATGCATAATTTTGTTGTGACTTGATTTTATGCGACTTTACATATCTCTCAACGGCGTATAATCGATTGATTTGGGGTTAGTACATCGCAGTCCATAGTGGCACCCGGAACATTGTATAGCGAACTATGAATGTTGAGGGCTGAAAACAACGCAGTGCGCCTCCCTTCGATTCGGGTTAACTATCGTGCGAGCTTTTAACCTCTCGGTTCACCCATCGCTTGTGGGTCTATTTAACAAGTTTGTTCATAGTGTTAAATAATTGAGCTTGTGCTTTGAAGCTTACGTGCTATAAACTTAGTTGTTTTCAATAATTTTAACTACAAAACTTACCGCAAAGCTTTCATAATGCAATAATGCGTCATTCATATTGATTTTTTTTTTTTAATTTGTACTTTTTCTAATCAATATCATATTCATATTGAATTTTCTGTGATGGCTTCTCACGTGAAACTTCAATGGCGTCTGGCCAAACAATGTCAAGTTCAGGCAGATTGGATGGTTACATAGTACATAGTAGTGATTACGAGCTTTGTAGAAGGCAACAAATTTATTTGGGTATTTTTCAGTTTGTTGATTATGATAAAGTTCGCCCAAGCTCCTATAAAAATGACGAATAGTCGCTCTTTAAGTTAAGTTATATTAATATGAACTACTTGGCCGATTATGGTGACTTTGGCTGACATCCGGTAGCTATTTTTGCTGTTTTTTGTTCGTTGTAGACATTTTGCTGCCATGCCCTCCTGGCGATTTCCGCTTATTGACTCAAATGTCAGCAGCAACAATGCAAGTTAAACGATTAACCCCTTGGTGACAGTATAACATGCACTGTTTGGTTTATATAGCTTTATATTCAAATAAGGCTATTATTATCCCAAGATGGTTTTGCCAGAAATTTCATTCGAATTCTTTTTAGATTTACTACGCTCTCAAATATACTCGTTTTAAAAAGATATTTGGCACACTAGAAATTAACATTTTGTTGAATTTCGGTTAAAAGAGTTTTCTGTTCTGTTTTTCCATCTGTTCTATTTCCAAGCGTAGTCTTAAAACTGCTTTAAATAAAACGAATTGCCAATTAACTTGCGTCTTTGGGTTGACATTGTGCAACTTGGACATTATGTGTCATGGCTTTTTTTTTTGGGGAGGCTAAGTGTACGCATGTGTATGATATCTAATTAGCCAGTGTTCAATGAAAAAAGCATTTATGGGGCTTCGGAATTTACACGCTTAGGAAACTTGTATGCAGCTCTTTGTGCACCGCTTGTTTTATTTATAACTAGGCAAACAACCCCTTAGAACGTTATATTTTGAGACTTTGGGGCATAATCAGATACAGTTAAGCCGCTGCTAGAGAAAGCCAGCCAGGTTGCTTCTAATTGGACTAAAGCGCAACAACAATAACAAAAGGCGCCAAGCTGTGCATTAGCTTTTCTTCTTTTTTTTTAGGCTTGGGATTATGCAAATGACAACTGCTCTTATCTGAGAGATTTAGTCACTTTCTGAGAATAATAAACAAACAACAACAAAAAAAGAAAAAACCGTAGCTAAAATGTGTGACAGTTTCATAATAGAGCGCGCCCAAGCTGCAATGAAAAGCGGCAACCCAGAAACAAGTGGCTTCAACTGGCCAGCCCAGTAAAAATGTTAAAACAGACATAGCTGTACAGATTCCAAAAAAAACGGGCCACAATAAAAGCAAATGTCTAGCAATAAAACATGCTTCACTCAACGCAACAAGAACGCAGTGCCCCTCCAAAGCAGCTGTTCTCACTAACTAGAATGAGAATCTTCAAAAACAAATCCAAATGTATATAACTACAAAAGTATCTTGTGGATGCTTTACAATCCAATGACTAGCAAGATGCGGACGCTTGCGCACGCGCATGCCGCTTAATGAGTCGGGCTGCCGGCATACCACTAGTTACAACGGCCATTCACTCATCCGTGCAGCGGGCGTTGCTTTCTTTGGCTGCAGTAGCAGTTAGTAGTAGTGAGTGCCCAGTGCGAACTTTGGAGCGCTGCCGTGTAACTCAGTTTTAAGCGCAAACATATTCTATATGTATTGAACACAAAAATTGTCCCAAAACAAAGCCATATAGCTGAAGCAAATCAACGCTGCATTTTCCTACTGGGTGGGCAGTAGTGAGCGAGAGCGCGAGCACACAACTTTCGCTGTGTTTGTGTTGCAGATCGTGCGCTAAGCCGAAGTTGCGCTCACGCCGTCTCTGCGCTCAAGCCGGAGCCATTCAAGAATAGATGAGAGCTCAGCAGCAGCAGCAGCAGCAGTACGCTGCAGGCTTTACTTTTGTATGACGCGCTCAGTTCGCTTTTGGCCATACACGAAGCCGGTTGTCGTTCGTTGGTCGTCGCTTGTTTGTCGCTTTTGTCGTTGGCGTCATTAACGTGTACGACGTTGCCGTCAAGAGCCATCGTTGTTATTGTTGTTTCTTTCTGTTGGCGTTGCCGTCGCTGTCGCGTGAAAGTCAGCGTGCTGACAATTGCATACATTTCGCGGTCGGGCCTTTGGAAACAGTGTGTGTCTGTGTGTATGGCGTGCGTGCATTTTCCTGATGACGCATAATTGCATTTTGGCTACATAATGTGAAATTTTTAAACAAGTTTGGCATGATGTCAATGTCCTTTTTGGGCTTACGCACCCACATGCCGCTAGCCAAGTGTTAAGTGAGCTTTTTGACAAAAACAACATTTGGATTAGCTGCTCGAGAGCTGCACGTAAGTAGTCGTTGATTCGGAACTATCCGCAATCTTAGCGGTAGCTCAGCGTTTAATAATTAAAACAAAGCAAAAGGCATGACAAGCTAGTCATATATATAAAATAAATTAAATCAAAACAACAACAACAACAAGTTGTCGTCAGTTATGCCAAAAGAGTTTGGGTGAAATTTCATTTCTCTTTTTTAAACATTAATAAAAAGTGAAAATCAAGTGACAATCAATTAAAATTCGAGACCAGCTCGACATCGTCACAGCAGCAAAAGGTAGCAACGGCGTCAGCTTAAACCCAAAACAAAATCGATTTTCAATTTTAAGCAGTGGGGTTTGTTCTAATTTTACTACCATTTCATTTTTCTCTGATGTTCGATATATATTTTTTCGTTTTTACCGTAAGTACTTACGGCGAGGCTTAACCCAAATTCACTTGTTGCATACGCTGAATAAGCAAAAACCTAACAAAAATAACAGCAGAGAAGAAAATTGTTTAGCATTGTCGCACATTGTCTGTCCGAGTGTCTGTCTGTCTTGTTGCCTTTCTATGGCTGCGTTAATACACGCTGACTGTGTCACAGGGCCATATAGTAGCGACCCGTCCGTCATATGGGGCGTATGCGCAATGCAATGCACTCAGGTTACAAATGGTAATATTTAACACAAAATATCAAATGATGAATATGGGTATCTTATGTTGGCATGTGTGCATATTTTTGTGTGCTATATGGTGAAAGATTGTACATTTATCATATACAGCTAGCTATGGTTATGTTTTCTTTCATCTTTTTTAGCTATTGATTTTGTATAAATACATTTTTTGAGTCTATATTAATTTGGGACCAATGCTTGTAACGCATGGAAGGAGCCGGAATACCCGTAGCGTATAGCTTGAAGTCCATAGGCAGCGATAGTTGAGCCTCTAGGTATATTTATATCCCTTTATTTCTGTTTTAAGCGATTACTCTAGAACAAAGGTTCGCAGCGCCAAAATACCTACAAGGTGGTAACTAGCAGCTCCAATTCCAAGCAAGATTACTCTTAAAGAGTATTCAATTATTGTCTTGCCCGCTAGTTAGCTTTTCTTGTTGATTTTCTGCTAGCTTTAAAGCTGTCATTATATCGCACAGATTCGATTGCTTAGGCGTTTTAACAGCATCAAAATTGTTTAAAATCACAGCGCAGTGTTTGATGTTGTTGTTTCTGTTGCTGTTCTTGCTATCTTGCTCTTCATAAATGGTCGTAACTACGTATCAGGCTATTTGTATTTGGACTGTCCATAAACGCATTATGCTGTTTTTGTAAATACGTACTTTTATTTTGAAAACAATATTTGCTTTTGTAGTTTTATTAATTGAGTGCGAAATCAAACTTGAGAGTTTGTATGAGTGTGTGTGCGATGAACAACTGTAAAAAAGCCAACACACAAACAAACATTTGACAAGTGCGTGGGCTGATTCATCCAAGGGTAAAACTACCTAATAACCATATGTGTGTGTGTATGTATGTTTGTATATTTCAACGAAACTAAACGACCTTGCTATAATTTAGTGCGCACTGCAGAAGATACAAATGTGCTGAAATAACAGCAAATAGTTTGTTTCCTGCTCTGAATAGCCCTTACGCACTACACTAATGTATCTATACATAGAGATACTTTTGCACGAGCGTTGAGCAAATGACCGATTAGAAATCGCAAAAAGTTTCAAACGCATTTTGTTGTTGTTTTCAGTTGTTAAGAAAACATCAACATCAAAGCGGCATTACCAATTATTAAATTATTAATTGGTTAAAAGCTCTGAAATAATTTATAAAATAAACATAAGTAGTTGAATATTTGAGTCACCAGCTCTTCTGAATCATTGCCTTTAGCACTTAGACCTAAGTTGTTACACTTAAAAAATATTGCTTAACCGTTGTCTTTTCTTTACTCTTCTTGCAGGTAAACCAATTAAAGCCAATTCATAATAGAGTTTGAAGGCCGTGCAGCACTTCTCGCCCTCAACTCAAAATTCAATTGATGGATTTATGCAAAGTGAAGAAATATGGCAACAAGTGAATAAGTAACTCAATTTCTGTAATATTTTGCGCGTTTAGGAGATAAGTAGCAGCGGCAAAAAAGAGAGACGTCAGGCAACAGCTTTTCATATGTGCACCAACTTATAGTATCTATTGAAGCACCCAGACAGACAGGTATCGAGATAGCTGGAAAAACTGATAGATAGGCAGGCATTCCTGGCAAGTGTTTATAGTAACGCTTTCATGTATAGTACGCTGTATCTACACACAGTTATAATACCCTGTACCCATAGGATGAAGAGTATTTTAGATTTGGGCAATGTACGTAACAGGCAATGGGTACATAAGTTGTTTATACTAAAATACTCAGCATAGATTAAACCTGTATTTCCATAGCATAAAGAATAGGGTTTAAAGTTTAAACGAAAGATACGTTTACGCATATGATAGAGGATTGGGCAGTAGATGGTGATCTGAAACATGACATGCGACGTAATTAATGCAGCAACATATGATGAAGACATAGAAAGTTATAGTCAAATAATTGTAATTACAATTACAAAATTATATAAATGAAGTTTCATTCTATATATGCCTAACCGTTGAGCACCTCTTCTGCTCATGTCTAGCTCAAGTATCTAGGAAGTCACATACTAAATAGCATATTTCATATGGTCATCTTTTTAACCTTGTGTCCCTTTTGAGCGGGGAAGGGTTTTTTTTTGGATACACTGGAAAGATTTACGGACAGGCAGATAGCCTGGCAGCCGTTTTAACATAACCTCGCCTCATCATCACGAAGTTTGGTGTTAAGGCTCGTGTGCGCCTAATAATCAAAACAATATTGACCGTTGTTCACTCTTCCGCAATACATTTTCCTTGATGACACATATACGATATATTTATAAATCAATAAAAAAAGATTAGTTTTGAAATAGCGGAAGTTATGGGTTATGGTTATGGGTTTCCCCTTTTTTTCGACTGCATACAATCAAATTGAACTTAGTTTTCTTTGGGCAAAAAGGGTACAGGGTATTCCATTATCGGGCAACGCCTAGACTGTAACACATATGTGCTTGGTTACACACATCTGTCCGCGTGTGGCAGCCATAATGTCTGATGTATGACGATAATGCCATTTAGCCAGAAATTTGTTTTTCCGTTTTCTGGGCATAACCAAAAAAGCTTCCTAATCGGTTCGTTTGCAAATATTTTCATTTTGGGTCGCCCATTTGGCGTTTGGAATTGCAGTTGGCGTGTTCACAGCATCTTATAGCTATAGCTTTTGACGACTTTTTTGCGGCTACGTACAAATAGCTATAGATACATATATATCTGTCTATAATATTTTATAAACACGTATGTATATGTATATATAGCTGCAGGTCTTGCTTTATATGTAAGTTTTTTATTAAAATATTTGGCTGTGTTTGTCGCAGAAAATTTTCCTCGCGTTTCTGTTAAAAATGAAAATACAAAAACGCAATTTCGCATATTTGAAGTGTGAGCTCAGAAAACTGTCGCTTACAATTGAAAAATTACATAAAAATTATACAAAAATATAAGAAAATTGAAAAGTGAAGCATTGTGCAAAAAAGGAAAAAAAAATAAAATAAAAATTTAAGGCGTATATAAAGTAATCTCAACATTATGATGGCATCGCTTACGATGAATATGGTGTTTCTAAAGGATTTACGATCGCGTCTCAAAGGATATCTACACGTATGTACATAATATAAACAGCTGTTTGTTTTTGTTTTTTTTTTTTTACTTGTGTACGGAATTGAGGTGAACTTACTCACAAGAACTGCCTTAGGTCTTTTCCAGTCGAAACTCTCTGTGGAGTGTAATTAAGTCAAGGCATAGTCGATTTTAATTAAACGTGGGCTGGCCTTCATCACATCCATTGGCTGGCACATTTCTTCTTCTTCTTACTTGCCGCCTACACGATATTGTTTGGATGCAGTGCGTCAAAAGAAAGCACGCTATACACATACATAGTACTACATATAAGATACAATACATGCAAATAATATTTTGTGGCAAAAAATATGAAATTTATTACCGCCTAGCGCTCAGTTCAGTGAGTACCTTAATATATGCGTGTCAGTATAAGTGTGTGTACTATGTATGTACTTCTTTGTTCATCGCTGCATTTGGCAACAGGGCAACATCTACGCGCTGATGAAAGTTTCTCAGAGTCTGCTGCTGCTGCTGTATAGTTACAGCAATTTTTGTTGTTTAATCTTTTATTATACTGTTACCTTTACTTATTATGTGCATACACTTTGTTATTGGGTTCAAACTTGGAGATACACTTGGCGAAATTTATGTTTTGTTATTTATATACATAGTTTAAATCCAAGTTAGTAGTGTTGTTAAAGTTTTTTATAGATTTGTGCAAAACAGGCAGAGGGGCAGACTATAAGGTGTTTATATTAAAATGATCATCTTTCGATCGGCCGTCGATTTGATCATCGAGATTTTTGGCACTATAAGAGCTAGCGCTGTTTACAGCCGCATTCTTGGTGCCTTGCAACTTGACAGAGATATGCATCTGTGATATACAAATGATGCATACCGGATAAATAGATCACAAGTTATAGTCAAAACGAAATAATTTCATATAGCTTCGCTTATAGAGAGCCTTAAAACAGTCCTAAATCTAAATATGTCATATTCAAGCAAAGGCCTCCAAATTGGGTGTGAAAATATTTGGCATTATCATTTTTCAAAGCTTAAAAAAAAAGTTTGCATTTAGTCTGTCCGTGTGGAGAAGAAGCTCTTCTAGTCCAAAAGCAGAGCGATTTTATTTTCCTACGTCGCTATCTGCATGTTTACCCCGAAATAAAAATTGAGATCGTAGAAATCATCAAATTCGTATGAACCTTTAAGAATGCATACACGAAAATTTCTAATCCCTGACAGGAAATTTGATTTCAAACTTTGACTGATTTGACTGATTTCAAATCCGAAAACCGTAAAAATTCAAACTTCAAGTACAGATTTCGAAAGTGGCAATGTCAGCCAATCGCATATTACTCAAGAGCCTTTCTGCCAATTGAGATGAACAGTAATTTAAATTACTCTGACAGATCTTATCTCGATTGTGGATTACAAGACACTGAATTAAAAACAAACAAAAATTTTAATTTCCATTTAATACATTTTTTGGAATTTATGACCTTAAATAGCAATCGAATCCAGGTACACCAGAACTATCTGAAACAAATTAAATCAATAGTCAGTTACCTTGAATTCAGTTTATAGTTCAACTCAATCGCTAGAAAGTTTCCCGAGATATGTGAGATTAGTTGACTTTGCAACATTCGAAACCTCGAGTTTTTGAAACTTAAGATATTTTTATATTAAATAGCGATAATTCGAAAACGGTGCTGGGAAATCCAAAATGGTTTTCGGATTCGAAATCAGCGACCCAACATTTACCGGAAAGATATGTTTTAGACAAAGGCTTTTGTTTGTTTTTACTGCATAGTGTGCCGTAATAGAGCGTATGATCATACATCATAATCCTTTCCCAAAAGCATTGTGACTTAATAGTTCGTTTCAAATTGTTTTTAAGGAAACCAACTGAATTTGCGGAAATTTTTCTTCAAGTGTATGAATAATACAATGTTTATTAAAGTACGCGATGATTTAGTTGTGCAACGCTCTTTTGCAGGCAACTCTTTTTTCGAGTGCAATCTCTTTTTATTTATTAAAACCCTTTGTTCAGCGTGTTATTCAATCGCTTGCATAAAATTAAAGTGTTAAAAAGTTACTGTTAGTTGACGAAATGCCGTTATATAGTATAGTTTCTCATAAAGAAATAGCCTGTCTAATTAGTTGTAGGTGCAAATGTCGCTTGTCACATAAATTGTATTACACAGTTTACTGGGAAAGCAACTTATATGCAATTACTAAATCTGCTTGAATATCAAGGCACGTGCAACCATTGTTATCTAATTAAGCTGATGAACAATTAATATAACGGTTATATTCACTAATGAATGGTACGTCACACTTTCTTAGCAGCTAGCTACAAGGACACGAATCAGATAAAAGAGTTTACTAATAATAGAAATTTTGATTGCATTGCAGCTCGTTTGAAGTGCTGATTGCAATACAAATAACTCCAAAAATGAACAAAATATTCTATGTGAAAGATTGCAACCAATCATAAATCTGACTATAAGCAATCAATAATTTCGACCTTAATATAACAATACATAGTTTCCTGTTCATTTATCTAATACCATTGTTCTGATAACAGCTATACCAATAGATTGAGTATGTTTCTTTTATAGAGATATCATATAACATATCTTCGTATAAATTGTGAAGTGTAACACGAACTAACCATGCCAAAAATAGCTGTTTTAATGTTACATGTTGCATTTACATGTTATTCAAGATGTCTTTTTTTACCAATAAACTTTTGATATTTGAGGTCTCAAATATCTGCAAGACACATTATTTCCGCTGATGCTACAGATGTGCCTTAATGAATCCGCAAACTGACCGAGTTCTGTTTATTTTGAAGTTAGTGGGCATATTTTGCATTGTGACACCATGGATGCATCGACGCATTAGACACTATATCTTTGATCAAATTAGTACCAAACATTAGTTGATTTTCCATATTACTCTGTGGATAGAAGAACTCATGTACGATTAGTCGTGAAAAAGATTATCCAATTATTATCCAATTAAATATGTTAATCAATTTTTGAGAAATTCGATGACAGTCTTCAATTTTCTCTCTGTTTAATTTATTCATTCATAAACGTCATATTTAACCACTAACAATATTTGATTATGTGGGATTATTCAATAATTGACAACGGTTTTTGGCGTATTATCTTATGATTTTATGGGTGAAATTGTACTTAAATGACAAAATACGAAAAATCATACAAAATTCATGATATGTATTAGCAGTTTTTATATCGTTTACTAAACGGGAAAAGGGTTTATTAAGTTTCTGCAAAAATTGTTGTATGTAAGAGCTAAACAAACAATAAATATTATTTAATAAACACTAAATCCAGCATACGGTAAAATGGGAACGATATTATCTTCTTTTATGTCTCTTTTTATGAGTTCGATATATAAGCATTTTCCTACTGGGAAGGTCCAATTGACAAGTTTTCCTATTGGGAAGTTGTTTATTATGGGGCCAAAAATTACTTCTTTTTTTTTTGAGCCAATGTCGTTGAATTTTTAAATATAGATCAAAAACACTTTTATAAGTACATGTAGAAATTTTCACATCAATATATAGCGGCGTGCGGCAATAATTAAGATAAATTTATTGCGTGGGAAGGGGGGCTTTTATTGGAAATACGTGAATACATTTTTAATGATTTGGCCCATACGAATCAGCATATTTTTGACTATAACTTTTGATGTAGTTATCCGATATCGATCATTTTCTCTGAACTCTGTTCGAAGCGGCTGCAAACCGCGAAAATCTGTCACGGAGGAAGGGGGCAGATATCGACGTGATTCGACCAACTTTATCTTTTCTGTGTAAATGTGCATCTTTTGGTTAATTTTTGTGCCTCTACCTTTTATAATGTCTTCGACTCGACTATTGCTCCTGACCATTTTTGCTCATGGAACATATGGTCTGCCACGCCTCCTTTTACCTCTTACATACATTGCACAAACATATAATACCCTTTTACATTTTGTGTACAGGGTATAGAGAGTGTTCACAAAGTCTGCTATCTGACCAATGCGCCTCGGATTCCAAAAGTGCCTAGCCGACGAAACAACTTATTTTAACAATCTACTTCCTAATTTTTTACGTGATTCTGACTCATTTACGTAAAATTCCAACGCTTTTTGATTAAATGAGCTAAAATTTTACAAAAATAAGCAATCTCCAGAAAGATTAAAAAGTGTTACTGGACAAAATGAGCCCTTCTCAGCAAGCTATTTTCAATACAATGGATTTTTCGATTCCTGTGCATGCCGAATTCTAAGCTCGGGTTTGCTTCTCTATCCATAGGACGAAAAAAGGATTAATAAAACAGGCAATCATTGCTTTGTTGCACGAGAGGTGTGCATAAAATCGACCTCTGGAGATCTTAATTTACTGCATTTCCTTCTGGCTTTGCAAACTCTGAAATACTTAATCCCCTATAGCAAACTATGTACTTTGGCAATTCATGTGATAAGATCTTCAGCGAGGAAATAGTTTAATATTGAAATAGTTGCACAAAACATTCTGACATATAGCTAGAAAGTGCATTATCATAAGTGTTATCTTGCAGATAACATAAAAACTATGCATTCTTTGCACACTTGAAGAGACTTTATTACACCAATAAGCGTTAACTTTCACGCGGCGCGCTACTTATCATTTGAGCCATTAATAAACAGCAATTGTGAGTTGTCAAGAATGAGGAAACATTTGTACAACTTTTCTTAATAACTTGAGATCTAACGAATAAGACACTATCGCGATGAATATGTTACTAATTACCATGAACTTGTCACAATTTTCAAAAGAATACAGAAAATACTCTAGGTAAGATACACAAAAGGGAAAAAACAAAAGGTCGCGTTATTTATTGCTATGGTATGAAGTAATGTGGAAACAAGCTTAATTTTCTAAAGCAAAACAATAACCGTAACTAAACAAGACTCCAAAGAACTAACAGATTTTGGTGTTCCACATGTTCAAACAAAGTTCAGTCAATACACAGAGCTTGCCAACAATGAATCAGCATGGAAATGGATCATCATTTAGTCAATACGCGCAATAAGAATTTTACTGTATTCATGTGTGAATTTCCATATCAGAAATAATGTTTCCATTTTTTTTTATATCTACTACTTTTATCATATACAAATTAATTATTTATTATCTCTTACTTGATATTTTATTGCAGGGCGAATACATAAAGCACCCCGTTCTATACGAACTCAGTCATAAATACGGCTTCACAGAGAACCTGCCTGATAGCTGTATGTCCATACGTCTCGAGGAGATCAAAGAGGCTATTCGTCGTGAAATACGCAAAGAGCTTAAAATCAAGGAGGGCGCAGAAAAGCTTCGTGAAGTTGCCAAGGATCGAAGATCGCTTAGCGATGTGGCCGTTTTGGTCAAAAAAAGCAATAGCAAATTGGCAGAGCTCAAATCAGAGCTGCAGGAGCTAGAGAGCCAAATACTGCTAACATCGGCGAACACGGCAGTCAACAGTAATGGCCGAGGTAAGATTTCGGAACTCTTATATTTTGAAAATTAAGGAACTGAAAAATATGCCAGCGATACATATTAGGGTATTAAGAATGACAATCAGGCGATTCGATCAAAAGTTCATTTAATAAAAAGTAAAATGTTTACGAGTATTTGATATAAAGACATTCGTTAGATCCAAAACTAGTCACATGTATGCACGCTCTTGGGAATGGTCGCTTTTCAGCAAGGCGACTCAATGAAACGATCAAGGATTCCACTCTACTATGGGCGAGAAACAGACTGCGTTGTCAAGTGTTTCATTTTTTATGGCGGCAGCTGCTGGTGCATGCAGCGGTATTATTATGTAGCTTAAGGAATTCTCTGTTACGTGCATTCTAAATTTTGAAAATACATTTTGACTCCTTCAAAAGTTATGAACATTGCCGATAAGAAGTCAGATTGCCCCACTGTGCGACGTAGATGAAAATGATTCATAGAATGACGATGTAATGTAAAACTCATAATAAAAAATAAGTATGTATGAATATATCGGTTTCAGTTCGGTTATACAGTTTCCAAATTCAACGGTGGTTACGCTACGAAATTTGGTGCGAAAACAGATAAAAGTTGTGTCTTCTAAGAATCTCAATGAAGAAGAGATAGCGCTGCAGTCGGATGTTACTCTAAATCACATGGAACAGAAACCGAATAGTTTTGCTTTGCATTTTTTGTTCATTGCAAATAATAAATATTTATTTCAATGTATTTGCTATAGTTTTTGAATGGTTCTAATACATATCTAAGACATTACAAGCAATAAAAAGCGTGGCTGTCTAAAGCTTTTGTTTTTATGATTGCAGTCTAAAGGGCTTGCTGTGTTTTGACGCGTTACTCACCTAATAGGCCCTAATAGCCCATAAAGAGTAGGAAAACAAACGGAAAGCAGCAAAGGTGGATATGAAGGTGTTTGTTTTATTAACTGGAACTCATTTTGACAGTGTAGAACCAGGAAGTGGGTAAACCTCTAGTCCCTGAACTATTAGGTTTAGTCACGCGATTCACATGTTTTTATTGTTTTTGCACCTTCTACACGCTAGCTTGAAATTACGTACCCCCTTCCGATTCTTTTGGTTTACAATGGCTAATCAGCTACAAACTATTTGTCAATGGAAAGTGTTGACAATGGCATGAAATATGAGATTGTCTTACCTAAAACAATTTATGAGTGACTTGCTTTTAGACCAGAATGTTTTCACTTTGCTAGACACAATAAAAATCGTATTAAATGAATAGGTCAGCTGTTAGTTTATTGGCAAATCATTTGGCTTTACAGTGGCATTCTCCAAGATTCATGTGCTAATTCGAAGAATTAATATTGTTATGCTAATCAAACAGTCAGAGAGAGAGAGAGATAGGGAGGCAAAATATTTGAGCAATAAATCTAATACAAGTCTATGAAATAATTTTAAAATGTTGAGAAATTTACTCATAAAAAGTCCAAACATAGACATATCAAAAATACGCAGTCGCGAATGATGCAAATACAGTCAGGCATACATATTCTTTACAACTCTCACTGGGGTTTTTCTGGTCCCCAAAACATTGATGAGAAGCTACCATTGTAAGGTGAAGACATCGAAGTAATTGGCAACTCCTTCGGGAGACTTATGGAAAGTATAACAATTGTTTCAAAATTGAATGTGTTAATGCCTACTAATAGCTTAAGAAAGGCGTTATACTGGCTTGGCTATTCACCTTGCAGAAGAGACACTGACAGAGTCAACAATGACCAAATACTTTGGCAGTTGGTTGGACAGTAAACTCCCTTTCAAACGATAAATAAAAAGCAACGCAGTGAGAGCAAAAATCAGGAGCTAAATTTCACTTAAAACCTAAATTAAACGCTTGATCTATAGGTTGATGATTGCTTCAGATGTTGCAGAACAAATTACTGAAGATCATCTCTGGTTGTCAGTAGTTCGTGCGAAAGGCTATACAGAACGTTTCGCACTACAAAGTATAGCCAGTATGCTAGCCAGTAATCATGTCCTCGACACCCCCATTTAAGATTGAGAATATCCCATTTTGCTAAAAACTAGAGCATTAATATACATTTGATTCTTTTGAAAAAGCTTTGAATTTTAAGCCAAAATGTTATCCGGTTCAATGTTAAAAAACCTTTATTCGGGTTCAAAATGAGAATGCTTTGCACAAAGTATACTTAAGGCTATGATTTTAGATGAGAGCTGCGAACACCTTTGCACTTTCGCATGTAAAAATTTTCACCTTTTTATGAGGCATCTTCACTATGGATGGATAAATCTAAAAGTTAGTTAAATAAGAAAATTAAAGTGTTACCATGAAATTGTATTGGTGTGTGTGAAAAGTGTTCAAAAATATAAAAAAGTCATAAACCTTGAATAATGAATTAGGAGAACTGGGACGCCTAGCGACTTCTATATATATATTTTTTTTTTTTATGTGGGACCGACCCATTCCAATGTCACAAAGATGGGCGGGAAGATAGTGTATACGGTGGGGCATGCATAACACAGGAAGTATAGAAAGATATGGTCACATCTATGCATCTAATCAAACTGATCAAAGGTACATACCAGGGTTTCAAACCGTAATCGTCACCAAACAAACCACCAAATCGTCACAAACGATTGCATTTGAAACCGTAACCGAAATACATTTTTTTAGAAAAGCGGTTAACCGTTATAAATCTTCCGAATTAATCGATTTTAAACCGATATATTTATACCGGTACGGTTTCGGTTTTTTTCTTTGCAAGCTTACATATTTTTTAATGTTGTGCTTTACATTCCATCATTCTGTGATTAACAGAACATTATTATCTACGTCGCACAGTGGGGCCATCTGAATTCTTATCGACAACATTCATAACTCTCGAAAGAGTGAAGATATTTTCAAAATTTAAAATGCATCTAACATGGAATTTCTTAAGCTTCTGCGATACACTACGACTGCTGTGTGTATAGACCGCATAAAATTTACGCTGATGGTTCTACTCGTGCCATAAAAAGCGAAACACTAGACAACATAATCTGTTCCCACTTTTTTTTTTGTAGCTTTCTTTTGGCAATATTTTTGTCAAAGAGCATGAAGGTAATAGAGTGGAATCCTTGGCCGTTTCATTGAGTCGACTTAATGAAAAGCTACCACTCCCAAGACAGTGCATACATATGCCTAGTTTTTATTTTATTGAAAAAAGAAAACCGAAATAAAACTGTTTACTGGATTAAGAGAAGAAATAAGTTTCGGTTTGAGTCCCTGGTACATACTATGTCCATTATATGTGGTTTGCCGTACCTCCCTCTGGGTAAATTTGCACTATATTAGTATACCCTTTGGAAACAGGATATCTATCTAAACACTCCTAGACAGCATAGCTTTTTAAATATTACTAGGATCTACTTATTAAAGTAATTTAAGTTTGTCCCGCAAGCAGATTGTAGGCCTAATTCAAAGCATTTACGCGCCATAATTAGTTCAATCGAGTGCAATCTGTGTAAATTGGCAATCAATCTATGTTAGTTGGAAGAACATATGCTTTTTCTTTCATTGAAATATGAATGAGTATAGATTTAATATAAGCTTCAAGAATATCTACCTCCTAGAGCAAAGGAGCTGCCATTTGGAAGAATTGAGATTTAATGGATCAAAGCCTTTTTCTTATAACTGAATTAAAAGGTAAAAGCACGCAAGAGTATAATTGAGTTATTTATACAGAAATTCAATGAAATTCAAAAAATGGGAAAATGTCATAGGTTAAAGCAAAGCGATTCACTCTTGCGTGTTTATCCTTTTCAGTTAGTTTCAAGTGCTCGTTGAACCTTTTCAAAAACGTCAAGTACTTTTATTGCACAAAAAGAATCGAAAAAACACATAGTAGTTGTATTAATCTCCATCCTGTAATGACCTCTGAATTTTATTGTTTTTTATATTAACTGCAACACACAGTTGACAGCTAAAATGTTGCCATAACTCTTGGCCAAATATTCTACAAGAACTAAAAATCAATTCGGTTAGCAACAATCTTACAATTCAAGCAGCCTGATACAAATTTGGTAAAATATATTGTTTTTTTTTTTTACAGAGTCGGTGGCATCGAGTGCTGCATCAAGTGGCGGCTGCAATGTTGCACAACCAACTGGAGCAGCCGGATTGTGTGGCAACAAATCGTCCGATGGCATGCCCACATCCGCTAACGACAAAGTTTTGGCCTCGCTCGAGAAGCAGCTGCAAATTGAGATGAAGGTCAAAACGGGTGCCGAGAATATGATTCAGTCGCTGGGCATTGGCTGCGACAAGAAGCTCTTGGCGGAGGCGCATCAAATGCTTGCCGACTCAAAGGCCAAGATAGAATTTCTTCGTTTACGCATTATCAAAGTCAAACAGAACCGCGAACAGGCGGATAGGCAAAGAGCGGCGCGACAAATAACAGATGAGAATGGCATCACACAGCCGCAGAGTTTGGAGACCTCACTGGAGGAGCGTATTGAAGAGTTGCGTCATCGTTTACGTATTGAAGCCGCCGTGGTGGATGGGGCAAAGAATGTCATACGCACGCTGCAGACGAATCGTGCGCCCGATAAGAAGGCACTACAGGAGGTGAGTGATTGAACTTTCAAAAGTATGGGGCAAATAGCTGTTAGTTTGATAAGCAAAGTTCTTCAACTTTGATTAATTATAACGCGTGCATAGACCTAAACGTTAGTCTATCCAATAGTCTCAGTTTTGCGTGCAACCAAAGTCGTTGGTCAGCACTCAAAAATGAGAGCTTCTATATGTGTTTGCTCGTATATTTCGAGCGCGCAGGTGTTGCTATATGGCACATTATTGTATAGCCAGCGTGCCACACGTCGTATGATTCACATAGACGACTATTCTACAAAGAAGACACGCGCGCATACGTTTAGCCTTAAAGCGCAAATTGAAAACGAGGCTAATTATGCCCCTGTCAAATGCATATACTTTTATTTTTTAATTTTAGTTTTTCTTTTTCTTGCTTACTCTCGGCTCATTTATTCAATGGATAATGCCTTTTGCCAACAGATTTACTTGTACCATGCACACGCTCATCTTATACGATATAGTATCAAGTATATACTATATATATGCCGGCCGCACTGGGTCGATCTATAAATACATCTATAATTTCACAGTGCTCTGGCAAGAATGTCGGCTCGCCCTATACGAGGCCCGACCAGCCAACCCTAAAGATAACAGTCACAAGCAAACATCTACTTCTACATATGTAGATACTTTTATATATTCGTACATATATTCTTTGTTATTGGTTGTGTTTGTGGTTCCTGTTCGGAAGAGAGGTCGCTGACAATTTATCTTGACTGTCAGTGTGGATTGTCTCTTATAGTATTATTTCATTTTCGTCATATTGTTTTAGCTGTTGTTTTACTTCCGCCAGCAAACTGACCTATATAGAAATGAATTCAATTGATTATTAATTATTTAAACAACTGTTTAGAGCTCTTACGAACTTTATTACTACTGAGGATAGTAACTGTATAAGTACTCTCATTTTACTGATTGATTTATCCGTATTAGTGTTAAGAGATCTCACGATATGCTCGTCAGATTTATCAATCACTGGACCCTTTGTAATGATTCTGTTTAGAATTTGTATCTGAGCTTGATGATGTATATTGTATTGATTATTCAATTTCGGAAGTATATCTTAGGGGCCGTCCGTATATTTCATCGTTTCGACTTGTCATCAGAAGTAAACAGCAGGTCTCCGAACCTTTCCCGCCACTATGATGACGTAACCATAAAAATGTTCTAAATGTATATGAATTTTTCAAATCCTTTTGTAAACTGGATAACACAGAATTATTCTACAGTTCTGCTACATATTTCGGTGTTGGTTTTAGTTTGGAGGTTGCTGGCACACCAAGGCCTTAAATCGCACCGTTGTGATACATTAGGAGCTATAAAGCCTTTCTCGTTTGAAGAAAACATGGTCAGGGTCTATCCAAATACAGAAATAAAATCTGCAATCCGTTTGGGACTTATTGCGGCAGCTACGAGATGTTTGAGCATTGTCCTACAGGAAGGTAGACATGGACAGCGGAGATGGTTCAGCGTTTCTACAGTTTAGCCATTTAAAGCTTTTTGCATTTGCACTCTCTCAATGAGATATAAAGCAGTATTGCCATATCTATAAGCAGTGAAGTATTTAAGAGAGGTGTTCAAAGGATCAATCGCCCCTCAATTGGATAACAAAAATTTTGAAAAAAAAAAATTAAAAAAAATAACTTGGTACATGATAAAAAGCTATCTTCGCCACTAATGGGAAGTGATCCCCTAATATCTAGGGGAAAACTCTACCTAGAGCACGCGTGATCCATCAGACTAAAAGTTAAACTCTTTTGAAAAGGCACCGCCTCAAAAGCGGTTTCCAGCATAAAGCCAAGAGAGGAGTCGACTTCCTTGCACCTTTATCGCCGAAATCCTCAATATTATGTACGCCTTAATCTTCATCTTTTTCTTGAAAATATGATAAAATGACGACGTCATAACTACCTCTAACCCCCCTCCATCCTTGTAATCAAAACATAATCATTTAGGTTACCCCCTCTCCCCTATCAATGATGGTGCACTATATCGACGGCACCTTATCGTTCTGAAAATAGTTGATTATTTTTATTATTAATAACGCTAAGTATGTTCAAAGGTGACGCTTTAACCTAAGAGGATTTACGATCTCTCTCTCTCTCTCAGACCTTTAGCTTGTTTAGTCAATAGCTGTTTTTGATCATATCCATTGCTCTAAGCAGGCATCAAAAAAGGTGATCAGTGAGGGATAAAAATCTACTTCAATGCCTTCAGCTAGCACTTCGGTCGTACCTTTGCTTTTTGGAGCACAGGCTTGCTTTAGATCCTTCATCACGGACCAAGTGGTCACCGACCTTTCTGTTGGCCATTAACTTTCGCCTTGTCAATAAATGAATTGCTCGCAGCTGCAAAAGTCGCAAAAGAATATGGATGTCACCGTAACATAGCGTACTCTTTCCATAGGGTAAACAGTGGCAGCAAGTCGGTTGTTTTCTCCCTAGTCACTTTGCGCCACGGCAGTGGAATAACACTAAACTACAACCTGGGAGAAGCATAAAGATTTGATTAATAGTACCTTCATAAAAACATCGAATAAAACCGAGATACGTCTACATTATGACTTAGATAGCATGCAATTGTGGTGTAACGTTAATCAGCTTTTTATTAACAAATGTAAGATTGCAAAATTTTATCGTAATGATTTTTTCTCCTTGAAAGCATTTTGAATGCTTTTGAACTTGGCTTTTTGGTGTATCATAGGCTTAAATTTTATAAACATATGGCAATATTGTTGCTAGACACAAAGATCGTAGAATCTTCTTCTCGACTAATGGTTTTTTCTTGATTCTGCATCTGTGTCTACATCATTGACGTTCGTGCATATCCTTAAAAAACACACCAAATGTGACCGTAATGCTGATTTTGCTTTTGTTTTATTTATTTTTTTTTACTTAATTTTCATTTTATGTTGGAATTCTCGGGTCCGACACTCCACTCCTTGTTGTGAATTGTGAATTAACATTAAAAAGTTCACCGAACGGGTTAGAGATGAATCTTCGAGAACCAGTGGTTAGTTTAAATGATCTATTCACAGTGATCATTATTATTAAATTTAGTGATGAGCATCCCTTATTGCTCTACTCCCTAGGAAAAAGTCATCTTACCATATTCACTGAGTAAATGCTCTTGTCAATGAGTCCAGTGATCTTACATAAGACGAGCGGAACATCTTTTTTAATTTCGCAATTAGGCAATGTTGATGTTATCAAGTTCTCTGATCACTACGTTTTCAAACAAATTATCACTGATGTAAAATAAGAAAAGCATCACTACTCTTTTTGCAACTAAATTAACAACAGAATCCTCGAGTATTACTAATAAGTCAAAGTGATGGTAATGTTTCCGTAATCCATTCGTAGCGATCAATTTTACTAAATTTTGTAAACAGTATTACTGATCGTTATGTTCCTAAGAAAATAATGATCCATCAATATTCAGCAATCAATATGCGAATGCTCTTATCGATATTATATAAGAGCAGCGCGACTTCTCTCTTAAGTTTCCGATTATACAATGGTAAACAGCTTATCAATTCGTACGGATCATGGGCACTACATTTTAGCTATTAAAATCACTGATCACTACTTAATATCTTATTGATTAAATGATCACTGATTAATGCAAATGTTTCTCTTTCCATCGTTTCTTTGTGACTCTGAAAATGGTCTTGTAAAAGTCCAAAATGCTATTTTTGATCATAACTCGAAATTGTGTAATACATTTAAATGAAACATTTTCGTTAAATTTCTAATCATTAAAATAAATCATAATTGAAACTGATCAGTGCTAACAAGACAACTTTATTGATAGGATCGTAAGGCCCCTTGCACATAGCTGTAGGTATGTATGTATGTATACTATAAAGTATACACATACATATTTGATATTTATAAAGTCATCTGTATGCATATGGTAAACACACTCTCTGCTCATAAACGAGTGAAAATTTGTACACAAAATTTCAAAGAGTGTGCAATGTCCAATGACTTATGCTCAATATGGCAGCCAAAGTATTCCGGCAAAATGCGGGAAAATGTTTTTCTCTACAGAATTTCCACGCATTTCTTTTTTGTTCGGATCAGTTTGAGTTCAGTCGCCGTTGGCTACGTGCGTGTTGTGTGTGCCTCTGTTGCTTTTGTTGCACAGTTGGCAAAATTTTTGTTGGTATTTCGGTTTTGTGCGTTTTGTTTAAACTGTATGAATAAAAAGTGGCTGCCACACACACACACACACACGTACAAAATGGTGTATGTTTGTTTAAAAAGCGCACAATGATTCCAGCCATAAACGCATTACTCATACGCAGTGTATGTTTAAGTGTTTTTCTAGGAAAAATATAGACACTAATTAATCCTGTAATTAAAGCATAAAATTGCATAATTGAAATTCTTGCTAGTTTTTCTTGTTTTTGCAATTTTTTTGTTTTAATTTTATTTTTTCTGTTTAATTTTGTATTTGGATTATGGGGTCATCTTTCTTTCAACTTGTATGAGTTGTGTATGCAAAACGTTTTACAAAATTTAAAAATAAAATCACATAAATTTAGAAACACAATTTACAAAACGAAACTAAAAGTGTTTAACTACACACTTGTGTGTGCGTGTGTGTGTTTTTTTTTTTAATGCTAATGTGCCAACAAAACTTGTTGAATGAAGCTAAAAATATATACATATCTTGCGGATACAATACAATAATAACTAACTAACTATGTATCTATACATCTGCAGATAAATATTTCAATTTAGTTTTCATTTCGCATGAGTGGCAAACTATTATATGAAATTCTTAAACGCTTTTTTGTGCCGTGCATAAAATGAAAATGTGGCATTCATTTGCTTTAAAAGATATTTTTAGCATAAGTTAGGAGAAGAAAAAAAAAACTTTAACCTACGCGTTCGCGTTGCTTGTGTGCGCGATCAAAGCACCTTGAGTTGAACTCAGTCAACCCGCAATATAAATTTATTCACAAATCTAATAGCAACGTGTTCTAAAACGCGGCCAATATGTGTTTAAACGAAAGTGCCAACAGTAAATAAAAAGCATGAGCACGACCACGCCCACGCCTACGCCCACTCCAACACCGGAGCACAGAGCCGTGCCGTTGCCGCATGAGCTAACAGCTGAATGGACTGTGCGTGCCCAGCTTACGTTTGCACGTGCCGGAGAGCCTGTGCAGCGTGAGTACAGCACGCAGGATCCGCTGCAACCAGTGCGTGTTGTCTACAAATGGTCGACGCCATATGATGAGACAGAAGATCCGCTCGAAGAGCTGTCCACAGCGTCCACATTTAAGCATACCGGCAGTGGAGCTGGCAGTCGCGTTTCCGAGCACAAGGTATGTCCATCCAAAAAGCGGTGCAAATGCAGTTTTAAACCAAACGGGTACTTACAGGGTGGTACAAGTTTTCGCTCCACAAATTCGTCAGCCACCAATGCGGACTATGGCGGTGTTGACTCGGCTTTTGGCAGTCCTCATACCTCGCAGCAGCAGCGCAACAGACATGCGCCCATTGTGCCACCCAAGTCAGCAGCCACTGCGCAAATTTGTGGCACGCGTTGTCGCAGCACTTGCAATATCATTGTCTCTGCCGTGGCAGACTTTCTGCCACAGCATGAGACCATGCCCCAAGAGGAGCAGTTTGAGCGAGAACCCTTTGTGTATCATACAAGTGTGCAGCCGGAGCAGGTAATATCAGTTTAAGCCTTTTGTGCAACTGTCAGCTAATCTCAGCCGTAATCCCAATAGAACTTTATGCCACTGAGCAAAGCTCTTGCCCTGCGGGATGCATTCTCACAGACCAGCGATACGGAGACAAAGTTCTACGAGGAGCGTCGCCGTCCGTATGAACAGCGGCGTGCCACAACCGAAGGACTTATGTCGTTTGCCAACAAGCGGCACGCGGAGGAGGCTAATACTTATGCGGTAAGTATCCACCCGCCCTGCTCGAGTCTGTACTATAACTTACTGTTTGTCTGTTACGCAGCCAACCTACTCGCCGACACCAACGACGCCCTCGTCCACTTTCAAGTCTGCATCGCTGCCTCGCATACCGCCGCTGCCGGGACAACAGCTGCCGCCGGGCTATATGGCGGCCAAGCCATCGTCGCTGGGTGATAATTTGCAGCAAAAGAAACCGCGCACTGTGCACATAGATGTCTACTGCACGGGTTCAGAGGACGATGAGGAGCAGGCCGATGGCGAGGCCTCCAGCTCTGATCTGGACGATAATGATAATGGCAGCAAGCGCTTTGACATGGAGTCCAACTCCACGCCACAAACTGTGCTAGACAATGAGCAAATGCTGCTGCGGCATCAGCGCATCGCAAGTGGCGCAATGCCACGTCGTTTGGCAAACACTGCACGTGGTGTACAACAGCAACTAAGTCACTCAAAATCGTCGGATCTTAATCTGGGTCATGCCATAACCAAGTCCAGCACGGCCGAAGAAGTTTCCGAATCCAAGCAGCTGCTCTTTCGTAAGCATATAGGTGATCAGCGTGCTGCCAAATTGGCCAATCTGCGCCAGAAATACATGAGACAGCCTAGCGATGATACTCTAAGCAGTACCTATCCAAATTCATCGCGTTCCACAGTACCACGTGATGCTACTTGCAGCAGCATTTCAAGCGCTGTGCCTTCCAATCATGCTGCAGATTTCGCTGACTCCTCTTGGAAGGAAACTGATGAACCTGAGGATACGGCCACCTACGGGCTAGCCAAGTCGGATAGCTTTGAGTATGAGAATTCGTTGGATCGGTTGCGCATAAGACAAATGGAGCGTCAGTGGTCGCGCCAACACTCAACGGAACAGTTTGCAACAATGCCAGCGCATCCACCACAGCTGCCGCATCTGCAAACCATATCGGAGGTGCAGTCACAGCGTAGCTCACCTTTCTCAGGCTCATTTCAGCGTAGCGATACTTTACCTTCTGAATCGGATGCATTCTCCGACAACAACAATATCTTTCACACCTATCCCGGACGTGCTGTGCATAGCGCCGCTATGTCACACTATCAGCGCCATTTGCAAGCGCAGACTCAGGCTCAGGCACAGTCCTCGTCGCCGCCTTACATGCCGCAGCCACCGCATTTTCCACGCAATAGACCGGGTTTTCTGCAGTTCTTTGGTCCACAAAATCAAGCACATGCCAGCGCTGCCGCAGTTCAAAATATCGCGGAGCCGCCTATGTCGGCACCTGCACAGCACACAGCAGCCGATCCTTTTCGCTTGTATCCCAGTTATCAACCGCATTTGCTGCGCTGGAAAAGCGAGGGTCGTGACAATCTCAATGCACCCACATCACCGTCTTCGGAACGCAGCTCACCACAACAAATTTCCACTGCTACCGTTGTGCCATCTACCATACGCTGTGGCAGCGAGGCGCCGCCCACCACCACATCGGCGTCCACATTCAACAATCCCTCGCCTATTGTAGCGCGCCGTTTCGAGATATCACGTGAAAGTCCCAGTGTGGCCAGTGAGGCGTCGACAACCATTTCGGGATACACGCAGGAGCATCTGGATAAAGCACGCCGCTTTGGCAAAGTAGTGGCTGCACGCAAGCCCGGTCACCATGTTGGACCCACAAAGAATCCGAACTGTCATTGCGAAAGCTGTCAACGATGGCTCGCAGAGCGTTTTCAAATACGCGGACGTGCCTTTTCGCTAGGCGAGCGTCCACTGCTACGCCGGCCCCAGATGTAGTAGCAAGCATTTAACACTTTATTTAAGTCAACTTAACAGCCCATTAACCCTTGTCAATCGAACAAAGTCCAACCATTATGTTTTCCGCTTCTTATGTATACTACTTGTACCTAGGTTTAAGGAATTAACAATGTTCCTCACACAGAAAAAGAAAATGTGCGCTGAAACCATTTAAATTTGTAATAAAGTAGTTTTTAAACCAATTCTTTATTTTGGGTGTATCTATTAGATATTATATTTTGAGTACTCTGACTTATTTTAAGCGTTTTTGTTTTTCGCAGGCTCATGGTCGCCTATCGGAGTCCTCACGCAAACTTGATCTCTTGCGTTACTCTTTGGCCTTGCGACGCCAAGAGCTGCCAGCAGATTCGCCAGCCGCTGAGCTGCTGAAAACAGAGTTGCAAATCGTACAGCAGTCCACCTCACCGGCTCCGGTCACTTACACCTCGTTACAGGCCAATCAAGGCGGCTCGCTCACGGGTAAGCCATACCAATCAGTATCCTCGCTGGGGCGCTGCGCCAGCGTTACCGGCAAGCTAGAGGTGCGTCTTATGGGCTGTCAAGATTTGCTTGAGGATGTGCCTGGACGTTCGCGTCGCGACAAGGACAACAGCTCTAGTCCAGGTGATTTGCGCAGCTTTGTGAAGGGTGTAACCTCGCGCAGCAGTTCCAAAAGTTATTCTGTCAAGGATGAGACCTCCATAGAGATAATGGCCGTGATTAAGTTGGACAACATAACTGTTGGTCAGACCTCTTGGAAACCTTGCTCGCAACAGGCCTGGGATCAGCGTTTTTCTATTGATCTAGATCGCTCGCGAGAGCTGGAGATTGGCGTCTACTGGCGTGACTGGCGCTCACTATGTGCCGTCAAAGTGCTGCGCCTGGAGGAGTTCATTGATGATGTGCGCCACGGTATGGCGCTGCAGCTAGAGCCGCAAGGTTTGCTATTTGCCGAAATTAAATTCCTCAACCCAATGATATCTCAGAAGCCCAAGCTGCGCCGTCAGCGCATGATCTTCAATCGACAACAGGCCAAAAATATACCACGCGCCAAACAAATGAACATCAATGTGGCCACCTGGGGACGTCTACTCAAGCGTAATGCACCCAACCATGTGCATATGAGTGTTTCAAATGCCACGGGCGCACAACAACAAGGACGCGACTCTGAGTCACCCATATCGCGCACACCCTCGTCAGATGCGCTAGTCGTATTACCAGAGCCATATTCGCCGGGTGAGCAAGCGCAAAACATGGAGTACGATCCCGATGCGGGTATACACGAACATGTAGAGACACCGGGTGAATATGCAGACCCGGAGCTGAGTGGGCTTAGTGGCTTGCGGCCGCTGTCTATGCATGGCGTCAGCGTACTGCCGCCTGAGTCGCCACCGGTGGCTTCTACTTCAGCGGCCGCTGCGGCAAACTTTAATAGCAATCGGCCAGTCTCACTTAGCTTACAAATACCCAACAAAGTGCCCATTATACCGACACATGGCGCTGGCAAAGCACCAACAACTGCACCACCACCGCCACCTATGCTTAAAGCCACGCCCTCACCGCCCGTCTTGGATCAAGAGGTAAGAGCATGCGCACTTTTTGTAGCCACTGTATATGCTTCTCTCTATCTACCATTTAGCTATAGCTTTTGCTTAAAGTGTACAGATATATTGTACTGTATAAAGTTGTATACATAACTGTAGCTATCTATTATATATATAGATATGGACTTGTATAGTTTTTAGACCCCAAAGCGCTTAGCTTATAAATCTGAACTGCATAGCGTGAATAACAATTACTCGTGGTAATATTACTCTCTGCATATAAAATTGAATGTCCGTAGATTCCTTTTTGATTAATAAACTTCGACCGTTGAAGAGTCTCTCTTTGTTGTAAATCATATTCAGATGACGCTGTAGCATATCGAGAAGGCAGCGTAGCGGTTACATTCTTCCGATCGAGCTAAAAATGCATATGCTCTAGTCCATTTGTTGTATCATCTTCTATACCGAAAAGTGGTCTTCCTATATTCACTTTCAACTATTCAGTTGATCTCAAAAATCTGATGAAACGTTTAGTCTCACATAAGAGAACAGCGATTGGTTGAAATGACTTTTCAAACTGTTTTGTGAAATCCACAAAACGAACTCAGAATCGAAGTTGTGAACAAGCATGAAAAGAAAAAAAGTTATATTTATACCAAGAATTAGGGAATCTCTGCAATAAGAGGCAGCTTCCAGCTTTCAAAAATTTTGAACAACAAATTATAGATGCTAGATTAAAGATCACATTTATATATACAGAGATAAGTAAATAGTCTCATACAGGCATTGTGTATTCTTATAAAATTACCAAATATTTGCATGAAAAATGCAATTACATACTTCTGTAATTGTGATGCTTATGAAATTGTGATGTAAAGCTTCAGTGATTGTGATGTAATTACCTAAGTAATTGTGATTCATTGGAATTAGAAAATGCAACTCTGGTCTAGGCTTTCCAGCGCGAAACCTTTATTATATGTCCATAGCAGCACTGAATGAAATTCTGCGACTATCATTCATATGATTGTATTTGGTGTTGGTTTGTATGTTGTTCATAGATACCTCAGGCTATTTGTACATATTTGCCTACTATTTATTTGTAAACATTAATTTATCTATCATTTTGACCACTTAAATGAAAACAATGTCAAACTCTGCACAGAACATCTTTATGTAGTTGGGCCGTCCCTGGATTGAAATTTGTTATGAAGCTTTAGCTTACACAACCTCCACTAATTTCCAATCATACAAACGATTTCTAATCTACTTACATTATCCGGAAAGCCTTAAAGTATGCTACACATAGGAGAAAATCATGCATGCTGAAAAAACTGAGTTATATACATATATTTGCTTTGTCTGCACGCATGAGGCACACTGGTGTTGGCCAGCATTTTCATTATAATCATCATCATAATCATAATCATCAACATGCAACATGCAACATTTCATGTGCTGCACTTCATCTCTATACCTCTAAAACTACACAAACCGACATCTTTCAAACGCATTCTGGGTGTGTTGGTTGTTTTTACTCGTTACTTCGTAACTGCGGCTTCAAGTTTTGTTATTTCGTTACGACATACAACTTTATCAACATTATCTGTGTCTCTTTCGTTGTCTCCTTTTCCATATATTTACTCTCTCCTACTTCTCCCACTGCGTGTGTATGTGTGTGTGTATGCATGTATTTGTGTACATCTGTCTCTGTGCAAAATCTGATGATTTTGTTAAACGCCGACAGTTACAGGAAGCATTGCAAGAATTTGATTTTCTTTCTGGTATGGACTCGCACCCTAATACGCTGCAGCGCATAGTGAAGCAACCAGTTTGGCCCATGGAGCAGCAGCAATTTGAAGAACTGCTTGAGGAGCAGCTTTCGCTTGTCCAGAGACAAAAGCAGGAGCAGCTTGAGCTGCTGCAAATGCAAGATAAGAAAAGGCAGGTGATTATCGGTCTATGTGAAGAGCAACAAAGAAAAGCCTTGCAAGAACGCAAAGAGGAGCAATTGCAAAAACAGCTTATGATTCAGCAATGCATTGCGGAGTCCTCAGAGCAAGCCCAGCAGCGCCATAGCCAGCAAATAATCAGTGCGCCCGCCGCCAACCTACCAGTCCAATTAGCTACTATCACTAATGCCACAAATAAACCACCACTAACCAATCTGTCACCCGCCAGTCGCAACACTTACAACAGCTCAAGTTCAAGTGAATGCCCCTTCTCTGAGGTGACCTTAACAATGCGCGACCAATTTCAGTTTCAGACAGAAAAGCATCCGCATGCACTTATGTCGTGCCGCGATGCCAACGTTGCTGTGCCGCCGTCCAACAACTCTGTGGAGCAACAGCTGCATCGCCCTGTGCTAACGCTGCCGCCGGTTCTGCTTGGCGGCCCCAGCGGCCATGATGAACAGCTGCTGCCGCCATCACCGGCGCCCAGCACCATGCCCCTGGTAGAGTATCCCGAAGATGACGATGATTATTTGTATAGCACAGAAAACAACAACATCAACAACAACTCGGCCAATCGTCTGACGACAACTCAGTCGCGGCACAGTTCCAGTGCAGGTGATCGATTCTGTGTGGAGGTTAGGAGGTTTTCATTTAATTTTTTTTGGTTTATTTTTATTTGTTTTATCCCCCGCTTTGGTTTGCCTGACAATGCAAAGATAATTAAGAAATTCGCTTGCTATGCCAGCATTAAGATTCGAGAGTTCAATTTGGAACTAATTAACTTTGTGTTGCAGCGAGACTTTTGAAAAAAGTCAAATGCTTCATTTTTATGTTATTTTTTGTGTGTTAAAATGGTTTCTGCTGCCGTTTTGGTCTGATTTTGTGTTTTGGTCTAATAATAAGTTAAAGAGGCGCATTGTCCTTTAAATTCTTAAGTATTATATAGTACCTTGTCATATTCACGCCACACGCTTATGTAAATTAGCAGCAGCACATCGTAAAAGTATCTTGTAAATGCATTTTTTGTACATAAACCATATAAAACTGTAGATTGGCATAGACAATAACCCCATTTTGTACGATAATTTATGCTAAAAGCAGCTGCTTCAAGTACATTCTCTTTGAGATACTTTTGTATATAAAGCGTAATTTAAATTTTATCTTTTAGTTAATTAACTACTAACCGTTTAGTATGTATTACAGTATGTACAAGTTTATGAGAACGTAACTAATAAGCTCTGAATAATAAGTATGCAAGTATTACTTGTGAATTTGAACTAGTATCTAGCCGAATAAGTGCATCGTCTTCTTTCACACTTGTTACATAAGAAACAAAATAATTTGTAAGTTTTTTATTTAAGCCTTCGTTGAAGGGCAAGTAGGAAAACTCTTGACAGTTTTGCGTGAAACGTAATGTACCTTTTATTGAAAAAGTCTAGTTTTTCTTCAAGTCTAAGCTTTTGGTTAAACTGTTTAACTGTTTTTAACCATTCCAAAATTTGAATTATTACAGAAGTTTTAGTAATTAGCAGTAAGAGCGTGAAAAACGACGCAAAACTCAGGCAGAGATAGGACCTAGAAAAAAGCGTGAAACCGATTCCGTTGGGCTGTCGTATAGTTTTCCAAACCGATGTTAAGATTTACTCTCAATGTGACTTAAATTTACAACAATATCTCTTTCTAAATCTGATAAGGTTTTTTCTATTTGATGTCATACTCAAAAGTTACACAATTTTTAACTTTCTTAATAAACCAAATGAGACGAAAATGTACCATAATTTTGGAGAAATAGAAAACAAGCTATAAATGAAAAACTGGAAAAATGTTCAGTACATATTGCAGGAGCATTTTAATAAAAAAAAAATGTAAAAAAATCCTTAGAAATCCTAATACTAGGTGTTCGGCACGAGTGACTCAGAGCCGTTACACATTGTCGTTACATGTTATCGTCACGCGTTATTGCTACGATAACAACTAAAAAATGTACTTGCCAAAATATTAAGTATACGCACAATTGCTTCATATCAAATCGCACACAAAACGCTCTGACAATTCACGTGCATATGGTCTGATTTCAGACACTATATACTCAGTATACTCATCTTCCATTCAACACCTACAATAATGTTTCGTTTTATGTTTGTGCCACACAGATACACACGCACACACTCACACACCCATATAAATCAATTGTTTAATGACGCCATTGCTCTGTTCCACGTTGCACAAAACGTTTTGTGTTTCCACTTGCTACCTTCTGGTACACAAAACACACCCGGTTAATATGGCTTTTCTTTTCATTTGGAGCACATACACATACATATGTTTATGGCACATGCATATATAGCTTAAAATATACATATATTGCTATATATGTGTTATTTCTATACTCTTGGCAGAATATATGGTACTTGCAGTCTTTCACATTTTTCATGTTTATATTTTTACCCATTTAGCGACAATTTTTAACCAAAAGACGCAATAGCTGTGCCAATATGTGGCACACTGCTTTGATGGCCTCTGGTCTTGACTTTGGCCTGTGGCGGCTTTCAGTTTGTTTTTCCACTTGTGGTGGCAACATTAAAAAAAGAACCTCTTATTGCTTTTCCGCAAATCAATAGTGAAAAATGTGAAACTGCGCGTCGTCGAGAATGATTTTGCCCACTTTTCATGTGCTCTCACAAGTTTTTCGGCAAATGTGTGCACTACAAGTGCAACAACAACGGCGGCAACAGCAGCAACATTCAATTAACAATCAGCACAATGTGTTGCTGTGTCCAGTTTTAGTTGCAGCAGCAGCTACAGATGCAACTGTTGCATCCATAACACCTGTACGTCTTTCTCATCTAAGTGTCTATGTGTGTGTTTGTGTGTATCTTGTGCTCATTTCCCACACTTTGTTACATAAAATCACCCAAATTCAATTACGTTGCAATCAAAGTACATAAAGTGTGCCATTTATGCATAACCATATGTATATTGCAGGCACAAATCAAACTTGTACATATTACAATTGAACCCGTTGAAAGCATCTTTGCCCAGGCAACTACAGAAACCACAACAACAGAAACAACCACAACAACAAGCATACTAGAGGAGCTTATTGCCACAAACTCAGACACAGCTTCGCAAATACTAATTGAAAATATTGTTATTGAAAGTGAACAAATTTCGCACAGTGTAGCAAGTGTGGATGTGGGTGATCAAAATGAAAATGGCGCGACAACGTCGCAGGTAAACAAGAAAGTACCATTTGATAAGAAAACAAAAAAAAACAAACTTGGTTACAACATTATTCAGAGCTTGAAAGTTGTACAGTCACTGCATCATATACACCTATTACGTACTAACAAGCATCATTTATTTAATAAGTCCCAGCTTATTTAGTGCCACAACTAACTTAAAACACTTGGTTGGCATCCTTGTCGTCCTACTGCCAACATGTGCCCGCTTTTCTTTTGCCCTCTCTTTGGAAACAGGTGATACCACAGCTGGGAAAACTTTACGTTGGTAGCAGCAACAATAATCAACAGCAATTGCCATATGTGCAGACCTCACCCATCATACAGGAACCACCCACACCCACCATCTATGGCAGCAATGCGGGCGCACCACAATTCCCACAACCCACACAGCGCATTCAGCAGGAGAAACAGCCCATCTATGCCAATCAGTACGAGCTCAATGTGGCAAAGGCCGCTGCGGCAGCATCGGTCTACACACCCGCCGCCACAGCAGCGTCAAGCTCCACGGCTGCTACGGCCGCTGCCGCTGCTGCTGCAGCACAACAACAGCGCCGCAATGTGGCACGTGGTCTCAAATACTGGGAGACACCCGGCGCTGAGGCGCGTCGTTCTGCTCAGCCCCCCAATGCGGGCATGCTATCACTTGATAACTTCCGTTTGCTGAGCGTGCTGGGTCGTGGACACTTTGGCAAGGTCATACTGTCGCAGCTGCGTAGCAATAATCAGTACTATGCCATCAAGGCGCTCAAAAAGGGTGACATCATATCCCGAGATGAGGTCGAGTCGTTGCTCAGCGAGAAACGCATCTTTGAGGTGGCCAACGCCATGCGCCATCCGTTCTTAGTCAATTTGTACTCGTGCTTCCAGACAGAGGTAAGTTCTTAATAAAAGGTTAAAGCCTTTTATTTATGAAAGTGAAACTGCTTCAGAACATGCTAAAATTCTGCATTACGCTGCGTTGCAAAGCGGGCGGCATGGGTACTTGTTTCTTCACTAGAAATCACATATTTTGTAATGTTTTTGCAGCAAATGTTTAAAAGCTGTAAGTCAGAATAAGAGAAGTTATCTGCAAATTTAAACGTGATGGTTTAGCAACTTTGACAGTTGTTGCTTTACACCAAAAGCCTTAGATTAGCTTAGATTTGTTTTGGGCGAGACGGCTTTTTGTAGAATGTTATCCCATAGCCAGCAGCCAGGCTAATATTAGATAGAGAATTTACCAGTATGAAAGGACAGTTGAAAGAAGCAAAAGAAGAAGAAAGCAGAATAGACTGATGGGACATCTTCGTCAACTACCTTAAGAAGTCGTGAAGACCGAGTAAAGGTACCTCACTCACTTGAAGAGTATCCCTTTCTAAAATGCGCTTTCGTGTCTCTGCAAAGACGGAACAGTGACACAGCATATATTTGAAAACTTTGTGCGACAATGGAAATCATATTGGCCAGGTGCTAGGCAAATGTATTATGACCCGTGAAAAAGCCAGCCAAGGATCGCAGATCTTTCCTCTTCTGACGAAGAAGATATTTGAATTTCCGTTTATGTTCTTTTAGTTAGAATCCGTAGTTCGTTTCCTTAAAATATCTCTGCTCCTATTAAAACATGGGGAGCAACTTTTCTTGCTTTATCAGAAGCTTCAGAGACATTTTTGGGTCCCTACTTTTGTAGTTAGTTGTTATATGTATGATTTCTTTATGTTTCTAGCAACATGTGTGCTTTGTCATGGAGTACGCTGCCGGTGGAGATCTTATGATGCACATTCATACGGATGTGTTTTTGGAACCACGCGCTGTATTCTATGCAGCTTGCGTGGTGCTTGGACTGCAATATTTGCACGAAAACAAAATCATTTATCGGGACTTGAAGCTCGATAATTTGCTGTTGGATACCGATGGTTATGTTAAGATTGCAGACTTTGGATTGTGCAAAGAAGGTATGGGCTTTGGCGATCGCACAGGCACATTCTGTGGCACTCCGGAGTTTTTGGCACCTGAAGTTCTAACCGAGACATCTTATACGCGTGCCGTTGACTGGTGGGGCTTGGGTGTGCTCATCTTTGAGATGTTGGTGGGCGAGGTAAGTGTTACGCTTAATGAATGGACTTAATTAGTTACTAAAGAAGTTAAATGATTTCAGTCGCCCTTCCCTGGTGATGATGAGGAGGAGGTGTTTGATTCAATTGTTAACGATGAAGTGCGCTATCCGCGTTTTCTGTCACTTGAAGCCATTGCCGTGATGCGCAGGGTAAATTCTTATCAGTGTATTGCTTTAAATTAACTTATTATTAATCAATCAATCTTTGCAGTTGCTACGCAAGAATCCTGAGCGTCGTTTGGGTTCGTCAGAGCGCGATGCGGAGGATGTTAAAAAGCAAGCATTTTTCCGTTCCATAGTTTGGGATGATTTGCTGCTGCGAAAGGTGAAGCCGCCGTTTGTGCCAACCATTGTAAGTGCTAATATGCTGGGTATATCGAAATGGCTTGCTTTAACGCCTGTACTTTTATTGCAGAGCCATCTTGAGGACGTATCCAACTTTGATGAGGAATTCACGTCTGAGCGGGCGCAATTGACACCACCGAAAGAACCTCGTCCCTTGTCTGATGAAGAGCAATTACTCTTTCAGGACTTTTCATATACAGCCGAATGGTGTTAAACTTGTATGCATATAGGAGATTGAATTTGCATGAAACTAGGCCTAGCCTATACACAGACCCGTTAACTGGGCGATCTTCAAAGATAATAACTTATATAAGTTATGCTTTTAAATGTGTAATTGACTGCAATAGCAGTCGCAATTGAATGAGAATTTAAAGTATATATACACTATATATGCATATATGTGTGGTATCGTACAATCGTACACACAAACACACACCGACCCGGATACCCAGATACAGTCAAGGGCTGACTAGCATCCAAGCTCATTAATAATTTCACTGCGAAATAAAATGCATTATAAGAAAGTATTTATATTTAAGTGTGTTAAAGTAAAACTTACAAAGTTATATATTAGCTGCAGATACAGATATTAAAGCATCACCCAAAAACAATATCTATATATTTCTACCTTGCACAAAAGCAATGGTATATTTAATATGCATTTGAAATCATCGTTTGACTTAACGGCTAGATCTGAGCACAGGTACATGTAAAACACATTGTGAGCAGCGTTTTAAGGAATGCATGGAAAAGAGTCTGATAACTCAGAAAAGCCTTATATGCAATGTTGTAGATTTTGGACAGATTTTGTAAAGAGTTTCTATTTTATAGACGATAGGTATACAAGGCTACTTTACAAGCAACCGAAAAAGTTAGGAGAGACATAAACATATTTCCAAAACCTATTTAATATTGTGAACATATTTTCATATTGACATATAGCAATATACATATGTATGTATGTAAGCGCGTTTACACATGTTAAAGTTTGGTATTCAATATCTATCGAGATACTACAAACATATTAAAAAAAAAAAACAAAGTCATGCAGTTTATATTCGTATTAAAAATAATAATTGGAAATGTGCAGTATGTATAAAAAGCATTAAAACTGCAAAAAATATAATCATTTTAAACTGTATATTTCCGCGTTTGTGAACTCTTTATTGGATCGCCTGAGCTGTAATATTTTAATTATTTTTACAATTATACATACAAAACATATAAATTTGTTATTTATTATTATACTTATTTTTTGGAAAACAAAAAAAATGTACTGCTTTGAGCATTTTTTAATAATTTTCTTTTTGGAAATGATTCGTTTTTTACTAAGTACGCCTCTTATATATTGTATAAATGAAGCAAGATAAATCCAATGTGTTTTTTAATGGCATGCAATCAGAATATTGTACATTTAAGCTTAATTCTGTATTTTATTTAATGCATATACTTTATTTAAGCCTAGGTATATAACTATTAAAATTAATTTAAGTCCCATTATGATAACGCGCTCGGAACCCAATCTGTAAACCAAGCAGAACTAATGTTATTTATGCAGTTACGATATGATTTAAATAAACTTATCTATCGCTTTTAAATAAATGACGTTTTCAATCAAATATCTATATATAAATACGCTTCAGTGTGGTTACCGATTTCTTCACAATATTTTCAGATGAATCCATACCATGCATATTCATAATACACTAGCCAACATAAAAAATGTTCTTGGCTCAACTATGCCCTTTCCGTTTGGTTTTTGATCCCTGAATCTGAATTCGGCAAACGATATTTTTTTCTTGCACGGCTTGTGAGCTATTCTTTCGCCTAGATAAAGGAAATTCGGCGATCTTTAAGATGGATTCGTTCAAAATTGATAAACTGTAAAGTTGTTAACTGTCTGATGTAGATTCCTAAAAAAAGAATATCAACGAATGTTTTCGTTTTCCTGTTTGAAAAGTAGTAGAAAGCTCGATTTCTCTCTAACTCTTCCAAAAACTTTTCTTGTTAAGATTAAGCAATCGTTCTTTTTGATTTGTGTCACATAACAGATAGTTTCACTGATGGAAAATAGAGCGCCATCAAAAAGTTCGAGAGGTTTTTTCTTAACTTGACTGTAGCTGATGTAAGCAAATCTTATATTTCTTTTCAGATTATACATAAAGAAACAGCTCTTTTATGTTTGCCGGTGGTTTCAGTGGTTTATTCGCTGATATTTAAAATTGGCAGTAGTTTCTTAAAATTTTCTTAAAGTTCAGTCCAGCTCCATTCTTTCGATGACAGCAAACCACAATTCGTTGGAGTAAAAGTATTGTCACCTTAATTCAATACGCTGACACGCTTTTATGCTAGTGTAAAAGTTTTTTTTATTTATTTATAACTGTGGTCATATGGAAGAGTAGCTTAAGTCGTCATAAGGAAATGTTGAGTTATTGCGTTCTGGAGCTTTTCAGATGTGAATTCAAGTCACCATTTCTTTTTTAAAAGTTGTACATTTCTGATTTCACAAACTTAAAAATGGAACGGTGATTTGTAATGACTTCTATAAGGCTCTAGAACGCAAAACCTCAACATATTCTTATGTCGACTTAAGCTACTTTTCCATATGACCACAGATAAAATTGTAACACATTTTTTTCCCTACAAACTTTAAACATCCGTTTTAAATGGTTTTCTTGACGATTAATTAAATTAAATTCTTATAAAAACTGAAATCAAAAAATTACTTGCTACCGTGATGGTAGAGATGCTTCATTCGTGGATGCGTCATCAACCATACAAATTAGGTAGAAACGTTGAATAATTTCTGTACAGAAAAAAAGACTCGGAACATATTTGTTGCCATATGTAAGAGTAGCTTAAGTCGACAGAATTCAATGCTGAGTTATTGCATTCAGGAGCTTTAAAGAAGTATTCACAAGCCATCAAGTTTATAGAAATGTTGGCTTGGAATGACTTCTATAACGCAATAATATCAATATTAGATATATCTATCTACCTAATTCCTTTTATCCTCCTTTTTATATCTTTTTTTATATTACAGCAGGGTTTTTGTTGTTGTATCTTTTATAAATAAATAAAATAAGTCAACATAAGTCGACTTAATCTACTCTTCCATATGACCACAGCTATATGACTTACAAATTGTCAGGATTTGGAATCACATTGAATAACTATCAATCAAATTCTATTTATTTGCTTTAACTTCTTCAAAACAATACTCTTGATTTTTCAAATTTGTTAGAAGGCTTAATATTAAACAGTAATGACAAAAGTTCGAAAATTTTAAAGCAAACAAATGATTTTCGTCTTTATTTTTCATAGTCTTTCACTAAATCCTTCCGTTATCTGATAGTATAAAATATTTCCCGTGTTATCAACAATGGCTAAAAGTACGTTGCTGTAAATACGATATATATTAGTTTACAAATACAATTTTTGCTGCACATAAAAATTTTACCTATTTTCCAGTTTTCTTTGCATAGTTTTCAGTAGCTCGAACTCAATATCTTTTGTATGCAATGTGGGTAAATATACCGTTTGCGGGCCTTCACTATTAACGGTTCTTAAAAACAATATTGGGATTTCGGCATCGAAACGGGGCTCCACCTTAATTAACGGTTCAACTGCAATTATTTGTTAAACTTGTTACAAAAAGTTTATGTAGTTAATTTATGTATGCTGCTATACTACCTTGTACTAAATCGTTATAAACTTGCAGAGTCAAGGCGCACATCAAGTTATCTTGGCATAATGTTTTAAGGTCCTCCAATTGTAGCTACAGAGAAAAATATTAATACAGTTTTACATTCACCGGCTTCCACTAAAACACTCACCATGGCTGCCAAACTGTACTCATATGTTTATCTTTTAAGCAAAGGCACTATGCGTTTAGTTAATTTCCATTGCTTAATGGAAAATAATTAGTTACTGCTTAACTTATTACCATCATTAGTAAATATTAATAAAATCAAATTAGTTATTGAATAGAATAACATAAACAAATGAAAAGAAGCACGCTGAAAGCAAACTATCGTCTATCGCACAAAAATAGAACTTGATAAGTCGCTGCAGATATCGAACTATCGGACTTGACTTTAACAAGTTGGCAAGTCTAGTGCCGGTAAGCAGCGCCTTGTGCGAAGTTGCCGCTTTTATTTTTTGCTAGTTTGTTATTTCGTTAAATCACTTGCAAAACATCAAAACCAACATGGAGGGTAAGTTAAGTGTATAGCTAGGGGCAGACTTAATTTAAGCATCTTTTCCTTATTTGTATTGTTGCCCTAGGTGTGGCTGAGGACATGTGGACGCCGTACAAACATTTGTATAGCATATTTCAGTTGGCTCTTACAAATCCGAGCGGCGTTACCTCCGATCTAGAACTATGCCTCAAAAAGTACAAACAAAACTTTACAAATTTTTTGCGTAATCCGGTGCGTATTCGCTAGGTAAAACCAACAACCAAGACATAACCCTAAACCCATTTTTGGGCTTTTCTTACAGCCCAAGAGCGAAAAAAGTCGCGCACATCTGCGCACTGCGCTAGCGGAAGGCATTACTTTGGCTGGCCAGACGCGTAAAGTGCAAATGAGCCATGAACTGGTTGATGAGGCCATCATACTGTCGGATATGTTTGACTTGGATGAGATCTTCGCATTGGAACTGCTTTACACTGCCGAAAAACAAAAAATGCATCATCCTGGCTTGCCGCGTGGCTTGGTTGCAGTACTGCTTTACTATGACGGCCGCAAGGCTATTAGTTGTGCTCTGCGTGATATGTTTCAAGCTGTTAGCGGCGTCTCCTGGGGCACTGAGCTTCCCAGAGAGGTAAATAATCTGTCGTTTGCTTGATTATATTCATTTAACAGTCCTATTTTACTTTAGATTACCTCTCTGATGTCTAATTATGCGCAAAATCTGGTAGACGACTCAAATATACTGGGCCGCCTGCTGGAACTGCTTCATGAAATGGATATAACCAAAGAGGTGAGTAGTCATATAAGTAAAAAAGGAACTCTGCATTTCATTTTCAAAAAATTTACAGACAGCTTTACTAACCAAAAATCGCGCATTTGGCTCAAAGAAGCATCAGAATCAGGTGCTTAGTCTATATGAAGAAATACGCGAAGCCATTGCCATGTCGTTATTTCATTGGTCCGCTCAACGTGGATTGCCGAAAACCATTGCCATATCGCTGCTACAAAGCTTGGCCAGCTACAACTGCACTGATGCCAGTGGCAATCTTGATGATGTCAATGTGATCATGCTCATGGCTTTACTTTACTCCTGTGACACTTCTGTGCTGCAAATTACTGACTGCAATAATCCACACACAGCACGTTTGCCCATACTCAGCGATCCGGATTTTGCCAAACAGTATATTGAAGCCTTGTATGCACAGACCAGCTGGCAAACTCCTCTTTATGCCATTATTAAGTATGCTTTGGGCTTAACTCTGGCCAGCCTGCGGCATGCGCCAACAGAATTGCAAGCCGCAGCAGGCGCATTTATCAATAGAGATGAGCAGTTAATTGATGAGGCGTTGGCTGCAAATGTTTTCAGCTTTATATATCGTCAGCTGCTCGTAAAGGATGTCATTTACAAGTGAGTTTTACAATTTAGAACTTTACCTAATATTTTAACGCGTATTCCAACAGAAACGAGTTCATCTATCGTCACATGCACATGCTGATCACAAACTTTATAGATTTTATGCATGCTAAAGTGTCGGAGCTGCGTGGACGTGCTGATGATGCTGCAAGTACGGTTATAAGCTTCCTTAATGAAGGAAGAGAGCCGCCAGCGAATCTGGATGCCAATTTTGAGCTGCTCATGCTGTGCGTAGCCAAACTCTATGGCGATCGCAGAGCAACTATGCATCTAGGCAACGAATTTTGGGGACTGGCGGGCAATGGCAATGAAAATTATGTCAATAATACTTCGCGTGCTGTCTCCCTTTTTAAGTTTATTAGTCTTACTACTGAACTTTTGCCTCAGAACTTGTTTAAGTCATATCTGACGATGATAACAGGTCTAACGCGCACTGAATATGCAGCGCGTTGTGTATTTAGCATGCTAAAGCAACCTCAATCCAATGTGGGCGCCTTTACTGCTACGTGGGATCACTTCTTTACAGCTTTGGCCAACTACTACAAGTAAGTGGACTAAGATTATTTATAGTAAAATCTGGTATTTTGCATAAAATATTTTATATTCTAAGTTCGGTTGTATCATATACCAACAAATACGTTCCGGATTTCTACAACATAAGATCTTATTTAACGTGTACTTATTTCCTGCTACTTAAATTTATTTCAGCAACATGCGCAATGACGTCAGCTTGAGTGTAAGCAACATGGGAGATAGCATCTATAACACTCGATCTGTACCACGCGTCATTACACAAGGCGAGACAGAGAATCTGATAGCCGTAATGGGCATTATTGGAGCTGTAGCTAAACATGATGAAATCTCACGTTTAATGATTTGTGATCATCCAAATTGGCAGCCACCACAGCTTTTGCTGGGTATGGTGGCCTGTGCCACGCCTCTTTTCCTCAAAGCAGAAATACTTTTTACGCTGGCTTCGCTAAGCAAATCTAAGGATACGGCTTCTAGCATTTGGCTGCAATTGGAGGATTCACAGATAATACCCACTATACCACGTACCTCTACATTTAATCAATGCAGTCTGGCCGAAGAGATTGAGCAGAATGAGACCCGTTTAGAGGTCTACAAACTGTCGCGTGGAGTCTTGCAGCTGCTGCACACACTGATGACCACGCATATGCCTAGCAGTCTGGGTGCTGGTCCACGTAAACCTGGCTATGATGCCTACTTAACGTTTGTAATGGAATCTATTTTGTTGAAATTCTATAATAGAGCTTATAAAGATCCCGCAGAGAAATGGCTGGTGGGCAGTAAATGCCTAAATATGCTTTACTTTTTGCTGGCCTCATATGAACCCAAGCAATCAGATTTTGCAGAAGCGCGCGAAGAACAGCCATATCCCGGCTATCACATAATGCTGCAACTGCAGGTTAAATCAGACATGTTGTGCCTATTGTTACGCATTATTGAAGATGCGCGAGACCGTTTGGATGATTATAATAAATTCCGCGGCAAGGAGCCTATGGAGGAATGCGTTTTGTATGCTCTGTTGCTGCTCGAAGTTGCTCTGTCAAAGCAGAATGCCTTCTTTGAGGCTCATTCAGCCGCCAATTGTCCTATTTTACTGTCTGGGCTCAATCGCATGCTGCTGGATCTTAATCCACGCAGCCGCAAGCCAGACTATGTACTTAATATAGTCAAGTTTGTCAATTATAACAGTTGGTTACCACGTCATGCACTGGCTGCCATTAAGATACTTACTGCTATCACTATGCTGCCAAACGTATCCGCCCAGATACTTAATACGTATGCTCGAAGCTGTAATGAGAAGCTAGAAATACGCCAGGGCTTTGTGGAGTGTCTAGAAATGGATATTCGCTCGGCGCATGAGAGCACAGAAACTGGCGACTGTGCTAACAAGTCTGATGAGGAGCTATATTATTTGGAGCAGCGTCAGCCAATGCGAATTGAATTGCAAATCAAGGAGGCAATAGTGGAACTATTTCAGCATAATCTTCATCAGCCCTTGCCCAATTTCGTCTACTATTTGCTAGGTATTGATGTGTTGCGTGATTTTATGGCCAATGAAAGGCAACAGCTGGGCATTGAGATGGCCTGCTCTGGTGTAAACTCGTTGGTGCTGCTGCTCGAGCGGCAACTGGAGGTAATATACTACATGCAAAACTTATAGCCCAAAACAAACTCATCAATTTATTCTTTCTAGCGTCAACGTGCCAGCGATGAATACTGCGAGCACACGGCACATATTGTGGAGCGCATCTATTATCTCTTTTATGGCCTGTGCGCCAATCAGCGCACGTCTAAGACCGTACTGCGTTACTTCCGCCTGACCTGCAATGACTTTTTACTGCGTCATTTGTCTGCCATGCCATTTAAGCATCAACAGGAAGATCATGTGTTGCATGCCATGAGTCATCTTATGAACTGTGTGGCCATCGAAATCAAACTGGTGGCCACAGATGGCCAGACCACACGCTATAATCTATTGTGCAACATTTTGCTGGGTACCAACGCTGACGCACAGCGTAATAATAGCAACCTGCCGCTGGAATGTAACAGTAGTCTATTGACACCTCAACCGCAGTCTCTTGGCTTCTATGGCATTGAAATGTTGCCTGGCTCGCTGATTAATCCGGCAATGATGCAAGAGTCTTCTCAGGGCTTACACGCAAATCGATTGCTAGATTGTTTGACAATCAATGAGCAGCCAATTAAGCAGCCCCGTCTAGAATTCTTTGATTTACAAATGATGGCACAGTTATTGAGCGAATGCACGTCGACATCATCAAGCACTGTTGGTACCGCATCGCTCATCAATGTACGTAAAATGCATGGTATACTCCACGATGAGCTGCGCATGGCCCAGAACTCTATTGCCACTGGTCAACGTAAGGCAATTGCCCAGGAGATTATAATATTGCTGCAGCACGCGGTCAAATTGAATCGCCAACGCACTCAGCGTCATGCGACGCTCAAATTTATGGACGCCTGGTGCCAACTAGTGCAGGTACTCTTTAGCTGCATGCCCGAGGCTGTTCTTCCTATTAACACACGGAAGCAGCACATCATAGATATTATTGAGAAAGTATTGATGAAGGTGCAGCCCACGCAGCCACTGATTGAGATAGCCATACAGGTGACAGAGACAGTCCTCTTGCTGATGGCCAATTTGCGCTATTGCTGCTATCAACTGGATGAACAAAGATCGGTGGACGACCAGAGCACTGTCCTATGCCCTAATGATAGTAACAGTGATGCAGCTAACATAAAGACCCAAATTGGTAGCATCAGCCATCTACGTTTTATTATCAAGCATTTGGTGGAATGGATTATGTTAAGTGAAGTCAAATCGCAAAAGTTGCGCATTAATTTATATAGTGCGTTTCTGAACTGTCTGCGAATTGTGATGCGTTCGCGCAGAGACGAACTTCAGGAACACAATGACAAGTGAGTAGCAAAACCATATATCCATACTAATATTATAAATTCAAAAGTAACTCTGTCTGTCTGTGTATCTGTGTGTCTGTTTGTTCCCCTTTCACGCCTAAGTCGCTGAACCAATTGTTTTACATTTTTGTATAGAGATAGATTGGAATAAAAAATACGTTCCTTATTTTTGGCAATATCTTAACCACTTCCCCCTCAAAAAAGCGTAAAACTACATAAAATGACACAAAATCTCAAAGCCTACTTTCATTTTTCCCAGAGGATGATCATGAAGAAGGAGAGGAATGTGATCAAGGTAAAGACAAAGTGAAAGTGAAGAGATGCAGAAGTGGAAATAGAATAATAATAGAAAAAGAAGAAGAGTAAAAGGAGGAGAAAGAGGAAGGGTAAGAGGACGAAGAAGGGAAGAAGGAAGGGAATCGGCAAGGGGAAAGTAAATATACTCTACCTCGAGAGGAGCAAGGGGGTTGGCGAGCGGAGCGAGCAGGGGGTAGAGCCCCCTAGTCTATATATATATATATGTATAGTATTCCCATACATGATTAAACTTGAAATAAGCACAACAATCTATAGAAATTATGCAAATGTCGATTCATTTACAGATTTGTATCACGACTGGATAGCTCGGCAATCTATAGGACCGATATCATAGATGAGGTAGTTCATAAGGACATATCAGTTGTTATTGGCGTTTTTGGTGAAAAATTGATTGATACAATTTGCCACGATGCCATTACGGGGCACGATGTATGCCGTATGGTTGCCTTGGCCTGCTTGGACCTTATCTCCGAACTGGATGCCGTTAGCTCGTTTAGTTCCTTCATTTCGGTGCGTGGCTATTTAAATCACATACTGGAGGATCTGACCAGCTCCAGCGAAGCCCTATGTGGCGTGCTGCAGCCCGTGCCGGAAGATCTACGTTTTCTTTATCTTTACGAATCGCGTATGGGCTTTCTAACACGTCTGGCGACCACCCATGTTGGTGCAAGCATATTACTGAAAGACCGCGCGTTGGGAGTTTTTTCCAATATGCGTGTTTATGATATGCAGCCCGATCTTAAGGCCAGCGAGCTAAAACGTAAAGATCCAACTGATTTTATACCCAGCATAGAGGAACGATTTCGATCCATTTTAATGCCAGCGCTGAGCATGTGTGATGCCATTGTGAATTCGCTAGGACCGCGCAACAATTCGGCGGCATTGCAGGTGATCAACTTTTTATTCTCGCACATTGATATGATCGAGTCTATATTACGAACGGCCACGCCATTTATGGAGTTGGGCTTGCTGCAGCAGCTGGCTGGAATAACCAATCTATTTGCACGCACCACTACACATGACGTGGCCACACTAGAGGATTGCCTGGATGTGGAACACGACTTGGATATGGTTAACCGTTTGACACGGTTGCAGCAACTAATGATAGTTGTTTTTACCCGTTTTACTGTGAATGAGACAACCATAAAGCATATATTACAGCAGGAGCATGTGAATAATGCTCAAACGGATGCTCAAAGAAATTTGTATGTTAAATACTTCCTTGATATTGCGGCAAATTTGTCGCTCTATTGCCGAAATTCCGTTACAAGTCATGCAAAAGACAGCACAACCTCCAAGTACTTGTTAACGACAATGATGAACGATATCAAGCCTCTGTAAGTAGTTACTGACTAAGTCAAAGTAACTTTAATTAAATTGCCCCTATCTTTGCAGGACTGGTAAAACGGACAGTAAAAAGCTTACAGTAATTATGCACGCCATTTTGAATCAACTAAAAGGTTCCATTGCCTATTATTTATCACAAAAGTCAATTGCGGATAATTTGCTACAGCAGCGCGCCCAGCTGCCAAATATAACATTCGGACCAAGTGGTAACTTTAACATAAATACATGTCAATGGTTCATTAGAACAATTTCTTTATTACAGGAAAACAAACCTATATTGAGCTAAGTCAGCGTTACAATGAAAAGCGCGGCGAACTAACACAGGCTGTTTATATAGCTGAGCAGAATTTGTATTTGCTATGGATACACTTGGATTTCTATTTCCGCAATGCTGTTATCTATGCGCAGGAGAACCGCAGTGTAATCAGCGAAAGTAACTTGGGTAGGTTGTGCATTAGTTTTGTACACAAGGTGCGTTCCAAGGCGCGTTGCCTTCTTTTCTTCATTGTGGCGCTTGGTTTCTGGATCATGTAGAAAATATCACGTTCATCAAACGTTCTAAATCAGTTTTAGCCGCCAGTATAATGTACTTTGAATATTCAGTTCTGATCAGTTTATGGTTATTTTTCGGTAGCCTAAATGTTGATTTTTTTATTACTTTGGAATGCACCTTCCTTAACTAGTTTTGTCTGTACTAAAATTACACTTGTTTGTCCCAAAATCTAATTATTTTTTAAAATTTTCTTCGCAGATCCTAATAATTTATCGGTGTTGAATGCTTCTCAAGATGAAATACAACAGTTGAAGCAAACGCTTATTTCCACATTTAACGAAACTTTTTGTACACAGCTAATTACTGCCAGCGAAACCGACTCCAACAAATGCAAGGGTTTTAATGCTTCTTTACTTCGCCGTATTAAAGCGCTGGTTCAGTTTGCGCCCAGCTGTTAAAGATCGATGTATTTTATTTACACTGGATTCGAAATGGTGTGATTCTGCATACTTAATGTATTCAAACTGCGATGTTAAAGAAAGAAAGAAGAGTACACAATAAAGCATGGCAAAGCATTGGAGTTATAAAAAGAAGAAGATATAGAAGATTTTTATTCAAGTAAAATGTTTATGAATAAGGATAACATTATTGTATCTCCAACCATACACTACATTTAAGTGGATTTAATGCTTATGGCTAAAACATATAGTTTTTAAAGGATAAAGTAGGTATATAACAGTTGGGCTGAAAAGTTCGTAGGCCGTGTAAAAATTTGACAGCGATCTGACAACTGGTTCGTGAGTTATAGCCATGAGAGTGAAGCTACTTTTGTTATTGTGAAAAAAATGGATAAAAAAGAATTTCGTGTGCTAATAAAGCATTGCTTTTTGGTGAAAAAAAACACCGTTCAGGCCAAAGCTTGGCTTGATAAACATTATTTGGACTCTTCTCCGGGTAAATTAACCGTTGAGAAGTGGTATGGAAAATTTAAACGTGGTGAAATGAGCACCGAAGACGATGCACGTAGTGGACGCCCAAAAGAAGCGGTAACCGACGAAAACATCACCAAAGTGCACCAAATGATTATCGGTGATCGCAAAATGAAGTTGATCGAGATAGCTGAGGTTATGAAGATATCAAAAGAACGTGTTGGACATATCGTGCATGAATATTTAGATATGCGGAAGCTGTGTGCAAAGTGGGTGCCGCGCGTGCTAACATTTGATCAAAAGCAACAAAGAATTTATGATTCCAAGGAGTGTTTAGCAATGATTAACCATAATAAAAAGGATTTTTATCGCCGATATGTCACCATGGATGAAACATGGATTCATCACTACACTCCAGAGTCGAATCGACAGTCGGCCGAGTGGACAACACGCGATGAACCGACACCAAAACGTGTAAAGACGCAAACATCAGCTGGCAAGGTTATGGCGTCTGTATTTTGGGATACGCACGGTATTATTTTCATCGATTATCTCCAAAAGGGACAAACCATCAACAGCGACTATTATATAGCGTTATTGGAGCGGTTGAAGGGAGAAATTGCCAAAAAAAAGGCCTCAAATGAACCGTAAAAAAGTCATCTTTCACCAAGACAATGCTCCATGTCACAAATCGATCAAAACAATGGCAAAACTACACGAATTAGGGTTTGAACTCTTACCGCATCCAGCTTATTCGCCAGATTTGGCACCATCTGACTTTTTCCTATTCTCTGAACTCAAAAGAATGCTCGCCGGGAAGAAATTTAAGACCAACGAAGAAGTAATTGCCGAAACTGAAGCATTTTTCGAGGGTAAAGACACCGAGTACTATAAAAATGGTATTGAAAAGTTGGAAGACCGCTATAATCGCTGTATCGCCATTGAAGGAAACTATCTTGAATAAAAAAAACTAATTTTGCCAAAATAATGTGTTTTACTATGTTAGCCTACGAACTTTTCAGCCCAACTGTTATATAGATATATTTGTAAGAACGAGCTCACACAAATATACAAATGCTAAGCTTTTCATGTGTTGGCAACGACTAATAACTGGTAATGGGAAAGAGATTTTCGGCTACAATTCTTCTAAAACACAGAGATGAAATGGCTACTGTGTACTATATCACGCGGAACTTCAGGTCTACTACAAGCATGGACAGCCCAGAGGAAATGAATTCTATGCCGTTTCCCACAATTTAGCAACGCATGTGTAGATATAAGCCTGGACAGGCATTATCAGAAAATTGAAAATAGCAATACTATCAAATAGTCAGGTGGTTGCAGGAACTAGAATTATCCCCAAGCTGGTTCGGAAAACCTAAACCAACCTGGAACTTCTAGGGCGACAAAATATACGCTCATTCTGATGGGTCCCATACTAACATTCCAGGAATAAACTTGCATACAAACTTGTAAGAAATTGTGCCGCAAACTCCTTGTGAGGGCCCAACCCATTCTGTGTCATTGGCCGACACAACGTTAATCAACTACTAAAACAATAGGAAAGATTGAGACGAGCCACAGATGGGATCTGTGCTCCACGCCTCAGACGGCCGAACAGGTCTTCTATACTTAATAAGGTGCAAGACATTGTCCCAAATGGGTATGCATTTTGACTGGCCTGTTCACTGTAGGCTGAAATGGCATCACCAGCTTCAATACTTTTGGATTCATTTGAGGAGGATTCTTTGCAGTATAACCTAATTGAGCGCGATACCTTGGCGAGAAGAAGGATGCCCCATTTAGGCGTAAACAAAATGCCTATGTCTAAAGCAACACAGTTGGACTAATAATAATAAATGATAATGTATTATTTTTCCATGCCGCTTATTTACTAGAAGACGATTTTGCAGAAAACGCGTTTAAAGTTTTTAATTTGCTCCCAACTAGTGAAAAATGAATTCCCTTCCTACGCGGAAATTTTTACACAACATGAAGCAATTTTGCATCATTAACTTAAAAATCACGTTTTTTGAGTTATGACAGTCTTCTAGTAAATAAGCGATATGTAAAATAAGAATGGTATGTGTCTACTTTAACCATTGTAACTTTAAAACAAAATTCGAACAGGAAGTTGTGGACCAATATCAAATGAAAAACTGGAGCACATGACGTATCTTCTGACCATATTTCATGCTCCTATCTCTTTTGGTACTAATTTGCCTACTGACACCAAAGTAGAATCACTGCCAAGAGTGATTTTCCGCTTGATCTCCATGCTGACATCGTTCTTCGTTGGAACGCTGCTGTCAAGGTATACAAAATTGTTGACAACTTTAAAGTAATGTCTTGAATATCAATCTGAGAGTCTAACCGCTGCGTCTCTATAATTAAAGAGCAGAGAGTAAGGCTTCAGTAAAATTCAAAGAGCGGTAGAGACTACTATCGCAAAATCGTTTGTCCTAGCTGAAATTACCCCTTAACCCTTGGGTACAGGGAATAAAAATGGCTCCTTTGAACTTGTCAGTCAAGCCAAGTCACTAAAGTATGCTAAAGAGCTGCAGTCGAACGAAACGCATTCGTAATATTAAATGTTTAGGGACTGGCATATCAAAAGCATCTGATACGCCCAGGGGAAGTCCCAAGTCTATGCACACAACACACGCATACTCACGCACACAGACACACGGTAATAAAGTCTGCCGCGCGTATTGCATATTAAGTATGACTTGCAATTTGCAAACAACCTGCATTTCAGGAATACTAGTAAAGCTGTGTATATTATGTCGCATTTTTTCAGTTGGTCTACCGTAGAGCCACATTGGAGCAATTCAATTAGCCGCTCGGATACTATGCTGGACACATACAGGCACACACACGCATACGCAGAGCGAGCAGCTGCCTTCCAGACGACACAAGTCAGTAGTCAATGCCACAAGCAAGTTTGCACAGTTGAAACTGTTTTCGGTTGGACTGGGAGTTTCTTCTGGCTCACGACACAAACCAGATGTTGTGGTCGATAGCCATTATTGAGCTTGTCAATGCCAGGCTGGAGCAAGGGCAAAGTCAATTACAGTAGCAACAACGGCAACGGCAACGACAACTACGACAACGATGACGATGACTAGCAAAACAACGGTTATTACAATTACACACACACTCGCTCTTTCCAGCCGGATATGGCAGAAAAGCCATTTTGCCGGAGCTCAGTCCAAAAGTGCCCACTTTATGGCTAAGGCAGTTGCTCGCATTGTTGTTCTTTATGTGCGTGTGTGAGTGTGTGTTTGTGCCTAATACTGTTTGCTTGCAAAGCTGTGCCTGCTGCTGCTGCTATCCTTTGGCGGCTCTTCATCTGTTTCTGAATCCAGTCCATATCCGCACGTTTGTGTCCGTGCGTGCAGTTAAGCATAATATTATTTGCACTTTCTTGTCCATCCGGCATTCGCAGACAAACAGCAAAATCTAAGACGTCGCCGTCACAACAATTCCGTGCTAAATGGCCAGTTGACGCGTCTACGTTCCGGTTGTCATACTCTTCAAGTGAGGATTACAAGTATTTTGCGCTTTTTGTGATAACTGTTTATAAAAAACTCAATTTCGTTTTGTTAAGCGTTACAACGACTTATGGCACGAATGGCTTACATTTTTTCACGAAAACCTTCGCCTTTTCCTTACCGACAAGAATCAATTTATCGAATCTAACATTAGAAAAATAAATGGGTTTTCCAATTTCGAAAAAAGTCAGAGAGATCATTGACCTATGACTCAGTCGAGTCAAAATAGATCAGAACTGTTTGGCGAATTGGATTATCTTTAATCTAAGTCACAATTCATCTCGATCGGATGAAAGCTACCAGTTTAATATGCAATTTGCTAGCTTGGCAAATCGCGGAAAGTTGATTTTTGTTTGAATGTGATAAATCAAAACCCATCCTAAAAAAACTGGTGGATTCGCAATCAGTAAAGTAAATTTATCAAAAAACGTAATGTCCTTTGCTCTGGTCCACTAACATTTCTTTGTATTTTTGTGTAGACCATTCTTTCTTCTGCCCTTTTACCATAAGTCAAAATTAACAACAATTTATTTCTCTTTCATTTCTCTTCTTATTGCTTTCCAAAACCAAGGAAAAAGAGATTATATGAATTTTTGCAACGCTCTTTCTTTTTCCAATACTTTTCCCGTTTTCCCCTTTCGCTCTCAGATAATATTTTTTGTTTTTCTTTTGATTTTAATAGGTTTAATCGAAGTATTTGAAAGTTATACTAAAAACTTGATCCGTTTCAGAATGCCCGGCAAATGGGCAATCAAAGAGCATAAAAATAAAAGAGGGTTGAAATACGTGCGTTCCCAAGACAGTGTATGTTGGAGGGCGCTTGTGTTGCTTTTTCTCTTAGACCGACTCATTCGTAGGCAAATTTGAGAAAGAAACGCACATGTATGCACAGTATTGGGAATGGACGCATTTCAGCAGCTCTTTGTGTTCAGCACATTCAGCTGTAAGTTCTCTCCAACTTGTTGCATATGTTGGCTCGAAACCAGCAGCATAATATAAGCATTCATGGCTTTCTTTTTGCTTTTACTACTAGCACGGCACACAATCCATTGATCGACTCGTATGGCGTCACGAAAACTTTCACAAGGTAATACCAATGCTGGCAGAAGACTCACGCTGTTTTGACATATGTTTCATGAGCGTGAGTTGTGTGTGAAAAAAACTCTACATCAAGGTATATGAGGTTCTCATTAGACTGAGTTACTTAAAGAATCAACATTCATACACACTCAAGTCTACAAGTCTTACAATTGTATCTAGTTACAGGTAAAAAATTCAAATCCTCGTGGAGAGAACCTTTCTTATAGACTGAAATATATAGACATTAACGAAAACAAGCGACTGGGTAAGCATGCCTTGTCTTGCCCTACAAAGCATGTTCTGTTCATGCTAAACACAAACCGCGCGAAAATTTTGATCGTAGTGAAAGTTGCACTTGCACACGGGAACAAGACATACTTAATAAACGCTCGAAACTGTTGAGTACATTATTTTTAGTTTCGTCGCGAACTTAACTCTCCAAAAAATTTGCCTACTTAAGAGAGTGAAATGAGAGTACCCGGTTAAGTATACCTTGCACCATGACCTTGCACGGCAAGACGCCATCATGGAATAAGAATACAAGGTAAGATCGTATCTTAACAGTCTTTGTCTTCAGTGTTGGTTGACAAAGATATATAATGCATGCACACAACCTTCCTCATGGAAATTGGCGCAGAATGAAAACCTTACCTAGTATTCATATAATATTGTCGCTACCTCTTAAGTTTGCTTCTTCATGGCTCACGTGAAAAGCTGCTCAATCGATGAAGCTTTGATGGCAGCCCCTCTTACTAACATATACATGTAAAGAGTATGCAATGTTCGACTTTCGATTTTCAACACACATGTAATGCATGTAATTATGTTCATACTTATTCATGTATGCATTCAATTACTCAATTTTCTTTTGGTTAACTTTTATTTTAATTAAAAATACGCCTCATAAATTTCAGTTGATTCCTTTTTATATGTGGTTGTTAGTGAACATACAGTTAGTTTCCCCTCCGAACATGTATGAAATCCTTCGCAAGTGTTTTGAGAATTTGCTAAGCTTGTAATAAAGTCAGCTTGACTGCTTCCTGTGTGATTTCCACACAAGTACATATTTCGGGCAACGAATGATATTGACCAACAGCAAGACTAGAGCCTTTGAATGGAAGTTCTATTAAATCGCACAAAAGGGATCCGTTGGACGTACTCTTCGGACAATGTGTCAGGGTGTTGAGTATACAATAGTGCACAATGGAGGGAGTAAAACAAGCAATTAATGTTTTATTTAAGTTTATAAGCTTATTACATACTTAGTAACTAGTAGCGTACTTGTCGTAACCCAAAGCAGCGCTCTTCCAAGTCAAATTTGACTATGGAATTCATTTGAGCTGCAAATTGCCAACTAACTTATGTAAGGCACAAAACTTGCGCCTTCTATGTAAAAACTTTCTAATGTCATTTGGAACTCAATGCGAGCAGTGCGCTCTAATTACCTCAGTAACTTTTGGCGCTCTTACACGGACTTCTTGCCTGTCAGCGAGCCCACTGCTGAGCAGGCACACGCGTCATATACTAGGTGTATTAATGAGTCATAAAGTTGCTTTATAGCTGAAAAGTCACATTTCCTTTTAAAATTATTACTGTATTGTGGAGTTTCTTTGTAGTGTATCGCCTTTAAATAGCTTAACACTCAGCTGAGATGACAATTTAAGCTGCTTAATGACTTAATGGCTTTCGGCTTGTCTGAGCGTAGCAATGATTGTGCCGCATCATTTTCAATGCAATTAACTTTAGCACCTCCCCTCGCCCCTCCTGCCCTATCTAAGCGGCAAGTGTCCTGTGTAATTAGAAGCAGAAGAAGCAGACGATAAACTTTGCTATAATTGTTGGTTTTGTTTTCTCGGTCGGGTCGAAATATATTTAATAGATTTGTATGACTTTGCGAAAATTTCCATTAAAATTCGATAATTGCATGACAAGATAAGTTTCTTTGTCTTCAGCTTAGCGTTTGTCAGCTTAAGTTATTACGTATACGCCTGTATGCTATATGAAGTCCTAAAATATGCATGTATTTATGTTTGTTAAGCTTGTTTTCTATTGACGTCATACTGGCGTATTTAGTTGCAAAAATTCAATATTCAAGATATTATTAAATATGCGGAATCTATAATATGTGTCTTCTTCTTAACTAGCTATAACAACCCGTTATCGGGTTACGGCCTGATGTAAATACATTCTTTCATGGGAATTGTGGATTTTTAAAATACAACAAAATTCACCTTTCAATTTGATCACAGTAGTATGACGAAAAAATAAATTAATCTACTGGAAATACTATAAGTAACACATGACCATGAAAACAAACAACGTTATGCCGGTAATCAGAAGATACAGTATTTCCGTGGGAGATAGACACCTAAGGAACGTTCTGAAATCAATAACAGGATATGAGTGTGCAGTTAGTTTTGCATTAGTGGTACCTGTGTGATAGTGTAGAGTAAGGGATAGGTATATTCCGGAAAAAGTAGGCGTTAGGCGATAGTGAGAGTACCGCTCTTGCTCCTAGTTATAGTTTAGAGTCACAGTGAGTTCAACCAACATAAGGCATGCGTGATTCTCAGTCGGGAGGGAAGTTTTGTGGAGGTAATTGAAGGGCCACCGTTTGCCAAGACCCTTGACACACTCATTCTTCTTCCCGTTCCCACTTCCCTCCCAGTTTCCCTTCCCAATCCTTTTCTCTTTCTCTTCCTAATCCAGATGCGGATGATGGAACCAATATCTTCCTCTACTCTTCCTCCTCCTCCTCCCCATCCTCCTCCTTCTGCTCGGATATGGGTACAATTTGTGACAGGTGTCTCATCTATTGGCAGGCTTCCTTAGTAGTTCGTGTTGCCTGACTATGCGCACAGTTTTGCGACAAACAAATAATAGTTTGGCTTTAGGGATCAGGATACACAAATGTAGCTACTGCTTGCATCACTAAGACCAGTCCGGTGACCACTGGATGAACTATATAGCGAATGTGTGTTTATAACAATCCATAACGGCAAGAGCAGGATAACTCTTCACAGAGGACGTAATATCCAGCTTATGCGGTCCTTTGGTTGGTCTACTGTGCGACCCCAGGATCTTGGCTATCAGTAATAGAACCTTATCCACGGCAAAACAGGAGTGTGTGACTGGCGACCGTAACCGGCGGCGTTGACATGATTGTAGACCTTAGATAGCGTTGGTTGTTCTATTTAAGTGTTGTGCAAAAGATTTCAAAGAAAAGTAGGATGTCGTCTGAGCTACCTTATCCACCTCGCTGTACAGAAGACTCGTTACAAGAGCATCGAAAAATCGCGGGAAAATCCTTCGTGTTCGTCGTGGTGTTGCATTTCAACCGGGTGCTGCTGCCCATAAAGCAGAATAGGTAATAGATAGGCCGCGATCCTAAATCGGTACTGAAGAGACAGACGCCTCTCTTTGTGGTGCGTTAGTTGGTGCTTTGTACAAGAATCGTCGTGCTTCGTGTGGACTCAAAGCACCATGGTCTTATTCAACATATGGAACATATCACGTAAAATTCTTCCTGAAAAGTTGTAGTCATCTGGCACAGAATATATTATAGTCCCATGCTTATTTTCATTCATGGAAATTACAATTTTTTTAGTTCAAAGCTCACGTTCCCTTTGGTAGGACTGGATTAGCATAGTCTATGAATATTTTCATCGTCACATGAAAAATGCTAATATGTCGTCCAAAAGCCAATGGAGAATATCCATCTATTAATGCAATTAGATTGCATCGATAACGTGCCTCCTGATTTGCCCCGAACACCAAGAGTTAATGTTGTTGGTTCGGTTTATTTCAACTCATTGATTTGATTTTTAATAAATATTAAAATACCAGCACTAATAATTGCCCCCCTAATTTAATTTATAAACTCTGTGTAAACTGCTAATGTGACTGATTAAATTCTCTTGTGTTTGTACAAAAATTTAAATTTGTGGTTACAAATAAATTAAAATGATTTTACTCTGAGTGTGTATCTCAATGGAACAAGGCTATGTGTACACGCATACATTTAAAACTAATCGAATTGTGGCAAATAAATACATGCATGCATTGAGAATCTATGAAATTTGTACATTTTTAGCTTGATTGAATTTTATCATTAGAACATTTAAACAACAACAAAACACACACAAATAATGATAAATTCCAACATGTGAAGAGCAGTGCGGATTGTATGAACTCAATGCCAAAGTATTTCCAATCTAAACTCGAAACCAAACTACAAATTATAAGGATAATGTTGCAAAATTAGATTTTCAGTTCGGCTTTTCAAATGCACAACAATAGTAGTTGCAAGAACAAAAACGAATCCCTTAACCAGACGAACTTCAGCAACTTTCGCTCGACTTGAGTTAAGCGTCCAGACAAGTTGCGCGTTTCGCATTTTCAGCAAATTTGCAATGCGACAGTCCGCAATATTCAACTAAGAGGGGGGGCAGCGTGGTGGCAGCGTCTGTAAACCTGCCAATCAGCCGGACAGACAGTAGATACAATACCATTCCTACGGTCGAGTTGCAACATTTTGTTGTGGTTGTGGCCCAAAATGCCAACGTTGACTGACATTTATCAATGTAAGGCGTACCGACAACCTTATCCTGACAAGGACCACGAGACCATCGTAACTGTAGAGGTTGCTCTTATTGTTGCATGTTCGCTTTTGTAATGACACTGAATTCATTTCCGTAATTAGTGAACGAGAGAGAGAGTGAGAGAGCGCTGACGTTGCAGCCGCAGCAGCATTCTGCAGTAACCGCAATGTAAGTGCTTAAATCACCGCAACAGGACTTGCTCGTCCTTGCTGTCTCCACTCGGCCTTAACCATTTATCAACTTACAGATTAAGCCTTAATATTTATGTCTCAGCAGTTGTCATTGCCATTGTGGCCGGTGCACCTCCCATCGCTTTACCAAATTAGTATATAGCATAAACGTATACCTCTTGCTTTAAGTATAGAATGTCGTCGGGGTTAGCCACAACTTTTTTGAAAACATTTCAAACAGATTTGAGGTCCTAAATATGGTCTATGTTGTATAGGTTGGCCCATCACTTAACACAAAAAAAAAATTAATAATTAAATTTAAGTTACGAAAACGTGATTTTACAATCAAAATGCTAATAAATTCTTTACAATAAATATCTGTAAATATTTGGTGACGTCATTTATGTACAGCCCCTTAGGACTGAATAAACTGAATAAAACGCATAGTACGTTTATTGTTATTTTAATAAGAAAATCGTAAAAGTTTAGTAAAATGAGCACAATTGATCTTGAGCCATCACGAGACGCCCGCCAGATGAGAATAACAAACAACAACCTTCTTATCACTCCTTCTGCCAATAAGCCATACACAAGGTAAACCATCTTGCTACACTGAACACACAAGGGTAACCCCATCCGAGCGTAATAATAGGTTTTCGCAACGGCAAACGAGTCGGTTTAGGCTGTTTATTTTGTTGAGGGGCTGTTCCTAAATGGCGTGTCCAATCTAATTCTGACAATGGAAGATAAGGAGTGTGTGCTAAAAAAGTAACGTCACTACTAAATAGTCGAAAACTGTGATTAACAAGCAGTTTCTAAGTAACAATTTTGAACTATTTTCTAGTGACGTTACTTTTTTAGCACACACTCCTCCTCATCTTGGCCAACCCTGACTACACATAAATTGTTCCCTTTACTAATGCATTTCTAGATATACTTACTTACTTACTTAATTGGCCATAACAACACGTTACCGGGTTACGGCCTGCCGTAAAGCTCTCCTTCAGGCGTCTCTGCTTTGCGCGAGCCTGGTCCAATTGGTGATACTAAAGGTAGCTATTATACTCTCTAGTTTCATTCAAAATCCGGGAAAAATCTTTTCTATAAAAAGTAATCTGGTTCAAAGAGATTGACTGAGCGTGCTATTTTGTTTATTTTTATGCACGATTTGATTTTTGTATACAAAATGTGGTGTTTGAATTGACCTTTAAATAAGAAAAACATGATCCGCCCCGGGTTTCTTTTCAAAATAGTAGAATTACGTTTCGTTGCTCGGTGGGTCCCAAACATCAGGCACAATCCTTTTAAAGCCTGTGGTGGCTTACTGGTCTCGAAAGAATGTCAATTAATTTTAATCGCCTCATACGCTAAGTTTTGACCTGCTATTCTAACCCGCTCACCACATTTTTTGGAGTTAGTATGCGAATAATACAGTTAAGTGAAAGTCTTATGGCATATCTCTTACATTAACCTTATTATCTGGATTTGTTTCAATACATTGGGCATCGAGATTCTCTACCCACCTAAGAGGGACATCCTTCTTATCGCATGGACATTAATCTTAATTGATACATGCAGCTGCGATTCCTTCTCACGTTCACAAAAGCTGCTGGTGATGCGTAGGTTACTCAAGTGTCCTTTGAGTTTATAGTGTCCAGTAAGCAGACACTAACAGAATTTAAACCCATTTGTGAGATTTTCTTCAACCTATTGAAGTTATAGGAGCCGAGGAAATGTTTGGCCTGTCTGATAAGTGAAGCATAGATCCAGGCTGCGGTTAGTTTCAACTCTCCCTTTTCTTAATAAGAAGAAGAGCTTAAGAGTGTGTCTTGCAACACCATTTCTTGCTAGTTTGGTGTGAACAGGAACCTATAGAAGTAAGGCTTTGTTTAGTTGGACGAAAGGTCTAGTACGAACCGGGTTTCATGAACCAGGCAAGAGTTTATTCTAGCTGATGTTATCGCGTTTATAATGGTCGATTTTTTGCAGGAATTGATATTTCGTGCAATTCCCGAACATTGCAGAGGTATATTTAGTGCGTACGAACTTAAGGAGATTTACCAAAATAATAAATTATACATTCGACTATATCTCCAGTTTCACATATTGGATGATGACAAATCGCTGAAGAATTTAACTAAGATAAAAAAGAGAATATCTTAGATATTCGTGAAATACTTGACACTAATTGAATTGGATTTAAAGATAGTCATACTTGATAACTACACTCAGGAGTACAATAAATAAATACATGAGCGATTATCAATCGAAAAGGCGATTGAATAAAGGCCGCTTTTACCTACGGCAAGGACACACGTACGCACAAATACAAGGACACAAAACGATAGAATGAAAATCGCATGGCGCTAAAAATACCGCAAGAGAAAAGCGAAAGCAGCAAATGGCCAAAACAAGGAAAAATCAAAACAAAAACACAAATTGCCGGCAAACAGCACGTGACCGAGAGCGGCTTGTACGCCGAAAAGCTTCGTCAAGTGCCGACTGCAGCCGAACGAAGCTAACGAGCAACTGCGCCGAACCTGACGAGCCTGGAAGTTGGCTATAAAAGTGGCGCGCTTAGAGGCAGCTACGCATTTTCTCGTCAACAGTCGGATCGTGCAGTTGGAAAACGGAAAACGGAAAACTCCTGGCAAACTAAGGGATATAAGTGAAACTTTCAAGTAACATTGGTCACAGCCAAAAATTGCAAGTGTGTGCTATATATATATGTATGTATGTGCATGTGTATATAGCATATATGCGCTCTTTAATGTGTCTGTGAGTGCATTTCATTTGTGCAACTTTAAAGAAAACTTGCAAATTGTCTGTGTCTTGCAGCAAATTGTGGCATTGGCTGTAAAACCAGCAGCTGTGGCAGGACGCTCTTTAAGTGTCAGACATAAAATTGTAGCATACTTTTGTGCGCGCTTTAATGCTGTCGTAGCTGTAAAAAGTTTAAAGTGCACTTTAAAGGCGCCATATGTACGTGTGCGTGTACGTGCGTTGTGTGTGTGTGTGTGATGACATAATATACTAACACTTGTGCAAAAAAGTATAAGTAAAACCTTTAGAGTGTTAATGCTGGGCAAATTGTGACTTTTATGCCAACAGCGCCTTATAAAGTCAAACTGTTTACGGGCTCAATGTCAAACTATTGATTGACAAATTGCTCGATTCTAGATACATTTGTGCACCCGGAGCTACAACTACGCTTGTTTGATCTTTGTGCCCAGTCAGTGTGCGCCAGCAGCTGCTGCAGCATGTGGACAAGGCAGCGTATGCGGCATAAGCCGCTTTACGCCTTAGTATCCTTGGCTGTTTTGTTATTAGTCTTTGATAAAAGCCATGCCGATGCCAACACGGAGTCTATAGCGACAGAGGCGGCAACGACTACATTTGAGCCAGGTGAGCTGTAATTAAGTTTTAGCTGCTTGTCAATGCTTGGTGCAGTTAAGCCTAACAAGATGAAGTGTAAACCAATATGCTGTATAGATGTGACCTTCAAATACGCACAAGTCATTTAGAACTGGGCAGCCAGAGATGTTTTATGAAGGTAGACAAAAAAGAAGCCCACATATAGTACTTCATAAAGCAGGGTTTCTTTTGTTTTTTCACCGAGCAAATAAAGCAGAGCCACTTTATTAAATGACTTTCGTGCTGCAAAACGATAATCACGCACTCACCCATACACCCACAGTAACAGACACAGACTAAAAGCGAAAGCTAAAGCTAAACAAAACAGAGCGCAGAGCAAATACCTCGAAGCGAATGAAATATTTCACGTTGGTGCTGTGACTCTGTCAGGAGCGTACGTTGTTTCGGCACAAAGGCAATCAAAACAAGGCCTGTTGGGCAACCTTAATCCCAATCAAAGTCAACAGAAATGCGAAGAAATTGCATAGCAAGAGGTAGAGTAAGGTAGCGCCACCGTCAGTTCAGTGCGTGAAGCAGCGCACACTGGTTTCGCTTCTGTGGCGTTTGCAATCAAAAATACTACCACTCAATTTTTATAGGCATTTCTAAGCCCTTTTTTTTTAGAAACTTTATTGAGCTATTTTTGTAAAAAAGTAATGCAGCTCAGGGTCTGCTTCGTAGTGCGAAAAAAATGGTTCGGTTCGAAGAAATATGCGGTTATTCGGGTCGGATACGGTTGAAAGCAAATTTGGTTTATATCTATCTTTAATACAGTGGTCGGCAGCAGATATGTGCATAGAATTTAGACCGCTGCAATAGAATTTATGTCGAACAATTCTTGTTTTAAAAGCATAAAAGTAGATTTGAGTAAAACGCACTGTTTGAATAATAGTTCCTAAGCCCGAGTATATGAAAAAAGCTCTTTTGTAGACTAATAAAAAACTATAAAAAAAAATTTGTGCTACTTATACTTGCCGAAACTTTGTTAAATAATATGGTTAGCAGACACAGCTACACATCAAAGGATAAAACTTAATAGATACAGTCATGAACATCCAAGGGCAGCCAAAGGAATCAATATAGTATATCGATTCGCTAGACAAGTTTAATTATAAAGTTCTGACTTAGTCCAAGATGTGTCAGAAATCTCTAGAAATGCTTTTTTGATTAAAATATTTTCAAGCATTCACGATTCCAAATGAAATTAAGTTTTGGATTCGAACATTCGCGATCGGTAAGGCGCTTGTTACAATATAGCGCGATTTTCAAGTAAGAAAGTGAAAAAATGTCTCAGAAAATCTCGCTCGATATAAGAATGCATTCTAATATGAAGCAAGTCGCATATTGTTGTAGTCGAGACAACTTACGGGCGATATTGCCGTGCCTAAATACGAAGCGAAATACAAATGACATATAACACAGCTCGAATTATTGATTGAAAGAAACACATTACAAATTCTCCACGAAATGTGAGGAGGTTGATTGAAGCCTTCGTTGCCTTGTGGTAGACAAAGATATTTGGTTTGTTGTCCGGCGCAAAGTTGAAGGCTTACCTCATATAATTGACCAGGAAAGAAACTTGGGGATTCGAGATTAATCCCACACTCTTTCAAAGATTGCCATTCGCGAAGGCAAGGTGAACCGGATATTGAAAGCTTTTGAACTCGAAAGGCAAATCGGTTGCAGTCAGTGGAATTTTCTGAATGAACACTACCTCGCCCTCGAATTTGACTTGAAGTTTCGTTGAATGACAGTATTCTGGACTTGTTTCGTTATTAATCTTTTATTGAGGTTCAACCTTCTGCCGTAAATTATAAAATGGTAATCCTGGCAAATAATAATTGTTGGATAATTGGTTGCTTCGTTCGGATTAGTCACACAATCAATTGATTTGGAGGGTTACAGTTGTCAATCAATATTTTCAAGTTTTCTGATTTTCTTGAAAACTTTTCAGAATTTCGAACCTTGTCAACCACTTTAAGTGTAATATTAAGATAAATATGAAAAAAACACAAATATCAAATTTTTTTGCCGTAAAAAGTTTTCTTGGACGAAAACGAAAAAAACAAAAACATTGACGATCCGTTAAGAATGCCACTCTGTTTTTACTACGTATATATTGTCTTTATATCTATTAAGAGACAAATGTGTCTTTTGACTCTCTTAAAGATACTTCTTTCACTTCTTCGGATTGTGTTTGCGTTCAAATCAAGTTGAATTAAATACAGTCTGGCACACCGACGGATTGCTGAGGATTAGAAATTGGATTGAAAGAGATAAGCTTCCTTTTCATTATTCGATGGGTGTCAATGGTAATTTTGTAATTTCTCCGATTGTACTCCATGTTCCTTAAACGAATCCCAAAACCTTTAGATAGCGTTAAAAACAGTTTTTAACTGACTTATTTTTCAAGAGATTTCAAATGAAAAATATGCCGCATCCGTTTAGGGTTCCATTTAGTTTTCGAGCAATTCTCGAACTTATACAATTTTTTCTTTACAATCGGATCTATCAATCAAAATTAAAAATGCATTTCTTTCCGGCAGCATAAAAACCAATCAATTAAAAGATTGAGTAACCGTTTTAAGATGATTAAATTTCAGTTACTTTTCGCCTTTGTCAAGTTTTGTACCACTGTGCAGGGCAAGAGGCATATAATGAAGTATGGCAGGATGTTTTTGTAATAGAAATTAATAGAGGCATGCGGGGCGCCACAGATTGATGGCATGGAAGTGAAAAGCCTGAGCTGTCTATGCCACACACGCACACACACACACACACATAATTTGTCGGCGCTTAGAGTAATTAATTTTTGCAGCATATCGACAGGCGCGTTAGTCGAATTTGTAGCCATAACTCAGAACCTGGGCTTAGCTAGATTAAGCAGCGGCTTTTTAACCGATATTGCTACAATATCTAATGTGGCAAGCTGAAGGCTGTGCGGCTGACTCACTGCAACGCGTTGATTATAGTGATGATGATGAGCTCATTGCTACCCCAAAAATTGCTTAGATGTATGGCCTGTATATGAAATTTGCGTCGTAATTGAAATCTTTTGCGTATTGGTTTTTGTTATTCTTGGAGCTTGTTGCGCAATTGAATGCCGCTTGGCACAACTTTCGATTTTAGTTGCAAATGTTGTTGCAACGTCAAACACATATTGGTTGAGCTCATATGATGCGCAAAGAATTTCATTAATATTGCAGAGAATTTTCATAAAGATTCCACAGAGCTGCAGCTACTCTGAGAATTTTGACTTATGTATGCCAAAGCCAAAACTGCAGCCGGAGTTAACAAAGTACGGAAAACAGCGACATGTAAATGCACATGATTTCCATGTACTACATGCATATACGTATATGCATCAGACACACACACACGCACACACACACACACACACACACACACACACACACACACACACACACACACACACATGCATGTTGATACATTGCTGAAATATGCAATAACACAAATGGAAACTAAAGAGAGTCTGAGCAAAGATGGCAGCCAAGCAGCCAGCTAGTCGGCCGACAGCGCTGCCGCGTCTCTGCTGCTGGCACATTCTTAGCTTTGTCCTTGCATCGTCGGCTGCATTTGAGAAAGAGCACGTACCATAAATCTTAAAGCGTTTTTGTACGTCTCTGCATAGCCGTGTGTGTGTGTGTGTGTGTGTGTGCGTGTGTGTGTGTGTGTGTGTGTGTGTGTGACGCCCGTTAAAGCCGTTGCTGAGCTGGCGAAAACGCAACCTAGCACATTGTCGCAGAATGCTCATGTGAGCAACTGACTGCTTGTCGTCTGGCAGACTAGTTGGCTCTTGTATCTGTGTGTGAGTTTGTGTATCTGTGTGTCAGTTTGTGTATCTGTGTGTGTGAGTGCTTAGAACAAAAGCTTTGCTGCTCTGGGACTTACATTATGCATGCAAATGGTATATATAACTGAGTAACGAACTGTCAAAATATCGCCGTTACAGCAAAAAGCAATGATAAAAAGTCGCCACTGAATGGTGCTCGTTGGCTTTGCATTATGCAAAATAGATGTTTTGAAAGCAAGGCTACACTTTGGCTTTCCAGTTCCCTTATGGTTTTATGCATTTTTGTCTGAGCTAAAAATTGAGCCTGTCCTAATCTAATCTACTAGAGCCATGCACAAAAGCGTTTAGAATTACCAATTATCATACTTTAACCGTACAAAAAGAATACCTTTCAAGTACCTTTTACTTCTGTCACACATCAAATGATAAGCTCTTGCAGCAACACAGCAATGATGTAAACAAAGACAAGGCAAACTGCAGTTAGTTTTTCAAAGTAAAAGGAAGACATTTTGCTGAAATTGAAAGGTAATGCAAAAACAGTATGGTGCCCGAGAACGAAGTGCAACACCACACTTTTGAAGTAGTGTAATTTTATATTATATCTCATATTCTTTCAAAAAGAACAGATTTTGTGGTCAAATTTAGCAATTTTTGATATTTTTCAAAAATTGTTTAAAATTTATTTATAAAAATATTCCAACTAAATGTCGAATTAAAAAATGTAACAATATACAAAATAGTTGTAAAATAAAAAAAGATAAAACGGAGCTGAAGAGAGTTTAACTTGATAAATATTTTCTAATCTGAGTCTCCAAGCCTTTGGGTGAATTTTCTAATGATATGCACGAACTCACATCAAGGAGTGATCAAAGACTTAAGATTTAAAATATAAAAGAAAAATAAAGTCAAGTAAAATAACACAAAACCAATTCGGCGTCAAAGGCAAGTGGGGTGTGTTTTTTAACGACTAAAAGACAGAAGATGATTTTATTCGTTATAGTTAGTACAAATAACTCGAAAACCATCATGCAATGCAAAATTAAACCTACAAACTTGTAAGTGTAATAGGCAGAAATGATGAGAAGCTCTATGAGGAAAAGAAAATATAGCCCGGCTAAGAAGATAAGAGTAGTCTATGAGACCAAGAATTAGTTTATGTAAAAATAAAACACCGTGGCAGATTCTACGATTAATTAGAAAAGGCAATTTTATTAGGCGAAGTCTATCAGTATAAGAAGGCAAGTGGATCCCAATTCGCGAAGCACAAACATAAGAAATTGCTTTTAAACTGATTCAATCAAATCCTGAAAGAGGCGATATTGGGGACTCAAATTATAGGATCAATGCCCAAGAATAAAACGAACGAGAGCAGTGTAAAGAAGTTCGGTCGTATAGGCATTAAACTCTTTGGACAAACGATAACCCATTTAACTTTGTTGACAATGTTGCCAATATGTTAATCAAATTTAAGCCTATGATAAAATGAAATACCAAGATCAGAAACAGTTGAAATACGTTCAAGAATAAAGGAACCTAACGAGTTACTAATAATATTCCAATAAATGTCATAAACTTACATTTGGATTTTAAAGAAATAGCTGATTAACGTTACACCGTAATTATATACGTAATACATGTCATTATCGGAAAATGACATACAAAGCTTTACATCATCCGCATAAATAAGTAAACGAGTAGAAGATATGAACTGAGGGAGGTTAGGACCTAGATGACTACCCTGAGCTACACCAGATGTGACATGGATTAATGTAGACTCGCTGCCCTTAAAGATAACCATTGAAGACTCTTCGCTCAGGAGCTTCTTCAACCATACGCACAACATGACCTAGCCAGCGGAGCCGCTGAATCTTAATTCGCTTGACTATGTCAATGTTGTTGTAGCGCTCATAGAGTAATGGCCAAAAATCTTACGGAGTACTTTCCGCTCAAACACTCCAAGGGCATTTTCATCAGACCGAGTCATCACCCATGCATCATCGCCATAAAGCAAAAAAAGGAGGATGAGCGTCTTATAGAGAGTTCTCGACTGGCGGGAGTGATCTTTACTACTCATTTGCCTACTGAGACCAAAGTAACATCTGCATGCCATGATCTCCATGATGATATCGTGTTTCATGGTGACGGTGGAGCCAAGGTAGAAGAAACCCTTGATAATATCAAAAGTATAGTTTTTAACATCAATCTGAGAATCCAACAGCTGTGCCTCTCTACTCGAAGAAAATATATACTTTGTCTTGCTCTCATTGACAACGAAACTAAACCTGGAAGATTATCTTTGCATAACTGCAGTAGAACATAGTCCCATTCCTATTTATTTCGGCCTTTCGCAAACTATAGACAATACATTGGGTAATGATACTTGCATAATAAATTAGCAAAATAGGATCAATTAATTATAAGAGGAGAGCTCATTCCCCCGTGTGGTGAGCGGGTTAGAGAATACCACCTCAGCAGGTCAAAGCTTGTCGTATGAGGCGACTAACAATGACACTGGGTTCTTTCGAGACCAGTAGGCCTTAAAAGGGTTGTGCGTAGGGCTTGCGACCCATCACGTAGAACCACAATTCCAATGAAAGAATGTATTTACATCAGGCTGTAACCCTATAACGGGTTGTTATGGCCAGTTAAGAAGAAGAAGAGGAAAAGTTTAGATTTCAATCGAACAATTCAATAATTTGAAAAACTCCCATGAAATAATTCATTTTGTGTGATTAAATTCAGAAGATGATAAGATTAAAAAGTGTAAATTTTGTCTGTGATTAAGTAGACTGCCTTAATTTGTGGATTGCTCCAAATCCTTGGCTTAAGCATATTTGCGCACACATTTCACAAGCACATTCCCTATGCAATGAAGATAAAGATGATTCTACTTGGCTTGGCATGCTCAAAGTCCGCTTCTCCTCTGGCTCGGCACTGGCTATGACTCTGCATAAATCGCATGCCCAACGGATGCGTGTTTTGCATAAATGCAGTGCACTTGGACAGCAAAATGGAGGTTGGAGAGTCGTTCAAGTTGTGCGAGCATTATTGTTGCTTGCACTTTGTATTCGTTGCATTCCTCTTCAGCTGCACATGAATGATTTATAACGCCTGCCTGCTGCTCCTCCTGCTGCTGCTCCTGCTCCTGCAGTTGTCGTAGGGACAGCGATTATCAGCCATGGAGCTGCCGTGCTGGGGAGTTCCACTGAGCTCGTTATATTGCTACTTGCATTGCATTAACATTTGCTTTTTGTTTAAATTGTGAAACGCGCTGCTAATTGGGAATGCAATTGCATCAATTATTTTACAATTTGGTTTCACTATAACATTTGACCCAGTTTTATTGCCCTTATATTTTCATTTCAATTATGCAGCGAGACCCATGCATTTTCTTTCTTCTTCTTTTTTTGTTTTCTTTTTTAAGTTAAACAAAACTTTAATGCATCAGTTAGACTGAGCGCCGTTGGCGCCACTCGTTCTACTTTGGCAAGATGCAGCATCCACGGCAACTACTTGCCTGATTCTGCGCTATTTCTGCCGACGTTGACGTCGCAGTCGAAGTCAACGCCGGCGTCTACGCCGCAGTTCTCGGCTCACTACTCATGTGGAAAATGTTAGCAAGACTTTGCTTATGGCGAATTGAAACTTGACTTGTGTGTGTGTGTATGAGTGTGTGTGTGAGTGTGTGTGTGTGTGTGTGTGTGTGTGTGTGTGTGCGAATATGTGCTGCATTACGCTAGGTCGAATCGTCTTTGTAAGAATATCAATGCTAAGTGCTTCCTTGCATATTGGAAATTTGAAATTTCGATTGCATTTGAAAGTCAGTTAGAGTTGCCAAAGTTATGAAATTGGATCATAAATGAAATATTTATAGCAAAACTTTTTCGTGCTGCATATTTTATATTAGAAGTAAAAGGGAATACATATTAGGTTTGAGCAAATGTAAAAGTTTCTTAATAATGACAGAAAAGCATACAAGAAGTTGCAGTGGTCCCCGTAGAGCGACTTGTCTATAGCAGAAACAGCTGTAGCGCATACGTTCCAGGACCGCAAAGTTGCAATGACAAAGAGGATTACACGGACATTATAGCCATAAAATTGAATGTAACCAACCCTGATTTCTTCTTCTTGATTGACCATAACAACCGGCTGCCGGGTTACGGCCTGATGTAGAGCACACCACCAGTTGGCTCATAACATCTATTATTATGATGGGGGTTTTACGCGATGTATCGCAAACACTCTAGAGGAGGTAACCAGGGGGAGATTGTGTGTTATCTTACATACGGTAGAGACAGATAAGATCCTGGCACCCTGTCTTTACAGAACTCAGGCCAACCTTGACTACAAGCCTTGTATGCATTGTAGTCAGGGCCAACTTCCTTTTTTTCGGCTATAAAGTCTGTTTTTATCAAGTTTTTGGTAAAATAACTACATCATTAGAAAGATTCGATTCTCTTCGATTTAATTTAAAGTATAATCCTATTTGAAATACCTTATTTTTTGCTGGATATACTACTATTCTTTTGCGTTCAGAAGTCAGTTATAACCTGAAAAGAATGTAAAAAAAAATTGGCTTGAAAATCGTATTGAGCTGCCTATCTCTTCCTTCACTTCTCCTTCCTTTTGATACGAAACGAAAATTGGGTATAGAAACCATACTATACGGATTAGATGTACTTTACTTGCCGCGTTTCACTCAAATAAGCTCTTCTGCAGTAAGACATTCATATGTATACTATTTGTGCAGGGTATTTTGTAGTTGAGATTTATGTATTTTATGCCCCACATTTATTAATCTATATACACAATTGGGTTTCTTTATATGCTCTACCACAGACGCTTCACCAGGCTGTCGTGCGCCGGATGTGCGTTTCACCATTGTCAAACCGGAATCGACCACCGAGCAGCCATTTGCAAAGTTCGAAACAACTCAGGGTTATTTACCCGAAGATATTACCACGTCTGATGTTGAGTTTGTGGATAAATTGCATGTCGATACTGTCGGACGCCATGCCAGCGAAAATCATGCGGCCATAGTCAATCCATACTCAATGGATTTGGGCGAGGACGAACACCATGATTTGCATGTGGGCGATGCTGCTGGCTACGCAGATGAGGACGAAATCGATGAGCATGGCGCTGATGATGTCACACATAAACGCACCAATAACAATCGAAAGCAAGGCAAGAAGCGTCGCTCTGGCTCCGGACGACGACGTCGCATTGAGAATGATAATGGACAGACCGGAAGAGGGCATAGCAGTCGTTATAAACGCCATGCTATACTATATGATGCTGAAGCATCCCCCGATACGGATCGCTGGGCTGGCAGCAAGCTGGATGCCGAGGGTGACGTTTACTATATACACATTGAAGACATACTAAAGTCACGTGAGCCCAATCAAGAGTTGCGTTCAAAGCTGCACAAGATGAAGCGCAAGGCAAAGCGTAATAAATGCATTGCAGAGGGCGGCACCGAGAAGTGTACCAAGCTTAAGAAGCCCAAAAAAGTCAGTGCCATTGCGGCGGACAAGCTGAAAGATAAGACATCGTCTTATGTTAAGCAGAGGGAACAGTCGGAAGTGGAGCAGCCTGAAATGGAGCAGTCGCAGATGATGCAACATCATCGCCGACGCGGTGACAGTCACGATGCTGAGCTCGACCAACGTGACATCAATCCGCGTTGGCGTCGCCGCCGCAGTGTTGACTTGGCCGAGCGAGAGGAGGCGGGCAATGAGCTAACAGAGCGAGCCAAAGGCGATACTGGTCTTGGCATAGTTGAAGATGAGCTGCTCGGCCCGGAGCCGGCTAAGATAGAGTCAACACTGGCTGGTGTGGGCGAGGAGTACGCGAATCAGTCGAGCAGTGCAGCAGTGGCCCTGCAACGTGTCAAACGCAAGTCGGGCAAGACCACGGGTGCACTGAGCCGTCCCAAGGGTGGTGGAGACTCTAGTTCGAAAACCACCAGCCGCAAGGATAAGGGTAAGTGTTAGCACTTACAGTGCGGCCAGACACTGGCAATGCTACAGTGCTACATATAAGTTTGCCGCCGCTGTCTCGTTGTCTGTCTGTCCGTCTGTTATGTGCTGCCCCTGGGGGGGCATAGATAAGTCGATTTGAGAGAACAGGACATAAGCTAATCGCGCTAACCGTTGCTGCTAACACAGCTTCAAAGAGCTCACCTCATTAACACTTCGACATTCCATGCTTGCATCGTATCCTAGTCAACCCCCACTAAGCCCAGGCACCTCGAAAGAACTGTCACCATCACCGTCACCATCATCTCACGTTCACGCTCTTTCTCTCTCTCTCTCTCTCTATCCTGCTTGGCTTGGCTATTCATTTCCCGGCATGGTTTTGTTTGCCGTTACTTCGTCGCAGTTACTTCCGCGCCGTTCATCCTGCTTGGGTTATGCGGTTTTGTCGCTAGCAATGACTGCTTTTGTCACGGCTTTTATGAATTTTCCAGCGCCATCTTTCATTTCGTTTTATGCTTCCGCCTTTGTTTACTTTGATTCTTGCTACTACTTTTTTGCTTGCTTTAGTGCCATTTTTCCTTCCCCCCTTTTCTGTTTATTGGACATACCCAAGAAGTATATGGGTATGTTTTCTCGTTCGCATAATATTATCTTTCAAGTTATCTTTGACGTCGCTCTTTGCCTTTTCGCTTTTCCTTTTTTTTTTGCTTTCCTTTTTGTGCATGTTTGGACATGACGTTCAAAAATGAAGTTGTATCTTGTCAAGTGGCCACTTGGTCTGCTTGCCTAGCCTTTGCGTCAACCGTAGTTGTAGTGCATATCCCAAGCTTGCAACATTTTTCGCATGTCTCATGGTCTGCATGGGTTAATGTGTGCTCAAGTGGCATACTGAAGTGTGTTTCTTTTCGCATTTTCCGTACTTTTTTTTTTTTTTTCGAATTTTTTGCCGCAGTGCTGAAGTGCCGGCTTTTCACACATTGTGAGTGATTTTAGCACAAGCTTAGACTGGATTGGGCTTGACTGAAAGCGCAGTTCTATGTGCTATGCATTGGTGCACACACACACATACTTGAACGTATGCCCAAGTTTCAGGGTACTATCAGCATGAAGCTTATCTGTATTGCTTGGGTATTTACTATTTGGTATTGCATGTATAAATATTTTACTATAAGCTTGCACTTTCGTTATCGTTAAGATCGTTAAAATCATCCAAGTTTGAAGTTCATGTTTGATCTATCTATCTATCTACTGCCCTCCCTTTGGCAATCAACCCCCTCTTTACTGTGGCATCTAACGCATTGTACATTGCCCATTTCATAACGCTCACACCTTCTATTATCGCACTCTGTTTAGGCATTTACGATGAAGAGGCCGGCTACTCACCCGTGCATCCCGATGAAACCGATGAGGATGAGGAGGAGGATGAGGACGAAGAGGTGGACATTTTGCAGCAGTTTACTGAGGTTTCCGAAATACGTTTTCCCGGTGAGATTGGACCTATGGGCGATCGTCGTTTGTGCAAGATACGTTGTGTCAAGGGCAAATGGGTGGGACCGCTGTGTGCCACCAACGAGGAGGGTAAGTGGGCCTGAGCCACAGCGACACTAAGCACTCTATAACTTTTATAAGAAAAATACATGCACCAACCACGTCTTGTATGGATTGTTATAATGTAATCATAAGCAATATATACCAATGCATTTACAATACTTGAAACAAACATAAACATGAAACACATTTAAAGTTTATGTAGTAGACTTTTGAAAACAAACAAAACTGCACATAACCATAGCTATAAGATACAAAGTAATAACAAACTGAACAACATAATGTCAACATTCTATCGTACATGCATACTATTATATGTATTATAGTTACAATAATAGATATTTAGCACAGACTACAAACATGAATAAAACTACATGCAAACAATGACAAAAACATGCGCATGCATCAACACACACAGATACAGATACACAGGCACACAAATACACTACAAAGTTGTTTCATTGCAAGACATTGCTACTACGTCACTACGTATCTATTGTATGTTTGCTGGTAACACATTTAACTCTTGCTACTCTTATAGATGATAACGGAAACGTGAAATTTCAGCCATTGTACAAAAGCTGCCATGTTAATCGCATACCAGCGCATCTATTGCTCAGCTATAGAAACATCTCAGTGGTAAGTGCGCATAAAGTGGCTGCCGTGCCAAGCCTGCCCCTCTGACTGCACACACAAGCATCTACACACACACACACACACACACACACACATACAGATACGAATATAAATCTGCATATGTATGTATAGCATACAACACGGCGCAGGAACACACACACACATACACTTACACACAAATATACATAAGCATAGATTGCACATCAAGCTTATTGAGCCGCAACTAACTCAACTGTACTGAACCGAACCGAATTCAATCGAATCGAATCGAATCGAACTGTACGAAACCCAAGTGAATCAAAGGGTAAGACTTAAGGGGCCAACAGCGTCAACTTTCGCTTTCTCTCTCTCTCTCTCTCTCTCTATATCTTTCTTTATAACTCATTTTGTATTGCATCGAACTCAGCATCAGAATCACAGTATTTATTAACTCGAATGGCAGCCAACTATCATTTTTAACGTTTTAACTGTACAGTTTGTCATTAACGGTGTATAACTGTATTAAGTGTAACAACAATTAATCAATCGTTTGCTCTGGCAAACAGCAAAAAGACAGCAAAAGCGTAAGACAACAACTCTGTATTCCGTACTCTTTGATTCTCTCTCTTCCAGACACCGATACCACCAAATCGCGGCTGGCGTAAAACCCGCACTTCCAAATCGACACTTCTCTCAAACACAGAAATTGTGAGTGGTCGACGTCGTCGTCGTAGTCGTCGTTGTTGTTGTTGTTGCCTTTAGGCATTGCATGTTGCAAAGCCGAAAGCAATAGCTCAACACAACAGCGCATATTTAGCTAAATACCGTTATACCAACACTCACTCACTTACTAAGACACACACTCACACACATACATACATACACTCGAGTAGTGCTACAAGCCCAAATAGTGGGTCTCAGTTTGGCTTTGACAATGAACAACTTGCACGGCTTTAAATTGCCCTGGCAGCGGCATTACATACCAGTTATATACTCTGCTCTCTAATATAAACATACATACACACACGCACTCATATGTACCAGAGAACCGAAATGAATACTTAGATTCAATTCTTTTCAAAACTATGCGAAAAAGTATGCTATACTTTCGGCACAATGGGTAAGACTGCCTGAGTGCTAAGGATGGGTCTTCGGTAAACCATCTCACCCAGCACAAATCTAATGCGATACCATTGATTGCGTAGACTTTTAGAATCCTCAATAAGTATAATGAGTATTAGTGCTTCAGGAGGTGAATTCGTTTAGTGGGCACGTTTTTTTGCGCGTCAATGAAATAATAGTAAAGATCAAAAAGTATATGTAAAAAAAGTAGAAGTGAAATAATGACTACCGACGAAAGTGTTGATCCAACTTCTTTTAGTAGCCAGCGTCTTTGTTCACCGACTACGTCACCACATGCTTCAGCGACAAAGCTAAACGGAAAAAATGAGCTTTTTTATCTTTCGCTTGATCTCTTTTCTGACATAATCTATCATTGTGACGTTTTTGTCAAGGTAGACGATATCCTTGACAACATAAAGAATATAGTTTCGTCAGTCATCGGAGAATCTAACCGCTGCGTCTTTCTACTAAAAGATAACATACACTTAATCTCTGGCAGATTCTCTTATAATAGCCGCAAAGATCCGGATTGGTACGGCCAACGTTGTTAATATTATCTGCATAGGCAAACAACTGGAAACTTTCATAGAAGATGGTCAAGTTCAGTCATTTCGCAACATATTCTCAAACATAAAGTTGCAGTACAGGTGTAGCAGTCTTCAGACTCGCACGATATCACTAGGTTCGGATAGGTCTTCTGCGTTGTTAGAAATAGATAGTATGTTTTTAATATACCAGTTTCCATTTATCCTTTATTGAAATATTGAAACCTATTGTGTTGTATCTCCTTTTAAGTAAATATAGATACCTTTCAGATTCATGGTAGATACATTGACTGTTATAAGATATGAAACTAACTGTTATGGTTTATTGATTTCGGAGTATCTGTAAAAAGATATAAAACTAGCTCTTATGGTTTATGGATTCCGGAGTATCTGTCCTAAGGGTTCGGGAGTAGTATTTGTATTTGGAAAATATACTCTAAAATGTATACTTAACTAAGGGGCTCCGGTAGCCCTCCCTTGTATAAAGTAAAGTATATCATATCCCTCTTTCTCTTCTTCTTCTTCCTCTTCCTCATCCTCATATTCATCCTCTTCCTTATTCCAAGAGCTATAAGGTGAAACGAACCGACTAACGTTTTACTCCCGTGCCCCTCCCGCGGTAGATCACCTGTAGTAGGCATTGCCAGATCCAGATGTTTGCGTTACGTTTACAAAAATTCGAAACTTTGAAATTTCTGTCAACTTTAGTTCTATATAAAGAGTATACCAATTCGGCGCACAAATATAAGCTTGCGCCAACTCTTTTAAAACTTGTTCTAACCAATTTAATTTAAGGTTTGTTTAAGGTCTCCTCGCATTTCCGTTCTCTGTTATGTACATACTTATGTATATACAATTCTATTTACATACAAGACACACATACATACATTCACAACAAGCCACATAAGCTCGAATGATATGCACGCCAGCACGCCCATTTTCCCCTGGGCGCCTCTATTTATGACAGCTTGTAAATAAGTCTATAACTTTTACTTTTATCTCTTCTTTCCCTCCGCTCACTACTCACTCCACACATGCTCACATACGTGTACATATGTATATACCATACTCACACACATATGCATACATACGTACATACGTGCGCTTGCGCTTGCCAAAACCTTTAACTCTTGCTTACTGCGCCTGCCTGCTGTTGTCTTGCCCCACACCCCCTGCCCGTATCCAAATACAAATACTTTTAAATGCCTTCGCCTTCGCCCTTGATCCCTGTTAGAATGTCGGCTGGGATTTGCCGCATGGACACTCGCTGCAGGCACGCTGTCAGGAACTGGGCATATATAAGCTGCTCGGTGAGTCGCGTGTGTTGTGCTCGAACGGTTTGTGGGCGCCACGCATGCCCTCCTGCGTGCCCACCACAGTGCTGACCAACTACTCCGAGGACAGTGCACCCTCTATACGCATTAAGATTTTCAATGGCTCGCACTCGTTTGAACCCTCGGGCGTAATGGCTGTGCCGCCGCACAGCACAGTGCTAATGGATTGCATGTATCCACGAGTGCGCGGCACACCGGAGTGGAGCTGGACCAGCTGGTACAAGCAGTACACAACAGGTACGCACCTGCAGCGGTCACTGCCACGGGCAACGGTTACATAATTGCTGTTGATTTCAGGCTGGTCACCGGCGCAGGAGGAGAAGGCCGTACGCTATAGGCTGAGCATTAAGAATATTACCAACAACGATTCGGGCACCTTCACTTGCACCTCGCCGCGTGGACTTACCAATAGTATTGCCGTTGTGGTGGCCACTTCAACTTGTCCGCAGCTACCAGAGCCGTTGGCGCCGCTCAAGCTGCGCCTTGAGGGCAATAAGCTGGGTCAGCGAGCGCATTATGAGTGTCCCGAGGGCTTTCAGTTAGATGGCGCTCCGAACGCCACCTGTTTGGCCTCCGGCAATTGGTCATCGCCGTCGCCGACATGCCATGCCATACAGTGTCCGCGCCTTGTGCTGGATGATCCGCATCTAAGCTTGATCGAGCTGAATACGTCGGCATGGGGGCGCGCGGTGTTCAAGTGCCAATGGGGCTTTAAGCTGACCGGACCAGCGGTGCTGGAATGCGAGCCGACGGGCGTTTGGAGTGGCCCCGTGCCTCGTTGCAAAGGTAAGTGGCCGCAAAACTGCTAGCTAAAAGTTTCGTTACTGGACACTTGCTACGCTTTAGATATGGTTTCTAGTTTCTGCTTTACTTTCCTGAAATACAAATACTCACAAACATAACTAAAAAAAACACCTAAATGAAACCCAAGGATTCCTCACAAGCTGAGGGGTTATACGTTCCATATACTTTGGCTAATTAACTTTAGAAACTCGAAATTCGGAACACTAACAATCCGGTCTCTTGGATAGCCGAAAGCCCACTTTTAGGCGTCAAAAATTTGTTTTGAGCAAGATTCCGCTAATTTTGCGAGTTAACGATACATGAATTCAGAAATCCGAATTGTCGGTTATTCAAGTGGTACATTGTTCTACTCTATTATTGTTTTATGTACTCACCCGACTGTAAGCTAATCTCTGTGTGTTTGCCATCTTACGTCTACTGTAGTCATACAATGTGTCATGCCAGTGCCGCCGCTTAATGGGCGCATCGGAGGTACCAGTTTGAGTCAGCGGCGTCTTACAGTGGGTGCTCTAGTGACATTTAGCTGCAACGATGGCCACACCCTGGTAGGCGAAACAAGTATAATATGTACAGAGAACGGATTCTGGTCGCATTCGCCACCATTTTGTAAGTAAATGACACAGAAACAGACATGCCAAAACTACAAAAAAATACTATATAATACCCACTAATACCACCAGTATTACCAATCGTAGCCAATTGCTATATCAAGCTTCCTTGCCTAGATTATTTAAGCTGCTCTACGTAGTGGGTCACTCTTAATGAAATAAATTAATGAAACTTGTATTGTGTTGTATTTTTGCTGTAACAATCGACAACGCTCATCAACATCATCATTACGTTCCATTACGTTCACCATGCCATTTCCGCATCATGTGCATGTCCAAAACTCCAAACTTCAATGCCCCAAAAATGCCCCCCCACCATGATCATGCTCACGTTTGTGCAGGCAAATCGCAGTGCCCCTATCCAGGTGACCCGCCCAACGGGCTAATCGCGCCTCTCAAATTCAATTACGATGCGGGCGACTATTTGAGCGTACAGTGCCGACCCGGCTTTGTGCAGACGAACGATGATCACAGCAGTGGTCCGCCCGAACGACCCAAATGCCAGCCAGATGGCAAGTGGTCAGGCCCATTGCCCAAATGCCGCAGCTACGAGGAAGTGTAGCTTCAATACTCCAAAACAAAGAGAGCAACAGCAGAAGCCATCACACCCACAACAACAACAACCACAACCACAACTGTAGCATAAAAGGATACTTTGGAGTTACCGTTATTAGATTCAAGCGATCTAATTTAATATTGTACTTATATATTATATGTTTAAATTTGTATGCAATGTTGGGCTAAAAGTTTCCAAATTCCAAAACCCAAGTGATATTTAGGTTAATTTAGCGAGAGGTTTAGAAATTCAAGTTATACATATATTAAAATATATTGAGCAATAATGACACTTGGTCCCAATGGATTTCTGTTTCGGATTTAAGTTTTTTGGGCCAAACTCTAGCAGTTGTCGTCACATAACCACACACACATAGCCATGAGTCATATTCAAAATTTCATTAAACTCATAACATTAGTTGGGTTTTAAAATTGAGAATACTTGCGTTTAGTATTTCCGTAGTTTAAAGCGCTTGCAACTCTTTCGCTCTTCAAAGTGCAAAAACCCTGCTAACCAGTGTCATTATAGCATTAGGCAGTAGGGAATTGTCTTAAAAAATGTTACATTTGGAATACAGAACCGAAGATACTCTATGAAGTTCCGGTTACATTGCACACAAACTTACCTACACAAACAGCATAATGTTACAATGATAGCAATAAGTCTATCCGAAAGTTATTCAACTGGCTATATAAAAAAAATAACTTTTTTCACAACTAATTGCATTTTTGTCAATATTTCAAATTATCCAATTTTCTTTGTTCACTAAAACCAAAATATTATTATTATATCTACTATTAAAATAGAAATACAGGTATATTTGTGGTTAATATGTAAATGATTGAATACCCGATCCCAAAGTACTACTATAGATTTGAGTGTATAAAGTTTCGATCTGCAGACAAGTAGAGCAAAATAGAGTCCTGTTGATATATGTATTACATACGATAAATATAGTACGGTTAGGTAGGGTTAGATAGCGCAAAACCAAAGGCTCTGTTTAGCAGATGATAATGGTTTGGGGAGAAGTTGCGATTTTGAGCGAGAAGCAAGAGCATATAGAAGTCATATCGTTTTATTAAAGGAATATGTATATTTATTGTATTACCTGTATGTAAGATATAAAACTTATAAAAATGTAAAAAAAACTTTTAAATAAAAACTTATGTGTAAATTTAGCATATGAAATTCGAGTGGTTTCCTGCTTTAAATTTGGATCGTCTAAATTTGCATTCGTTTTCAGAGTTTCGAAAGTGCTTGGGATCTGATTCACAATTCTGAACTTTAGGTTCGGACCAACAAATTACTCTTACAATTTCCAGGTAACCACTTTTCGTTTCCAAAGAACGAGGCTATACGTTACTTTTATGTAATTCTGCTGCTACTTTTGATTTTGTTAAAAATTACGAAAATTCCGAATATTCATCCGAATTTTCACTGATATGTATTAGAGTGATTGAATCCAAACTGTTGTTACGACGCTTGCCCTGCAAAGAGCAAACGGCCGTTCCAACTTAACAAGCTTAAACATTGAGCATGAACATAACACATATCGACCTCGACCCACTGTACAACAATCGCATTACACAAGAGCACTACAAAAACAAAACAGAAAAGAGAAGCACAAACAAACCGACAACAGACCACAGTAGGATATCGGGACTTAGAATGCAAAGGCGCGAGCTGCGATTGGCTGACAATATCGAAGCTAGCACTATAAAAGTCGGATCAGTTGCTGCATACTACATACACCAAGCCTGCAGCATCAATTGGTAACTGCCTAGTTGTAGTCGGGAGAAGTGGCAGAAGTAACCATGTGCTCCATCTTCCACATGGTCTTGGTGGTCGGCTCGACCATGTTCTTCTCCACTCAATCTTGGGAGCGGCTCGCTTATAGAAGCGTCAAGAGCTGGGTGTTCCTCAATTCATCTTCCACTTGGTCTTGGTGTAAGGCTCGCCTAGAAAAGCATACAAGTTACCATGCGCTCCTCCAAATCCTCTCGGATTTTTTTCCAACGAAGAGAAATTGTATAAATAGCTCCGTCGACGACAGCAGAAGAGAGTTCCGTGCGCACTGAGGGCTCTAGTATAAGCGTAGTGTTAAAGTTACCACATAGAACAATAAAATAAGAAGTACAAACGCTACAATTATTTTTTATTTATGAGCGTGAACAGTACATAATTGGCTACAGAAAATACAAATTTCTGTAGCAGCTAGCCTAGGTACATCGGCGAGATTTACCCCAGCCGTTACAGCAGTGTAACGATGTCTCAGGCTGAGGTAAATCTCGATGGTTCATCTGGGTATCAGCTATGGGAATTTGTTTGTTTTTAGGTAAGTACACAATTAGAACCAGATTTAGATTGCCTCAAAACCCCCCATTATCACCAGCGGCTCTATTTATACTGTTCGTGAGCCTGCAAACGGAATATGGGCATGTTTTGAGTGAGAGGCAACAGAACGGCTGGAAAGGAGCATGTGGTTTTAATGTGACGCACCATGTGGAAGAGACGAGAAAGTGTGCACATAGCTGCAATCCGCCGCGACCGCAGCTTGTAACGATGGGAAGGATTAGAAGTAATACTAGGTTTTGAACCGACTGGACCAGTCAAGATAGTCGCAATCTGAAAAAGGTTCGGGGCAGTGGGAACAATCTACTGGGGCTAGTGGGTGCCACTGTAACTTTGATACTAAAGCTAGCTAGGTGATGCTGAGTGTTCGGTGATCGCTGCTGCTTTCGCTTTATTGATGTCAGTTTGCAGTACGTTATCTACCGTTGTCTGATGTCAATGGTATCTAGATTAAAATTTCACTTTTATTATAAGATAATACCTCTACTAATGACTAGACGTGCATTTAGTTTAAAGGTGAAAATGAGACCGAGAGAGTGCCTAGCTATTGAAGTGTCGCTGATTAAATTTTCTTTCAATATTCTATTCCATATAATGATGAGAAAAATTCGTTCTCACATCACGATAATCAGGTAACAGATTTCTTTCAAGAACTATGACGGGATAAGAAATTCAGGTCTTATAAAGCCACTATTTAGGCCATGAATGCGTTTAATAAATGTGTAAGTAAAACAAATCGGATTACTTTTATACTTTTCCAAGGTGGCTCGCGAGATCATTGATTGCAGCCTTTTCGTATTTGGAAAGCGCCTTGTGGACCAACCTTGGCGCAGATCTTGCACATGCTAAACAATGCGATGCCCATTACTTATAGGATTAGTATACATAACATCCTTTACTTTTTGATCTTCTTAAAAATTTATACGCGTCACTGAAATAAGGGTTTTAGCTAGCAGCGAAAACTACACTGCTAATAATGGCAGTGCAAGGGATTGGCAATGGCCATATAGTCAGTGCTAACGATGCTGACAGAATGGGAAAGACAATCCCGCCGCTTCAACAACCCAGGGATGAAATGGCCACCAAATTCCATTTCACGAGGGACTTCAGTACCAGTACAATTAACAAAGGTACATGGACAACCTTAGAGGAGATACATCCTATGAAAAGGCGTAACATAGTTTGATACAAGGACGGGTCTCTGACAAATGAGGGCACAGGACTCAATGTTGCAGGACCCCAGCCACATCTCTCGGAGTGTATAGGTATACACGTAAGCATCTTCCAAGCAAGTTTTTAAACCTAAAAAGGAATTACCAACTTAGGGATATAGCTAAATTATCAGATAATCAGGCCGTAATAAAAGAGGTTGCAGGAACTAGAGTAACTCCAAGCTGGTTAGGGAAACCAGAGCCAGGCTGGATCTTCTAGGATCAGAGCAACATACTGACACTTCGGTGGGTGCCGGGCCACACTAACATTGCGGACAAACTGGCAAGAGACGTTGCTGCAAACCCGCTAATAGGACCAGAACCCTTTTTGTGGCATTGGAAGATACACAGTTAAACACCTACGAAGAGAGGATGAGAGAATAAAGAAAACTACGGAATGGATGAGCACATCAGGAAGGTGAAACAGCTCCTTATCTCCTACAACTCAAATAGGTTCCAGAAGATAGTGCAACTGGGTAAAAACAACCACAGAATTCTGACTGACCTACTTACTGGACATTGCAGGGAACACTTAAGCAAGCTGGGCATCACCAGCTCTAAAACCTGTAGGTATTGTGATCAAGAGGAAGAGTCGTCCCGGCATCTGCTTGCCCAGTGTGAAGCACTGGCGTGAAGAAGAATGGACCTCCTAGGCGGGCATAAACTCTCGATGCCTGACGTAGCCAAATTTGAAGCATCCCAAAGTTAGTTATCTGAGATAGGAATTTTGGGGTGGCTTTAAATTAGAAAGGGACCACAATAGATCCATAGGGTCGCTACTCCCTATTAATATTTTTATTACTTTTTATCAGGGTATGTTAACTTCTAAAGTAGTCACGTGTTTAGGGTAGAAAGGACATTACTGTGTTAGTTTGTCCAACAGAATTACAAGACAGAATTGTGAAGAATTACTCCAAGATGCTATGATTTTTACCATGATATCAAGAAGATAGGGCTTTACGTTATTGTAGCCTGATGACCACTCAGGCCTGAGGATCGGGGCCATCTGATCTCAGTGCTCATCAATTCGAGAAACTTATGGCGTCGACTTGAGCTACTAATTTTTGCCCGGAGGGTATGCTTGAAAACATTGCTTCATGCTGTGTCCCAGCAAAGCAATTTCTTCTGAGCCATTCTCGCAAGTGTGCGTCTAAAGTTGTCTTTGACGAGCAACATGAGCAACTATACTATCGAAAAGGGCTAAAGAGAGGAGATTGTTAGGAAACTTCTGCATATAAGCATGATGACCCGTGGAATGATGGCTTCTGGCTTATGCCTTCGTATCGCGAAATCTATTTGAGAGCACAGTCCAAAAAAAAGAAAATATATTTTTATCGATTCATTTCTAAAAAGTGTTTTCCTTCTTTTGTTTGTATGTCAATACGAAGCTTCGAATCGATTTTGACTATTTGCATTTAATCTTTTCCATCTCTATTATTTTTTAAAGTGTCTTTTTTTAGGGTAAACACGCTTTGAAGACCTTGCTCAAATTTATATGGGTGCATTTTGTAATGCTTTTTAGGAATCAGGTCATCGTTAAACCATGTTTTTAGTTCATGAAAGAAGCTACCCATCCATTTGGCTTTCAGCTTTCAGAGAAGATTAAATTTACCAACTGAATATTCAAAAACGCGGCTAAAAGCATATAAAAATATATGTAAATTATGAAGGTAAAGCTTTCCGTTGACATTTCTTTTATAGTGCAGCAAATTAAATTAATTAATTATTTACTCACCCTTGGCAGAGAGAACAAAAGCAATTTCGGAGCGTGTAAATGTGTGCCAAGGAAATATACGTTCCATTTTCAACGGCTAAACTTGCACACATTCAAACGCAGATGTAAACGAGCGTTGCCACACAGTTATAGTGTGTGTGTGTGTGTGTGTGTGTGTGTATGGGCACACACTAAAGCAACCTAAACAAACAGAGCAAAACTGCGAGCTTGAAATGCAAAAATAAATATTTGTTCACACACACGCGCTGCCATGGCACTCACACTTATACGCGGACACACACACACATACACACACACACGCGCAGCTGCCGACATGTGCATTCGTAGCAGTCGCCGCTTTATGATTTCCGCTGATTCGGCCGCTGCCCCTGAAAGTATGCTATGGCATGAGCAGGTGTGTGTTACAGTTGTGCTCACAGCTTGTTACACCTGCACAAAGGCAAAAGTAATTTGTTTTGTTCTTTTACCTTTTCAGCCAGCGACTGGCGATGCTGGTTCCTAAGTACCCCCCGCTGCCCCTCTAATGTCTAATGCCTCAAATGAAACGATTGAAGAGACGTCAACGGCGACGCGTCGCAGTCACCGTGAAGCCAACGCTCGCCACAAACCATTGTCGTTTATACAACATTTTCCATATAAACTCACACACACTCATAAGCATGTGTGAGTGCCCAGTTGGAATTGCGTAACAACAAGCGAAAACTAAACAAATGAAAAGGAAACAACATTTTACAGCTGCCTGCAGTGACTTTGCGTATATAGTGAATCTCTATGATACGATTGATGATAAACGCCTTATTTCTGAACACCATGTCCGTCCGTGTGAATTAGTGGACTGTGTTCTAAAGTCAAAAGCTATCTTCATGCTGCATATTTCTACATATTCTGATCGTACTTGTTGGATCGTAAATTTGCTGTAAAAACTAGAGGTTTAATTTTTATATTTCGCATTGAAGCTGGACTTCTTCAAGAGAGTGTGTTTTCCTGCTTTATATATGTTACTGAATATACTGCTGACCAGTCAATGCCTTCTAAGTAAAGTATCATTTGCCGATGGTATTTTCATTTGTACAGCTCCACTTCTGACTATGAAGCAGCTTTTAGGTTCAAGCACTATGTTTCTGCCCTTCAACTAGGGTAAATAAGTGGAACGTTTTAAGTGCAGTTATGTTTGCTTTAAAGTGAAGAGCGGTTTTGCACCGTCCATTTAGCTCAACGATGCTCTCTCTTGTTAAGCAGCAACACATTGCGAAATATCGGGGCTTAACGCTTGATTAGCGGTTACACTTGTAAGAGCACTTAAAAAACGACGTTCCGCTGGCTTCTGAATAAGAAAAATAAGCTTAGCTTTTGGAACAAAAGGACGATTAACAAGCAAATGATTACTCCTATTACTAATAGGAGAAAAATACAAATTATGCAGAACAAATCCCTCCGTGCTTATTACGGGCTGCGCTAGTATATGCGAGGGTCAAACTTGCACCAAGGCTTTGAGATGGCGTTGCTTTAAGAGCAAACTTGTTTATTTTTGTGCTGATGCAATGACCGGCTTATACACTATTCGAAATGGCTTGCCATTTCCTTTGGCGACTACGAATCCCATCATCGCTGTAATAATAATAATAATGCTAATACATTTTGTAGACAAAAAGTAGCTTCAAAATGATGATGTCTTCTTATGTTGGGCTTATGAAGCAAAAAAATACCAAACTTTTCGATGCAAATTTCAGATTCGAATCAGCAAATACTTATACTTATTCGAGAAATATAAAAGGCCACCAAATATCACCAAATAAAACACAATCAAACTTAATCTTCAAAAATCTTAAATTGAGAAAGGTCTCCAAAATAGTGTATATAATGTCTCACGGATAATGGATACCTATATCTTGTGAAAGAGTGACCAAGCCACTTTGTGTTTTTCTAGCCCAACCCATTCATCTGCATCAAGAAACTAAGCATATCAAATCGGGTATACTTTTACAATTTCAAAATGTATACCCTACCTAATAACCCAAATTTGTGGCAACATAGAGTTTTATGTGAAGATTTTTAGGCAAATTTTAGAATTGTTTCAATCAATAAATCTCAATCGGCGTGCGAAGCGCTCAGGTCGCAGAGCCCTTAGTATATTATATATACTTACATTTTGAATATCTTGAATATGCACGTTAAGCTTTTAAGAGATTTTTAAATGAAGTTAGTTTTAACTTAATCTCTAACTCTTGTTCGTTTCATATTGTTGGGAAGAAGTGCACTGCGTCTTTTAGGATCTCTTGTGCTCATAACTTAGATAAACCACATCACCTTCAGAGTTTATGCACTTCGTGGATTCCTACAGGTGCTTTAGCTGGTGATGCCTAACTTACTCAAATGTCCTTTCATTCTTTAATGTCCAGTAGGTACAACAGTCAGAGGTACAACGGTAGGTACAACAGTCAGAGGGATTGTATTTGAGTAGCCGAAACGTGAAGTGTGTCATCTAATGCCTCATAATGGCTCTGGGCTTATTAATTTATGAGCCCACCTAATTGAGATCTCCTTTCGTCAAATCAGCTTATTACGGATTTTGTGAATAAGCCTAGAGCTTAAAACCCATACTTGATAAAATATATTCAAAAAAATGTTTTTTTTTATGATTTGTGAAATTCATAAAAAAGTATTTAGAACAACATCTATATAGGGACAATAGGCAATTTCATACCAAAATCTTGAACTCAAATCCCCCAATTTAAACACAAATTCAACGGTACGGAGCCCGACGGGGGAATACCCTGTACCCTTTTTTCCGCATGAAGAGAACACAAGTTCGATATGACTGTAAGCATTTTGCGGATTTCTTAGGGGGCAAAATTAACTTTTATGCCTATAACGATGTTAAATATCGAAACATAAATCGAAAACACTTTTATAAATATTTGTGGCGTTATTCAAATCAATATTTTGCAGCGTGCGGCAGTAATTAAGGACAATCAATAGCGTGGGATGGGGGTGCTTCTATTGAAAAAAAGAAAACACAGTTTTATCAATTAGGCACACACAAGACTCCTTACCAAATGTAACTCTAGCTCACATGTTCCATATCTACATGTATTAGAATTTTGGGGCATTTACTGGATTACTCGAATCTTCTGGTTCAATTTCATGACGCTAGCTCTTATGGTTTCGCAGATCTAGCGACTCATACAGACGGACAGACGCACTTAATCGGCTTTTTTGCCTATGGAACATATGGCCTGACACGCCTCCTTCTGCCTATCCATTGCACAAATCTATAAAATAATTTTACACTTATGTATAATGATGCAGGAAATTTAACGAAAATTGAAAGAACATAAACTGAAGGCCTACGAAGAAAAGATGTCTTTCATGCTTCAAGTTCCAACAGGGTAAGCGCCAAAGAAAACGTTAAGTTTCATAAGTGAGTGTGTGCACTTTTGTGTAAGTATTGGTGTGTGTGTGTGTGTGTGTGTGTGTGTGTGTGTGTGTGTGTGAGTGAACAGGAATGTGCCTAGAGTGAAAAAAGGTGTCCAAATTGAGACGCCGTGTCGCAACATTAACTGCGGGCTTTATGTGTGAGTGTGAGTGTGTGTGTGTGTGTGTGTGTAGGTGTGTGTGTGTGTATGTATGTATGTGTGTGTGTGTACCGTATAAGTGTGTCTGTATGTGTGTAATTAAAATTAAGTGCTGGCAGCTGCGTGTGACTACAAATTGGTTTTGCCTGTACTCCTGCATCCCCGTTAATGTTTGTTTGTTTGTTTGTTGTTGCTGTTGTTTGGCTGCTGCTAATGTTCAAGTAAGTAAAACTGGAAAAAATATGCACAATGCCTCGCAGGGTCGAATTTAATATAAAAATAAAAAGAGTGTTTACATAAAAACCTAATTTGCCTGAAAATTATTCGACTACGTGTAGGAGTTGCTTGGTTACTGGATAATACAGCGAAATACCTTTACAACCCAATATACAGACACACTTTTAGAATTGACGTTGATTTTGCACAGCTTAGTTTTCAATTAGTGGAACTCATCATGTATTGTGCCAACAGACAGGTAATGCAATTAGAGTCATGTAAATCAATGGATTGATTCAAAATCCGTTGACATTGTCATTTGTTTGAAATACGATACTATGGCCCAGGATCTGACAATCATTATTTTTAAATGAACTTTTTAGACAGTAACTACAGAGCATAAAATAAATATTAGCTAAGCTGTGCTCTATTACGGCTACGGAGTTTTTCAATTGCTACGACTCCCGATAGCCATTCGGCCGGACGGGTTGTCTTCTATTTTTGTCCCACACTCTGTCTAGTAACATTGAGGCTTGAATCCGCCTTAATTTTGTTGTTCGCATCCCTGCTTCATGCATCCCTTAAAACTCTTCAGCTCTGTCTTAGAAATTTGGATATCACGAAGGATTTTAGACCAAAGAACATTTCCAATAATAAAAAAATAGTCTTGTTTCAATGATTAAATGATATCTTACGCGCTTTTTCGCAGTTCTTTAGCACCCTTTTGCAAGGGTATTGACGTTTCGGCACTTGGACTATAAATAAGTCACTATGTACATATAACTTTGTATTTGCTATGAAGTTCACGTGGTCCACGCTTTAGTTCAACTAACGGTGCCTAAATTAAAGGTGAAAGCATTCGTCTAAAATTTTGCATACTCAAATTTAATCTTACGTTATTCATATGAGAATAAGAGCGAAATATTTTTATGTACATATAATTACACTACTCAACATGATTTTATATATATTATTTGCTCAATATCGCTCCGTAGTCAGTTTTGTCCGGTCAACCTCACATTTCGATTATTTCGCGAATGTCGATAGTTTTGAGGAGGTTACACTTTTTCAATTGGACTCATAAGTTGTTTGTTGAAATTTAACCAAAGAGGGCAAAATTTATGTCTTTATCTAAGCACGTTGACCTGTTGGCAAAATTATTTTTTAATAAGACTTTTCTTGAATCAGTATTCCTATTCGAGAATAACAAAATTAGCCATGTTTGAAGCAAAACTGATGAAAAATTCGCGAAATTCTCGAAACCTTAGGGTGACCAGAAAAAGCTGAGTACGAGGCGTTATTGGAAACTACATAGTTTAAACATGATGACCCATCAGAGCTCTTGAATATTAAAAATGTTTGAATTTTGTAGACTAGTGTCATTTTCCCCCGTGGGGTGAGCGGGTTAAAGAAAACCACCTCAGCAGGTCAAAGCTTGTCGTATGAGGCGACTAACAATGACACTGGGTTCTTTTCGAGACCAGTAGAGCCACCCCAGGCCCAGGGTTGCGCTTAGGGTATGGGACCCACCACGTAAAACCACGATTCCAATGAAAGAATGTATTTACATCAGGCCGTAACCCGATAACGGGTTGTTATGGCTAGTTAAGAAGAAGTGTCATTTTATAAGGTATATGTTGTCTCACCCTTTAACTCGAGGTTTAGTTGCTCAGCAAGCCTCTTGTACGAGCCGAAGTGAGCTCGCAAAGAATGAAGTGAACGATGAAGGATGATCCGTTTTTGGCGGTTAGTTTCTCTTAATTTTCCGAAAACTTCTGGCAAACATATGATTGTATACCATTCAGAGTTGACGTCTTTCGTTTCTCTAATGGTATTTACATGTCCGGTTCTCAAGAAGAAACAGGCGACCATTTACTTGAAGTGCTTCGTACAACTTTTGTTGTATTTGGCACGTTTTTGAAAACCCGTTTTGCTGATATCTGTTTAGTTTCCAAGATTCGTCGTCTGTTACGATCTTATTCATTCATTCCTTTGCAGCAATCGACACGAGCGTTCTTCTGAGCGATTGTCAAACTATGTGGTATAGAAGGCTACCAAATCTTTTAGTTCCTTGTTCAGATAAATATTCACATAACTTTCAAGAAGCGCTCGTATGTAATAACATTCGTTTTTAAAACTTTTATATTACAAATTACCAAACTACACGATGCAAGTTTCAGTTTTAATCTAGGAAGGCTAGAATTGTTGAGTCCCGAAATATAAAAGGCAGCCGTTTGGTTTGCCGTTTTCAAAGCTTTGGCACAAAACTCTTACTTCTAATATGTAATGTTCTGCAGGGTGCTCATAAAAGTGAAATACATAGCATTTTTATACCCTGTACACAAAGTATAAAAGGGTATTATATGTTTGTGCAATGTATGTAACAGGGAGAAGCAGGCGTGGCAGACCATATGTTCCATGGGCAAAAATGGTCAGGAGCCATAGTCGAGTCGATATAGACACGTCCGTCTGTCTGTCTTTCCGAATGAACGTCAAGATATCAGACACCATAAAAGGTAGAGGCACATAAATTTACCAAAAGAAGCGTATTTACACCGAAAAGATGAAGTTTGTCGAATCACGTCGATATCTAGCCGCCTTCCTCTGGAACATATATTTGCTGTTTACAGCCGCTCTGTTCAATCTATCATCTCAAAAATCGACAGAGGTGTGCCTCGTATATATGTGCATCTACGTTTCATTATATAATATACGTTATAGTCGAAAATATGTTAATTTCACCCCCCTAGCCAATAAACTGTGCCAAAATTGCACTGCATGTAGATATGGATACATGTGACCTAGAGTCCATCTTTTTTTAATAGAACCCCCCTTCCCCCGGAATCGATTTACCTTAATTACTGACGCCCCCCCCCCCCCCCCAAAATTGATTTAAAAATCGCCACAGACATTTATAAAAGTATTTTTGATCTGTGTTACAAAATTCAACGACATTTACCCAAGAATACTGGAGTTATGGGCATAAAAGTAATTTTTGCCACCACTTCCCAATAGGAAAACTTGTCAATTGGTACTCCCCAATAGGAAAATGCTTACAGTCACATTAAACTTGTAAAAAGAGACATAAAAAATACTTTTGTTTCGATTTTACCGTTTGCTGGATTTAGTGCTTATGGGGGAAGAAAGGGTACAGGGTATTCCACTGTGGGGTACCATCGCGACTGTCTGCATCATATTTTTTTTATTTATTTAGAAACTTTAATCCGTAAAATGCTTTCATTTATATTAGCTGCACTACTCTAACTCTAACTCTCGTCGAGTGTTACTCAACATACTTTTTGCAATAAAAACCACATATGCCCGAATCAAAAGAAAAACCTTTCGCAACTATCATATTTTTGGCCCAGAGCAAGGACAAAGGCATCTCCTAAAGCTTCGACCAATGAAGTATGCACGTCACGTAGCTGTTACTCAAAGCAGCATCATCAGCGTATGTGAGTGTGTGTGTGTGTGTGAGTGTGTGTGAGTGTGTGTGAGTGTGTGTGTGTGAGTGTGTGTGAGTGTGTGAGTGTGTGTGTGTGTGTGTGTGTGTGTGCGTGTGTGTGTGTGAATACGAACTCACATAGACACAAACTGCACTGGTAAATTCGTTGTTGTTGTCGAAGTGCTGATCCTGTCGCCCATGTTTAATGTATGATAAAACCCAAGGCTAACTTGACGCTTGACGGTTTAGATAAAGTGAGCAGCGGTTATAAAGTTATCTACGCCATTTATTCGCACAATTCGTTTGTTTTAAAGTTTTGCACAATATTTCTGCCGCATAGTTGACAAATTTGTTCCAGCCACTTTGCCACAAAGAAAATTTCATGCGTCATGATTAGAGTTGCGCTGCTTTAAGTGAAATGTTCATCAGATTAAAGCCAGTTTTTATTGCAGGTTACAGGATATTTGAGTACAACAGTTGTACAGTCACGTCACCCATGGAATGCAACACAGTAAGTC